>JAQPZY010001425.1:47500-647500 GCA_029931535.1 Margaritifera margaritifera | reverse complement strand
ATCAGCAGGAATCAATTTTTCGCAGATGTGATTAGTTTTGAAAACCGGGTACAAGATATATATATATGGAAAAAAATTTTTTTTATACTTAACCGTTACGAGTACTGTAGGCATAAAGAAAATGCACTGGAACGTGTTTTCTGGAAATGTCGTATGGCACGAATACTTAAATGTAAAACTAATGCAGTTTCCGATGGTTTGAAGAATGTTCGACAAGATATCAAACATCACAATAATGAAGGCAACGTTGCAAGAGCGCTCGCTCGGAAAGCTGTCGGTGAGATGAAGGAGAAGACGACAGAATCGCTTGCTGGACCGAGTGCAATACAAGGATTTGTATCCGCAATTTCTCATGGCGCTTCCAAAGCGTTCTTCGTTGAATCGACAGTTTCGCCGTCATAAACGGAAGTTTCTAGAATCTGGTGATGGTGAGACAGCACTTCAATTCTACAGATTTGGAATTTGACATCCCACCTCGATACCGGTGTCAACCCTGTTGCTGTGCACTGCTTGCTACCGAATAAAATTCGCGAAAGATACAACCGTGTACTGGAAGAAGTGCAACGGTTAATTCCAGATGCTGCACCGAATATCATCTTCACCGATTTTGAAGTAAGCGCAATGTCCGCATTCAGAGATGCATTTCAGAGTGCTAGAGTAACAGGATGTTACTTCCATCTGTGACAAAGTGTTCTCCGCAAAGTTAACGAAATTAGAATGAAATTCGAGTATGAAACTAATGATGAACTTTGTGACTCAGTTAGATGTCTAGCAGCGCTCGCCCATGTTCCAGATGACGACATGGCTGAGGCTTTTGATATGCTGACAGATAACATGCCTGCTGTTGAACACATAGCGGAACTATTGAGCTATTACGAACACACGTACAATCGGGGTCGACGTCAGCGTGGTAGAGGTAAACAATACCGTCTGGCGCTGTTTCTTATCAACGTCTAAAATCAACGGGACTCTGCAGCAGAAGGGCTAGCACGAACAACGAATACGGTAGAAGGTTGTTATTATTTAATGCAAGCTTTGTTTCAGTGTAATGTTATGTATATTTAATATATGATATGTGTTTAAATCTCGTCCATGCTGGTAAATTGCACTTTCGATTCTGGTCACTAGTAAACAGAATGTTTACAAGCAATTGAGATCAAGGCAGGCAATGTTGACAGTTAGACTGCTTTTTTCCCATCTTATTGCTTCACATCCTGTTGATATAGGTCAAGTTAAAATTTTTATAAATAGAGATTTGGCAAACAAATAATCCATTCCTGTTTTATAGTTTGTGCCGTATCAGATATAATTCGAGAGGAATTATTTACTTAATATATTCATTGAAATTAGTGAAGTGCTAAGAAAATAGTTGACTCATTCAGGATGACTAACATCAGCATTCATGAGATTTTTAATATTATTATTGCCTTATCTATTTTCCCTTTAAGACTTTATTGTGTGATAGACTGTAATAACAACTATTGCAACAATTATGGTTATAGGAACAAATGCATCTAAAACAAGACAACCAATCAACATTTATTAAGAGTGCACAGGGTTCTCCGCCTACCTTTTTAAGTTCTCCAGCGTGTAATTCCTTGTCTTCGTTTGTCTTGACTAAACTGAAATGTTTGAATGTTATCAAATTTGCATTCAGTGCAGATAGAGGTCATCCCAATTTGAATGACAAGTCTCCAGTGGTACCATTTCAGTTCACATGGTAAAAAGCCCGAGTTGTCCATTCCAAGAAATCTTTTAATCAATGAAGTCAACCCATAATTTATGATATTGTACAACAAGTTTATCAGTTGTATCAGCTGTAGTATTTACAAATACCACACACAGCTTCTGGATTTGCTACTCATCCATCAATTCCATTTCATATTTAGGTATTCTTTTAGCCTTCATCGTCCTGGATGTTCTATTTTGCAATATCTGTGCTCAATTCTTGTCTGTCCTCTTTGAGTTCTGTAGACTGCAGGTTCTTTGAAACATCCAAATATCTGAATATTTGTTCCAGTTTCATGTTGTACGTTTTCTGCAATATTTAAGTAGCAAAATTGACTGAGGGTGGCGAAGATTTGGAAATGAAAAGAAATTAAAATCCTTTATAAGAAGATGATGACGATAGAAGACCAACACAAGACGAAATTCAGGTTGATGGTTCTGTAAATCTTCCGAGTGGTTTTGAAGAGCAAAATATTAGACGTGTTGATGTTTAATATATTGATAAAAAAGAAATTCAATTGGATGAATTATTTACAAAATTTGATTATAAAGTAGGCTTAAACATTGAAAGCAAACGAATGAAGAGGTATGCACAGAGAGACTAATGGCGAAACACGCAAGTTGATTTAAGCGTACCCAGTATAGTGGTATAAAAGTTTTAGCACCTAGTTCAATAGAGACAAAACTAGTATCATCAGATTTAATTACGGTATTAAAGATGCGGATGTGGAAATCGGAATCTAGAAACTACTTCTTCCATAACAGACGAATTTCAGGATAAACTAAAATGACTTAGGAACATATTAAAAACGCAACCTAAATACTCAAATGAACTTTCTGCTGTAGAAAGATAACGAATTAATGTATACAAGGAAACAGCGTTGCAAATCAGCACTTTACAAATGACGAAAGTGAAATGGACTTGAAATTGATTGAGATAATTAAAAGAACAGAGCATTTACATGCATTCCAAGAATACGTTTTGCAAACAATATTAACTCATCAAGAAAAGGAAAGATGAGAGGATATAAAGAAGCTGTTAAAATTGCTGCCTAAGCATTGAAGCTTTCAAAATGAACTCTAACATTATGACGAGCACATACAAATACTTCGAAGATCCAAAGTTGGAAGAGACAGATGGCCGTGAAGTAAACAAATACAAAATGATCTAAATTATGACGTCAGAACTATTTGGAAAGAACGAAAGGTTGACAAAATGTGCAATTTAATCATGTAAACAAATTTAAGAAGATATAAAAGATACCTAAAACAAAACTCTCGGAGAAGGCCATGAACGAAGAAAAAGTTGTAACAATAGTTGTTTTGGCTACAGCAATAGCAATGACTGTATTATCAATTGCTTTTCTACAGCTAATTTCGCAAACAGTACTGTTTGTCCTACCTTTGCTCCATCTCAATCTACAACGAATCTTGCTGGACAAAACCAATAATGGTTTAATAAATATTGGTAATTATTTCTTTCAAGTTATCCAAGGAAGTATCACTAGAAAGGCCTAAAAATACATGTGGTGTCATTATGAATGACTTGCTTATGAATGATGGATACATTGTTTCTTTCCTTCCTGATGATGGCATTGTACCTCTTTTGGCATTGGTAGTGTTGTTTTTTCCGTTTTTTATCCAAGGTGTAAACAAAACACAAGAGTTAGAGGTTCATAAACTATTTCAAAAACTATAGCAGCTCTTGCATACACTAGTTGAAATATAAATTATTGCTTGTTTATTTCATGGTCAATATTGCTTTTTGGCGTTTCTAAATTTTCATGTGACCTTTGAACGTCTAAGGATTGGATAGCATTGGCAGGTCTGACAGTAGGAACACCATCATTTTAATTCTTCTCCTCTGTATGATTCTCTTGTACTCTACAATGTTTTGTCGTCCTGTCACATGTTGTGTATCAGTCTTTAGAATACCGTTTTCTACTACATCGGTATTGCTGCTATCTTGCAGAAAGTTAAGTCCATCCATTAGGTTCAACTTTGTCTGTCATACAATTCATTTTGCCAGCAGACAATGCTCACCAATATACAAAAGCACCTGTTTCATATACATATTCACGTGTGTACGTAGCTAATGCAACAGTAGGCCTTGCCTACCCCAAAATCCTGGTGTAAAATTGTATGTTTATTTGTTCTTCATTAATAAATTTATTTATTTTTCTTTTGAAATATCCCCAGTCATTTTGTGGTGTATTTTAAATGTATGTAGATCAAATTAAATTGTTCATGCATGTCCTATTGTTGTATGATTTGATGATTCATCATTAGGTAACGGTATTTTACATTCAGAGTACTGTTTTCGCATCTGCAAAAATAAATATGAAATATGGATGCTGACGTAAATATATCTGGTACATTATTGTTTTTTTGTATTAAATGCCAGTACCAAATCTCACAACAAGCTGTTGCCATTCACATTGTGCAGTTTAGTGAATTCTGTCAAAATCTCTTGTAACGCTATGCTCTGTATCTGTTCAGACAGTCATCATTATCAAAATTTAAGGTGTAGTTATAGAACAAAAATGAATGGATTGTATGTGAAATATTTAGATTTAGTGTACCATATTTTTGTCTGGTTCAATAGTCTTTCCAATATCAGAATTTGATTGAAAAATTAAACTGAGTTACTTGAAATGGGTAGGGTTCTGTATTAGTCTGTTTTTCTATTCTGAACTCTATCGCTATCGCCAGATGTGATCTCGCCTGAAGTGAAAACATATTAAAAGTAGAGTTTATTTTATTACTTTTTTTTCAGTGCTGTCGCAATTTCTCTACGGTTTTCAAACACAGTATAGTGTCTGTACCTATGAATAAATCTAGTTAAGTTCATTTGTCTATTATAAAGAATAAAATTGTTCTAGTCCACCATCACCCCCAATAGTATAAAAAAATGGCTTTATGTGGAAATACATTGAACTTCAATTTACTGTTGATTTTTCTCTCGAATCTATTCATTCTCTTCATTGCAATGCCGACTTAATCTCGTTTCTTGCATACCATTTTTGCATGTACGTTATTTTGTATTGTCTTTTTCCATTTCCTCTATCAGTTTTCTTTGCTGCATTTGTGCCATTTTACAATTGCTGATTACACAATTTATTTGTGTAGTTTAATTTCAATTACCACTAGATAACAAATGAAATGTCTGTGCAAGCTGCATCTTCAAAATGTTTATATCTTCATACTGTTAAAGGTGTACCACTTGTAAAATGTATTTATATCCACAGATATCTTTTTCGTTTGCATGCGTGTTAACAAGAGTGTTTGCATAAATAGATAGTAATCGAATATATTGAAATATTTTTAGATAAATAGATGAAGGTGAACACGGATGGAATTAATTGGATACTTGATATGCTGATATAGAAGACCGCGAAAAAATGGTGAGTTTTTCACTAATTCGTCCAACAAGGAAATTAAGTGATATGAACAGACAAAATGTTAACAGAATTATACCATAAAGACTTATATATCCCTTCAACTTCAAAGCAAATAAGTAGAGAACGTACGATGGTAATAATTAATACTCTTATGATTATTTAATGGCGTTGACCCTTACTTAGAAGCTCATCGGAAGAAACATTCAACAATGTATGTCTTTGAAAGTACAACTAGATATAGCAGTAAGATTTATGAAGGGACTAAATACTGAGCAACTAGATTAAGCTGAGTATATATTGTATTACCGCAAAATCAGGCATGTTAATATTATGAGTACGCGTTAAATACAAGAAGCAATAACAAAAATAGTTTGGAATATTACACACAAAACTTGGACATATATAGATGAGTACAAGATAGATGTTTCACACTCCATAGTACGTAGCGCAGCAGATAGATAGGTATCAGTCACTTAGACGGAGATCATACATACGTTTGCTGAAATGGGTTAAGAAACAAATAACTTGTGTTAACGTTAAAAATGAAAATATTAAATGTTTATTTTTATGCTGTGGAATCTGCGTCCAACACACCAAGTGACTATGTAGATAGTCCAATGAAATACAATTGAGATAAATACAGTTATCAACTTGACTGAAGTCCGATGAAAGTAGAGTATATTGCAACATTTGAAAATGAATTTAACATATCTGTCAGCGTTTCTGAAATAACACAACCATTTTAGATCAGACCTATTAAAGAAATTGAAATGAAAGCAGATAGACATGTTGAGATGTTAATATATTGCAATGAGGTAGTTTTAATGACCATAAGGATTGAGTGTATCATTACGATATATGTATATATATATATATATATATATATATATATATATATATATATATATATATATATATATATATATATATATATATATATATACACAGTTCACTGAGGTGCAGGTTTTATTTGAATATTTTACGATGCTTTGAGTGACAATGTATGAAAAATTAAACCAACAAACAAACTATGGATTTGAAATATGAAGTTAAGATACATTTTTTTAATCCACTTATTATATCATACTTTAATATCATATCAGTAGGTGAGGAATAACAGAACACAAGGAACATGATCACGAAAAATAATTGATAAACATAGAGGTCCAGCACAAAACAACTGCAATCTGAATCACAAATACTCAAAATAGTACCATTATTCATTCATAATTTGTCTTGTTTTCAAAGTCTTATATTCATCAAAGCACTTGAAAAATGATCTGGATAAAGAGGTGAAAGTCATACCATACAGCGATGAAAAAGTACATTTCATTCAGGAAGGTTTTCATAGTTGATAGGTTCATAAAAGACTGTAACATGAAACGACATTTGAAAGAACAAATATGATGTATATAGCCTTAGTTTCGAAGAGCAATCTAAAAAGCTGCTAGGTTAAACTCATGTGATGTAAAACAGATAGAAACACTAACACATCGTGTAGAATTCATTGTGTATGAGAAGTACGATGACATCTAAATATTTGAGAATAGACATATTCATATACATAATATGGATATATTTGAACGATTTAATGAAACATTGATAGAAACGTTCTATTCAAGTCTGAATGAGTCAAACCTATCAAATGATGATTATCTGCATGATAAGGATATCGTAAAGTACTTTAACCCTCAAACCCTTGGGAATTTAAATGACTATCATATGATGAAATACGACGCGTTGATGCTGTGTGACATTTTTAAAGAATTGAGGAATGTATGTATAAAATGCTAAAAACTAGTTACAGCTCATTACGGCAGTGCTCCTGGATTAATATCACTGATGCATGATTAAATATAGCAGGTGTAGAATCTGAATTTTAACAGACCATGACATGTTCTTGATGAATACTAGGTGGAATTGCCACAATACCTCATATTTGTGGTGAAGCAAATCATGAATACTACTTGATCGAAGAGGACAAATAAAATCTTATGGTGAATATGTAATGTCAGGTCAAAATAATTCATTATGTACCAAAGGTAAAACAACCTCTAAGTATGGGCTATGAGCCAATACATACGAATCGAAATATTTCTGTAGGGAACTGATCATAAAGGGTAAATTAAAGAAGCGAAGTAATATTTACTGAATTGGCCTGATGACTATCATACTGATTCCATTGTTAAAATGGATTTAAAGGTTTAATTACATCTGCATGAATATTTCAAAAATTACCCGTTAACTCGTGGGAAAACAATAACTAATTCCGGATGAAAATTGTTCAACCCTTTGATAAATGATCACAAGGCACAAAACCAACTGCGCCAAAACTATTTTGTGTATTGAAAAGGAAAACCAAACAATATCTGATTCTCTAATAAATTCTGAAGTTTTGCATAAAGTTGGGTTTAAAACTAAACAAGATCGACGAAAATGCCTTCTATTATAAAAACGAACGAGCTAAAGCTTACTTTGATTTCAATACATGTCTGAGGCAAGACCTAACAATGATTTGGAGATAGGCTTTTTCAAATCAGTGAGCAATTATGTGGAAAATATCATGAAATAGGTAAGACTAAAAATATTTGCGGATGGTTGTTTTTTATGTCAGAAAGATTTATCATTTACGTGGAGAAATATTCTTGACGATGACTTAGAGTTAGTCAATCTGAAGAAGAAGAAAATCAAATGAATAAAGGCAATTTAAAGAGGCTTTACAGTCTTGAAATGATCCACATAGTTTTTTTTTACTTGTATCATACTTAAAAATAAATATGGTGATAGATTGAGAATACTTATGACTGATGCTAATTGATCATGCATTTACTACGTTGGGACAGAAAATGTGTGCATTGACATATTTAGATTACCGCAAATGACTTAGAAAGTTTCTGTTTGTTGAAAGTTTCAATGATGAGGTGATTGGTGTTCCGATACAAGGGTTGTGTTGATTAAGGACATAAATGTATTCATTCACAAGGTATAACTATGAAACAAATGTAAAGCGAATTGAAAAATCCAGATGTGTCAGGATTGTTGATCAACCAAACTGAACATTATAAAGATATGGATTTTAATAAGACCATAAAATCATGAGATCTAGAGCACCAAAAGGATTACTGTTGGATTGTCTATGTACGACGACAAGCCTTTTGCTTGATAACGTAAATCAATTGCGTTATGAATCTATTAACACAGCTTCGATTACGACGTAGACGTGGGCACCGTAAAAATGTATTTCATTTGTTCTGAGAGTATCTACTTTTTATATTATCCGTGATGAAATTATTTTCAGTGAAGATTGTTTTCATTACTATCTTGTCCATACTTTAAAAATACCTCCCTCTTCCCCCCCCCCCCCAAAAAAAAAGTGTATTCTGTCTTCAATCCTTGATTACAGAGTTGTCCTTTTCTACAGTCACCCACATTGATATGTCTAAACTAGTTTAGATGGGTTAATTGCTTTTTATTTACATCGTCAGGATTACCACTATAAGTAGTCAGAGACAAAGAACCTGTGCTTTGACAAACATAAAACAGTAACTAAAATCCATTTTCTAACTTAACTTCAGGATCAATCACAATAACCATTTCATTCTAGAGTAAACATTTCCTGCCGTAAGACCAGTTGAATAAGTATGTTAGACATACGATAGCTTTCAAAAAAAAAAAAAAGGTTTATATGTCTAGTCTAAATCAGATTTTGTGCAACCATTGTTTTGCCACATTCTATAACCACCAACTATCATGCTATCAGGCTTTTTGGTACGTTTATTGATGCCTGAAATACAAATGATTGGTCTGATTGTTTAGAGGTTTTTTCTTAATCATCTGAAACGAAACAAAATATACATTTATGAGCATCTACGTTTTCTTTTATGTTGTTGCTCATTCCATAATTAATAACTATTAGCATGCAGTCCGTTATCATGTGCACTTCTCCGATCAAACCATATACACTGGTTGGTTGAATTAGAATTGCTTACATTTGGTGTTCGCGAAATACTTATGTGGTGGCTTCGTGAATAAATGTTGCTAATATCTTAAACTGTGACAAAACCGTATATGGCAGAACTTCTTTAGTTACTAAGCTTTTATATTACTGTATTAAAAAAAAAGTATGGACCATTTTCTCCACTTTGTTTGCACAGTAACAAAACACACCTATAAACTTTTCTGTGAGCATAAAATGTGAGACATGTTAACACTGTAACTACTATGCGGATAGTTCTCTCTGGAGTGATGTAATTGTAAAAGAGAGCGATTTAATTTATGTTTTATTCATTATCTGATTGAGCAATTGTTTGCGAGGTAAGTGCATCGTAATATTGGTTACTAACTTCAATGACTTTGGAAGCTTTTGCAAGTGTTTTGTTATGTCTGAAATCCTGTTGTAGTGCACGTGGATACAGTGGACAATGACATGTTAGTATCTGAATGTCTAATGGTATTCTAAAATGTTTCCCATAGACTGGGAACTCGTTAGAATTATTTTCATGTATTTTGTTCATTACCTGCTCCTGATAGCAACTTTCTCATGTTTTCATTCTAAATGCCCTTTAAAATCCTATTTATTCTAACTGAATCAGGAAACGAGAATATTTTGTATGTCATGATGATATCATAATCATTTATCCTGAAAACAAAATCATCACTGCTATTATGATATGGTGATGTCTTTTATGACCATTCTACATACATTGATTAGCACTGGGTTGATAGCACCTCCCTTCTTTACCTTTATATCAACTATACGAAAAAATACACGGTACACTCAAAACATTGGACTTAGCTATGGAATTGCAATCTATAAAGTTTGTTCGGGTTAAATGTTGTTTGATTTGTATTTAATACAATGATATTGCTGGTTAAGGTACTTAACGCTTTTTGGCATTTCTGTGCTGTCTTTCAGGAGTTATATATTTTAGGTACGGTGCCACTCAGTGATACAAGTTATGTATATATTACAAAAATACCCGTAAGCAACATAGAGCACTAACACGTATCCCAAGTGCAATGAATATATACTCATATTTTACTTGATCATTATATGATTGCTAAAAATCATTTAGTTTAGGTTGCCTTGGAGTTCCAGTTTATATCTTACATTCAAAATGTTGTAATGCGGACAAACCTGAGTCACAAATGAACGTGCGTCTGCAGTACTATGAGTAGATGTGTGCGAAGCACAAGCATCATCCAGTTTGTTTAGATACTGAGCCACTAAACCTTGTTCTCTCAATTCATCAATAAAGTAGTAAAATGACTTTATCTCTGATGTTATTGAAATCTGTAGTATTTTGTTGTAATTCTTCCATGATGATATTGTGACATTCTTTCTTCATCGGTTTCTAGAGGATTAACTATTTTAAATAGATGGTGAATGTAAATGGCAGATCTTGAATACAATAGATTCACCGTCAATTATATTGTTACAGTTGTCATTCTATTCAGAATTCACAGATTTGTTTACTACTGACAGTCTTGATTTTATCAGTTGTGAAAATATATGGACTGCCTAGATAAACTTTTATGGTGAAAAGTATTTACTAATCATTCTCCAATTAATAACTTGTTACGACTCTATGGTCTAAGAAAAATGTAACAGAAAGAAAGTGAAACCAACAAATCAAGTAAAAATCAACAAGCAATTTATTACTAGATAATTAAAATGAAAAATCAAAAAGTCACTTACAGTAATGTGTTTTAAAATCCTAATAATCCAATAAGAATGATTGTTCTAATCACAAGTCCTAAATATAGAATGTTCCGAATTCACGGCTGTGTCCTTGAATGTTATGATGTGCTAATGGTCTCCAAAGTCCTGATATACTAGTAATCTTGATGTGCTGATGTCAAAATGAAGTATTCCAAAATATCTGAATAAGTTCACATAAATTCCAAAATCATCAATTAAAAATCCAAAATCCAAAAGTTTATGAGCACTGTTATAATCCAATGAATATTTAAAATAATTCCTCTCTTAGAATTTGGAATGAATTTTCACAACTGTAATAGCTCTTTACAAGACTGATGGTAATGTCGAAACTGAATAAATGTCCACCAAACATGGCATATATAAAGATTGGTCACATGACAGAATGTTCTAGAACATGTGTCATCTTAATGGAATTTTACTTGTAAACAAAATTCAACCTTGACCTTCAAATTGAGAAAACATATTGATCAAAACAACCTAATTCAAGGACACTAGTTAAACATGTTTTTCCTGATAACATTAAGATTTAAGCAAATATTAAAGTGAAGAAACATTTATAATTTCCTAAAATATTTATAATATTATATAAACATCATACATAACACCTCCCCTCATAAAGAAAAAGAAAGATTTATGTAATAAAGCTTTCTTTTGAATATACATCTAATACTATAATAACCAAAATTACATAAGAACATGTTTTATGATACTGGACTTAATTACATCAAGCAATATTACATTTCTAGGCACGTGAGAGTGCATCTGCAATCACATTGTCTTTTCCCCTGATGTGTCTGATGTCAATGTTATATTCCTGCAATATCAAACTCCATCTCAACAATCTCCGATTTTTATCTTTCATTTTGTTGATTAAAGTAAGGGGATTGTGATCACTGTACACAATAATTGGAGAAAGAGCTGAGGTAACATACACTTCAAAATGCTGTAAAGCCAATATCAAAGCCAAATATTCCTTCTCAATTGTGGAATAATTTTTCTGGTGTTTGTTTAGTTTTTTAGAAAAATAACACACAGGGTGATCCACACCACTTTTGTCTTCCTGAATCAATACTCCACCAACCCTTACATCACTTGCATCAACAGATAATTTAAATGATTGGCTGAAATGTGGTGCAGAAAGAACTGGTGCATTCTTAAGCATGGCCTTTAACTTGTCAAAAGATTCCTGACACTTGTCAGACCAATAAAATTTGGCTTTCTTACTCAATAAACTTGTCAAAGGTTCAGCAATTTTGGAAAAATTGGAATAAAATTTCCGATAATATCCAGCCATACCTAGAAATCGCATCAGTTGCTTTTTACAAATTGGAACTTGAAATTCAGAGATAGCTTTGACCTTAGCTTCTATAGGTTTAACTTGACCTTGTCCCACAATATGTCCTAAAAATGTGACACAAGCATGGCAAAACTCACTTTTGCTCAAATTAATTGTCAGATTCGCATCGCTGAGTCGATCAAAGAATTTTCGAATGGTTTCCAAATGATCTTCCCAGGTGTTGTTGTAGATAATGACATCATCGATATAAGCGTCACAATTATCAAGACCAAATGTTATCATGTTCATCAGACGTTGAAACGTTGCAGGCGAATTTTTCATTCCAAACGGCATGACTTTATATTGATAAAGTCCATCTGGAGTTGCAAATGCTGAAATTTCTTTTGCCCTTTCCGTCAGTGGAATTTGCCAGAATCCTTTTAAAAGGTCAAACTTGGTGACATATTCCGCATTTCCAATTTTATCAATGCAATCGTCCATTCTTGGGATTGGAAATGAATCAGTTTTGGTGACACTGTTGACTTTTCTATAGTCAGTACACATACGGAATGTATCATCTGGCTTGGGAACAAGAATACATGGTGAACTCCAGTTACTTTTACTTGGTTCTATGAAATCATTCTCCAGTAGATACTGAATTTCTTTCTTCAGATAGTTCTGTTTGAGAGGATTCATCCTATAAGGATGCTGTTTCACAGGCGCAGAATCTACAATGTCAACGTCATGATAAATTTTACTTGTTCGTGTTGGAACATCAGGAAACAAGTGCTCATAGTCATGTAATAGCTGTTTTAGTTCATTTCTTTCCTGTTGTTGTAGATGTGAAAGTTTCTGGTCTAGGTTGTTCAATATTTCTGAATTCCGAAGATTGGTTATACCAGAGTCACTATAGTCTGATCGTACTCCATCGTTGATATCTTCACTGTGTGGGACAGGTACAACTAAATTAACAGAATAATTAGCTGGGCTATCTCCGTCAAAATATTCTTTTAACATATTTATATGACAAAGTTGTTTCTGTTTCCGTCTCCCAGGAGTGTTAATGATATAATTTAAGCCATTTACTTTCTTTTCAACGGTATAAGGACCATAAAATGTAGCCTGAAGAGGATTCTGAGGTATGGGAAAGAGAGCCAGAACTTTGTCACCAGGTTTAAAACTCCTTTCCTGTGAATTTCTGTCATACCTTAATTTCATTTTTGACTGGGTAGTGTGAAGATTAGTTCTTGCTACTTCACAGGCCTTTGACAACTTGTATTTGAAATCAGAAACATAATCAAGAAGATTAATCTTTGAATCTTCATTTGAAAGAAGTTTCTCTTTCAATAATTTCAATGGTCCACGGACAGTATGACCAAAAACTAGTTCAAAGGGACTAAAACCCAACGACTCTTGAACTGATTCCCTAACAGCAAACAACAACAAATGAACACCCTCATCCCAATCCTTTTCTGTATCAAAGCAATATGATCGAATCATATTCTTCAAAGTTTGATGAAATCTTTCCAAAGCACCTTGACTTTCAGGGTGATAGGCAGAAGATTTAAACTGTTAGATGCCTAATTCATGCATAACTTGTTGGAAAATTCCAGACATAAAATTTGACCCTTGATCCGACTGGACAGATTTGGGAAGGTCAACAAGTGTAAAAAACTTCACCAAAGCTTTCACAATAGTTTTAGTTTTTATATTTCTCAGAGGAATTGCCTCTGGAAATCTTGTAGATGCACACATGATGGTCAACAAGTATTGGTTGCCTGACTTGGTTTTAGGTAAAGGACCAACACAGTCTACCATTATTCTACTAAATGGTTCATCAAATGCAGGAATAGGTTGCAGATGAGCCTTAGGTATCTTCTGATTGGGTTTTCCTACCATTTGACAAGTGTGACAAGATCTGCAGTATTTAGAAACATCACTTTTGAGTTTCGGCCAATAAAAATGATTCAAGATCTTGTGATAAGTCTTACGGACTCCTAAATGACCAGCCAAAGGAGTTTCATGGGCTAAATTAAGAATTTCCTGTCGATATGACTTAGGAACAACAATTTGATAGCTCACTGACCACTCGTCACCAGCGGGTACATCAGGTGATCCATTTCCTCATAAGGACCCCATTTTTCACAAAGTAACACACTGGAACTTGTGTGGCTTCAGTTTCACTAATAGCCCTCTGAAACAAACAAGATATCTCGGGATCTTGCTCCTGTTCAACGACAAGGGATTGTCGTTTGTCATCCTGATTAGAACAAAGAGAATGAGTTGCCAAAAGAGGATCACTGTGATCAATACCATTTGATTGATCAATACCTGAGGAAAAAGTGACCTCATCAAAAGACTGACCAATACATGTGTCAGCTAAAGGAATAATATCCTGATCAACATCACTCTCAAGAGCTCTTTTTGCCATAGCTCTAGTAACTGCACAAGCAGGGTACAAATCAGGGATTTCAGTTTCGACAGGATCAACTTTCTGATCCAAACAAGGCTTGTCAGTTACAAGTGGATTAACCACAACCTTATCTCCAGCTAGGTCATTGCCTAGTAATAAATGAACACCCTCTATGGGTAAAGAAGTCACTGCCCCAACAGTCACAGGTCCAGAAACTAAGTCTGATGCCAAATTTACACAATGGAGAGGAACATTTACAAAGCCGCACTCTACTCCCTGAACAAGAACACTTTCACTTGAAGAAGACTCCTCAGACAAAGGCAAAGTACCTGATAATAAAAGACTCTGAGAAGCTCCAGTGTCCCTTAATATTTTAATTGGGATAGGTTTGGCAGAATCACCAATAAGTGATATAGAACCTTCTGACATGAATGGTTCATAAGCCTCAAAAATAGAATCAGACTGGGGTTTGTTTGACCCAACAAATGTATTGCTTTCAATACAAGACCGTGACCTTGACCTCGTAGAAATAAGAGCATTTGGAAAAGCTCTGTCTTTACTCTGTTGCTTATTTTTCAACTTGAAGCAATCAGAAATAATGTGCCCTTTCGTTTTACAATAAGTGCACGTAGGAAGAGATAAGGATTTCTGATCAGTCTTATCAGATGTTTGATTCCTAACAGTTGTGCTGTTGTGAAATTTGGAAGTACTCGAATGAGATTGAAATGGTTTTTTTACCAGAAAACTGCTGAGAGGACGATTTATTACCAAATGAAATTTTGTGAGTCAAGGAATAATCATCAGCCATACGAGCAGCATTTTCCAAAGTTTCCACATTCTGCTCATCAAGATAGGTTTTAACATCACTATGGATGCACCTCTTGAACTCTTCAATTAATACGAGCTGTCTGAGGTTATCATAAGCTTGATCAACTTTCTTGGCTGAGCACCACCTATCAAATAGTTGTTCTTTATCCCTTGCAAATTCGACATGAGTTTGTCCAGTTTCTTTTCTACAATTCCTAAACCTTTGTCGATATGCCTCTGGTACCAACTCATAAGCTTTCAAGATGTACTCCTTAACCACATCATAATCAGTGCTTTGTTGTACTGACAGTGAAATGTAGACTTCACGAGCTTTGCCAATAAGTACACTTTGTAATAACAAAGTCCAATGCTCTCTAGGCCATTTCAAATTTTCAGCTATTTTCTCGAAATGAAGAAAGTATTTATCTACTTCTTTTTCCTGAAAAGGGGGTACTAACGTAATATATCTAGTAACATCAAAACCTGGACTTGTGTTTAAAGGAGTGGAGTGTGCTCTGTTTGCCAGTTCTAATTCTCTTAACTTAAATTGCATTTCCCTTTCTTCTCTTTGCATCTGCATCTGCATTTGTATTTGTCTATCGTCTTTCTCTCTCTCCATCTGCATTTGCCTCTCTTCTTTCTCTCTCTCCATCTGCCTCTCTTCTTTTTCTCTCTCCATCTGCTCTCTTCTTTTTCTCTCTCTCTCTGAATCTGAAGCTTTGCCAATTCTAAATCCATCTGGTTCTTTAACTCTAATTCCCTTAATTTCCTGTCAGAACCAGATACAGGCTTTCTCTTCAAACTTAAAGCACTATTTTCAAAAATTCCCTTTCCTACTAAATACTGAATCAAAATAATCTTTATCTCCTGTTTTGTCAATTTTACTTTTGCCTCAGATAGACTGTATTTTCTGGCAAGCTCGAGCAACTCATCCTTTCTCATGTACTCTAACCCCTCCTCTGTAGGTTTTGAAATGAAATTCTGAACATTAGATGCCATTGTAAATGCCTGTTGGTTTCACACAAAAAAAATTTCTCTATTAAAAATCTTTGCCAAAGACAAAAAAAATTCAGAGACAAAATCAATATGAATTTCAAAGATAAATTTAATATCTCTAATATGCTTTAAAGAAATTCAATCCCGGAACGACGAGCCCCTAATTTCTGTTACGACTCTATGGTCTAAGAAAAATGTAACAGAAAGAAAGTGAAACCAACAAATCAAGTAAAAATCAACAAGCAATTTATTACTAGATAATTAAAATGAAAAATCAAAAAGTCACTTACAGTAATGTGTTTTAAAATCCTAATAATCCAATAAGAATGATTGTTCTAATCACAAGTCCTAAATATAGAATGTTCTGAATTCACGGCTGTGTCCTTGAATGTTATGATGTGCTAATGGTCTCCAAAGTCCTGATATACTAGTAATCTTGATGTGCTGATGTCAAAATGAAGTATTCCAAAATATCTGAATAAGTTCACTTAAATTCCAAAATCATCAATTAAAAATCCAAAATCCAAAAGTTTATGAGCACTGTTATAATCCAATGAATATTTAAAATAATTCCTCTCTTAGAATTTGGAATGAATTTTCACAACTGTAATAGCTCTTTACAAGACTGATGGTAATGTCGAAACTGAATAAATGTCCACCAAACATGGCATATATAAAGATTGGTCACATGACAGAATGTTCTAGAACGTGTGTCATCTTAATGGAATTTTACTTGTAAACAAAATTCAACCTTGACCTTCAAATTGAGAAAACATATTGATCAAAACAACCTAATTCAAGGACACTAGCTAAACATGTTTTTCCTGATAACATTAAGATTTAAGCAAATATTAAAGTGAAGAAACATTTATAATTTCCTAAAATATTTATAATATTATATAAACATCATACATAACAAACTACACGAGTCTATGAATCTGTATTGTTGTCCAAAACTTTTCAAAAGGTACATTTAGCAAAATATTGCCATAAACAGTTGGCAGTTAGATATAAAATAAACATTATTTCCGCTTTTTCTTGAGCGAACAAATTCACAATATTGTGTCAATATCTATTATATTGATTTTGAATTTGTTAGCTTACTTATCAAAATCTGGTAAAGTTCTCCTTTCAAAATCAACGAAATCTGACAAGAACAAAAATTTTAAAAAATCAAATGTAAAAAATAAAACAACAACATGAAGAAAAAAAAAATAACTAGAACAACAACAGAAAACAAGCATATTATCCCTACGATTTATGTTTGGGAAAAAATATTTTTTTATAATATGTTGTGAACAGTTAAACTTACACCTCTCTTTTTGGTATTTCGGTAACCAGAATTAACTGATTCACAAAAGTATTAAACTGAGAACCTTGTAGGAAATTAAAACTTTATATGTTGACAACAATTATGGTAAGATGTTAATGCCGTCTATACTTTGGATTAAATTCAGACAAATTTTGTATCATAAGTATTTGTATTTTTTAAATCATCAATACTACCATGTAACACGTTAACATTACTGGTTTGTCCTCGATTAGCATATTCTTTTGCATCAAGCTCTGAAGATGTAGTTTATTGTACAATTCAGAACGTATACTATCTTTTAGAGTTGTAATCCTATCATTTGAATTTGTAATAGATAAATCCTAAGTTGTTTTCCTAACTTTTATAATGCTTTCATAAACAAGTATTTGTTTTTTGTTGCTGTATATTTATTTCGTTTTTTCTATTAAATCAATAATTTTGCATCTCTGACACCGTATGAGGTTTTTGCTTTATCTTTCTGTTCAAGTCAGTAATTTGGTGCTAAAATCATTCGTTATTTTGGCTTCATGATTTAAGTTTTTTAAAATTGTTTCTTTTCAAATTGTAATGTGCCATAGTCTTCAAGATATTTTGTGTATCTTTCACATGTAACTCTCCATCTATTTCTGAGTTTAGTGTAAACACTGTTGATTAATAATAAATAGTGGTGATTCCGCTCATTCACTTACTGTATGTAGGATCTTTAAACTATAGACGGGGTATGAAGCTCTCTTTCATCTTGTGTATCTAAAATCTTTATATGTTGTAATCTGCTAGATTAGCAATACATGTTGATCTCGAGGTTGAAGTTATCGTTGATTGACTTACTTACTATTGCATCTTTCCGTTTTTTTTTTTCCTATAGTATTAAAACACAACTCACAATTCCTTCTTATATATATTTCTGTCATCTAATTTACACGAAACACATATATTACAGACATAACCTGAAAATCTATGATTGTTTTTATCTTTCTCGTTTATGTTGATATTTAATTTTTTATGTTACAATAAACAAAATTTGAACAGGCAAAGATTTTAACAAATTTGAAAAAAAGAGTTTGTGATTATATTGATTTATTCATGGACCGTTGAGATTGTCATGTCGGTAATACAGCTTATATTACTGATAGCAAATAATAATACTTAGCTTTAAATGCGCTTGCTACAAAACAAATTAATGTTGCATCAAACCCACTAAAGCTAAATTGCTAATAAAAGAAGTTCATATTCTTGCAACACATAATCCAGTTGCAACAAAATATACATTTATGAGCATCTACATTTTTTTTCATGTTGTTGCTCATTAGATAATTAATAACTATTAGCATGCAGTCTGTTATCATGTGCACTTCTCCAATCAAATCATATACTCTGGTTGGTTAAATTAAAATTGCTTACATTTGGTGTTCGCGAAATAAATACGTTGTGGCTTCTGCATAAGTGTGCTAATATCTTAAACTGTGACAAAACCGTGTATAGCAGATCTTCTGTAGTTACTAAGCTTTTTCTATTGCTGGGTTGAGAAAAAAAATCTGGATCATTTTCTCCACTTTGTTTGCACAGTAACCAAAAACACACTTAAAAACTTATTCTGGGAGAATAAAGTGTGAGACATGCTAACACTGTAACTACTATGCGGATAGTTCTCTCTGGAGTGATGTAATTGTGAAAGAAAGCGATTTAATTTCTGTATTATTCGTTATCTGATTGAGCAATTGTTTGCGAGGTAAGTGCATCGTAATATTGGTTACCAACTTCAATGACATTGGAAGCTTTTGTGTTATATCTGAAATCCTGTTGTAGTGCACGCACGTGAATACAGTGGACAATGACATGTTAGTATCTGAATATCTAATGGTATTCTAAAATGTTTCCCATAGACTGGGAACTCGTTAGAATTTTGTCATCTGTTTTGTTCATTACCTTCTACTGATCGCAACTATCTCATGTTTTCATTCTAAATGCCCTTTAAAATCCTATTTATTCTAACTGAATCAGGAAACAAGAATACTTTGTATGTCATGATGATATCATAATCATTTATCCTGAAAACAAAATCATCACTGCTATTATGATATGGTGATGTCTTTTATGACCATTCTACATACATTGATTAACACTGCGTTGATAGCACCGCCCTTCTTTACCTTTATATCAACGATACGAAAAAATACACGGTACACTCAAAACATTGGACTTAGCTATGGAATTGCAATCTATAAAGTTTGTTCGGGTTAAATGTTGTTTGATTTGTATTTAATACAATGATATTGCTGGTTAAGGTACTTAACGCTTTTTGGCATTTCTGTGCTGCCTTTGAGGAGTTATATATTTTAGGTACGGTGCCACTCAGTGGTACAAGTTCTGATGTGTATATAGAGCACTAACACGTATCCCAAGTGCAATGAATATATACTCATATTTGACTTGATCATTATATGATTGCGAAAAATAATTTAGTTTAGGCTGCCTTGGAGTTCCAGATTTTATCTTACATTCAGAATGTTGTAATGCGTTCAAACCTGAGTTACCAAAGAACGTGCGTCTGCAGTATTGTGAGTAGATGTGTGCGAAGCACAAGCATCATCCAGTTTGTTTAGATACTGAGCCACTAAACCTTGTTCTCTCAATTCATCAATAAAGTAGTAAAATGACTTTATCTCTGCTGTTATTGAAATCTGCAGTATTTTGTTGTAATTCTTCCATGATGATATTGTGACATTCTTTCTTCATCGGTTTCTAGAGGATTAATTACTTTAAATAGATGGTGAATGTAAATGGCAGATTGTGAATACAATAGATTCACTGCCAATTATATTGTTACAGTTGTCATTCTATTCAGAAGTCACAGATTTTGAAACTATCAGTTGTAAAAAATGTATGGACTGCACAGACAAATGTTTATGGTGAAAAGTCATCAATACTACCATGTAACACATTAACATTACTGGCTTGTCCTCGCTTAACATATTCTTTTGCATCAAGCTCTGAAGATGTAGCTTATTGTACAATTCAGAACGCATACTATCATTCAGAGTTTTAATCCCATCATTTGAATTTATAAAAGATAAATCCTAAGTTGTTTTCCTAACTCTTATAATGCTTTTATAAACAATTATTTGTTTTTTGTTGTTGTATATGTATTTATTTTTTTTTCTATTAAATCAATAATTTTTCATCTTGGACACAGAATTAGTTTTTTGTTTTATCTTTCTGTTCAAGTCAGCAAATTTGTGCTCAAATCATTCGTTATTTTTGCTTCGTGATTTAAGTCTTTTTGTAACTGATTCATTTCAAATTGTAATGTACAATAGTCTTCAAAATATGTTGTGTATCTATTACACGTAACTATGCATCTATTTCTGAGTTTAGTGTAAACACTGTTGGTTAATTATAAATATTGTTGCATCTGCTCATTCACTTACTGTATGCAGGATCTTTCAGCTATAGACGGGGTATGAAATTTTCTTTCATGTTGTGTATCTAAAATCTTTCTTCTGTTGTAATATGCTCGATTAGCAATACATGTTGATCTCGAGGTTGAAGTTATCGTTAATTGACTTACTTACTATTGCATCTTTCCATCTTTTTTCTTATAGTATTAAACTAGAACTCACCATTCCTTCTTAGATATATTTCTGTCATCTAAGTTACATGAAACACATATATTACAGGCATAACATGAAAATCTATGATTGTTTTTATCTTTCTCGTTTATGCTGATATTTAATTTGTTATGATGCCTCTTTATAATTGCCTGTAACGACCCTCACAATGTTATGAAATAATGTTACAATAAACAACATTCAAACAGGCAAAGATTTTAACATATTTGAAAAAAAGAGATTGGCATTATATTGATTTGTTCACGGACCATTGTGATTGTCATGTCGGTAATACAGCTTATATTACTGATAGCAAATAATAATACTTAGCTTTAAATGCGCTTGCTACAAAACATATTAGTGTTGCATCAAGCCCATTAAAGCTAAATTGATAATAAAAGAAGTTCTTATTCTTGCAACACATAATCTAGTTGCAGCTACACACATTATACCTTAAACTTATACTGTACAAATATCCACCCTATTCGAAACTTGATATGCTACTTTATTATTTTTCCTCACATCTCTATAGTATTCATTTTTAACTGAATTACTTGTATCGTGTTAAGTTCTTACAACCTGAAAATAAGACCGTTGACACGTAATGTAGATGCAGCCTGGTATATCGGCAGTGTGGGATATTACGGTGGAGCACTTTGTACTTTTTTGTTAATTTATATAAGAATACAATTATAGTTTTCATTTACGAAATAGACAGCGTAGATTTTTCCACAACCACGTGTGCAGAGCGCAATATGTGAGACGCAACATGTTCTGTTGATTATGTACATGTTTTAGGCTGAACTGTTTATGTTTGATTTTAATATTTTACTTTCACTTTCTTTCGAAAAAAGAAATAGAATGCTTTGGTCCATTAGTACTCATTTGATGGGTAACATTATACCTGGTAGTGTGCAGTTACGAATCAGGTAATCAATTGTTAACTGGCTTAAACCATAATGAAATAATCAGTCTAGCAACTACTTCATTATCACTGATTGTGAACCTACTGTAAACCTAATACCCTTTTACGTTCATTTTGTATGTAACAGTACGAGTAGAGTTTAATATTACATAAATGGTGCTTATACTATTTTTTTACAATCAAAATGTATTCGTAGGTAAAAGCTATTTATTAGCCAAAGAGGTTAAATTCATTTTCATTCATTCATTTTCATTTCTCCCGTAACCTTACTGGTCGTAGGGGCGCCACTGATGACTTTGCGACAATCTGTCTCCATTTTGCCCTGTTCTCCACTGCTCTTTGGGACTTTGCAAAGTCCATGCCTGTCCACTCTTTGATATTGTCTTCCCATCTCTTCTTCTGTCTGCCTTGTTATCTCTTTCCTCTCACTGTGCCCTGTAGGATTGTTTTTGACAGGCCAGTTGAGCGTGAGACGTGACCATACCATCTTTGTTTGCCTTTCTTTACAGTGGTGAGCAGATCTTCATAAGGTCCAAAAGACTAAATTCATTTTAGCAATGTAAGTTTAATTTTACGTTTTGTTCGTACAAAATTAGCAATTTTGTTTGGTAAACGTACATGTGCTAACAGGTTGAAAATAGAATAACAACTTTTGCTGCAAATCTATTGTAAATATAAATAGCTTTTCCCAGCTATAATATAAAATTTCAATGCTGCAGAGTTAATACTAGTTTTTATTTCGCTCTTCGTTTGTCTGCAGTTAAAAGCCACGTTACTTAATAGCTGTAAAAAGATGAAAAAAAATTAATGCATCACTGACATAGATTGCATTTAGACACATTCTTGTAATGTCGTATTTCATACGGGCTTTGCGATTCTTCCTCAGTGGAGTTCATGTTCGTGATCGTTAAGTTTGTGGTTTTGCAAGTTTTCTAATTTCATTATAAACAGAAAAAAACATTTGATAGCTATACCACCACCTATCAAATAATACATTTGTTTGAGATGTGTGAACTTATATCATTTTATTTCTCAGAGTTTTAGACCTTTTGTCCTCTTTCTTTAACCTCTGAGTTTCTACATTTTTGACTTGTTGTATATGTGTTACAAGTTGCCTACCAGGTTCAACTCTACATGGATATTTTGGTTTTTGTGAAGCTCATTTATTAGTCATGTTTTAATTTTTCATTCTATTTTGTTCACCTATCATTTATTAATAATGCAATTTGTTTTAATTATCTCAATATTATTTAATGGTAATGACACGCTTGCTTTCAAGATGAGTTACAAGTTTATTTTCAATTCTGAAAAGGTTTAAAATTGTGGATTAAATAAAAATGTTTCTTCTAGATGTAAATAGAAGAACAATATTGCTGAATTCAATAAACTATACATGGATATTGTTTTAAAAAGAATACAACAAAAGATAGAATAACGAAAACACAATGAATACTTCATGAAATAGAAAGACAAAAAGAATAATGAATAGAAACAGATTTCAGAGTAATTCACATATAAAACAGAATTTTAACTGCACTGAAACAAAACATGAAAACAAAGACTAAGTTAAAATTTCTTGGTGTTCCATCAATGACATATTTGGTAGACACTGACAATCCACTGAATCTGAGCATGCTAGTGAAGATGATGTAGAAATATATCAAATTATGTTAATCATTTGTTCCATCCGATCTAGACCAATTACGAAAATAATTTAATTAGTCAGGCACTAGACATTGTTTTTAAAAAACAGACCCCAAAACGCAAAGACGCCATCAGGGATAGAGACAGAAGAACAGAAAAAAAGAAGAAAAACGAATACTTAAAATCGGCAAACGTTAATATTTAAAAGATTTTGAATAACATTTGTCAATTTCTGTATTTCTTCTTTCCACATAGTTGAAAATTAAATTTAATCTTTGTTATCTTTTGACGTTTTGAACTTGACATGTTTCAAAGTTATTTAACAAGCACCAAATGTAGCTAGGGGTCAGCCTAATTTAAGCCAGTGAAATATCTGATACAAATTAAGGTCATGTAATCAATCATTTAGTCCATTCTGCAACCAGTCTGTCAATCTCAAATCTGTTAATCAAGGATATCACAGAATAAATGAAAGCATCTTACAATACGTTCGAAATTGTAGCAGTTATACCATCGTGTAAGATTTCATATGTTGTATTGATTTTGAATTTAGTTCATTTTCCAACTTTTTTTAGATAAATGTTTACAAGCACATCTTTTTGAGTCTTCCATTTGCAATAACTCTCTTCAGTTTTTGTTTCAATTCCTGCGATTCTACATATAATTGATTTTGTTGCATTTTCACTTCATAATCACAGATTTTCTCAATTTTACCCTTGTCTATTTATCAATTATAAACTCATCGCTATTTAAAGAACAGAAAAGATATCAGAAGGCGGTGAAGATATTAATATCAAAGGAGTATAAAATCACTATATTAAAATAAGGATCATACTGAATATCTCCGATTAGAACAAAATATTGAATCATACTTGCATTAATATCACCAATCAACTGATGGTTTTGCAACTGCTCATCGAAATCTTGAAAGAGAAATAATCACTAAATCTAAAGAAGAAATAATAAGGGGTTTAAAAATACGTGAACCAGAATACCATTTGATGAGACACTATTTTATATCGGAAGACAATACGTTATATATTTAGGACACAGATAGAACTAACGTAAGAATATCATAAGGAAATGATCCAGGAAAAAAGGTTTGGCTCTAAGCACCATAAAAGTTGGATCCACAGATTAACAGATAATAGGTACAGATTTAGTAATAGATTATTTAATATTTCTTTATTTACCTAATTATTGGTTTAAAAGAAATTTGCAGACAAACTTTTGTTAACCCTACTTTTATAGGAGATGGTATGGTTCCTACTTCATCAACAATAGATGAATTTCAGGATATATTAGACAGACTTAGAGGAAATACTGAATAAAAGACAGAACGTAAATATTAAGTTGAACATATGGTTAGCATTAGACGACAAATAAAAATACCTTAAAAAAACATTTAGAAAAATGAAGAGATCAGCAAATAAGTAAATCCAAATCAAAAAGGTATATTGTAAAAATAGTTGAAAAGTGTTAAAAGCATATGATCACAATTGGTTAACATTTAGCATAGCAGGAGAGAAAATGTGGCGAAACATTTGAAAAGAATAGTGGTAGAATTAGAGGCAAAAATTAAGTGAAGGTTTGGAAACATTATTTAAATAACATACAAATGTTAAGGAAGTGCCACTATTGCAGCTATATGTGCAATTATGTCAACAGTTGCTCTTTCTAAAGGAAATTTGGTAACATATCTTATTTGTTTCCTACTCTACTCTACCTCAAGCTGAACTTACTCCTGATCTATGACTTCAACCTACTATCTGTCATCTACGTCTACCTCATACGGCCAAATTCCGAACTGTCTACGTCATGTTACTTGTTTCATCATTTGTGGGTTCCTTACAAGCATTTTTGATCAAGGCGTACACAAAGCAATGGACAGGGTTACAAAACCGTAATCGGACATTGTGCGTATTTTATAATCTACTTTTACAAAAGCAGTTCCTGCATCCATTAACGTAAATTATTGTTTGTTTATTTCATGATTGTTGTGGATATTTTGATTTTCTAAATTGTCATGAGTCACTTTAACACCCGAGTATCGGGCGTGATCAGCTGAGCTGACAGTAGGACTATCATTATCATAATTCCTCTCTACATACTTGTTTCTGTCTTTTCCTCTTATGTGTAGTCATCAATTGTCTGTCTCACTGTCATATATTGTTTATAGACTTTTTAGATAATGTTCGTTACTACGTCAGTTTTGATGACAAGTTTTAATCCACGTTTAAAGAATTCACAGGATTTCTTTACATTATTGATGTAGCCAACAATACTACCATTTTCATAACCAGTCCCTCGGTATAAATTAGACAACATCGTTACCAACAGTATCAATTCTTTTACACTTAAGTCTTTTATGTATTTCTTTTATGTATTGTATAAATCTTACCATACTACTTTCCTCTGTGTCATAACCTTGATCACCAAGTATTAGTTTCTCAAATAACATTTCAGTAGTGTTCTATATGGCTGAATCTGTTTGTGCAATACTTGTTCCACTTTGAATTTGTGCACCTAAAATGCAGATTAGGTTCCTCTTTATTCTTAGGTTTAGTCTTGCTATTACTTCTTTTGTGAGTCTTTACTATATGATAAAAGGAACAAACTCAACTTGTTTAGTCATCTATTGATCAACGAATAACTGTGTGTATTTTGGGTATTTGTAATTCAGATTGACTTTTCATTTTATAGACCTCTATATGTACCATTGAAGTGAACGTGATTAGAATTACACTTTCAATATAACTGCATATAACAGTTTAATTGGTGTTGATAGTTTCTTAATTTTATATTTTGGACCCTCTTCAGGTATTATATTTATCGAGTTGTCTACTTTGTTGTTTAAGCTTCTGTGTTCTAATCATTCGCAGTGTGTATTGAAAACATTCACACAGTTTTTTGTACAAAAATTATTTCCCTTTTCATATCTGTTTTATCTATGATGATGCTAATACTTTTAAATCTTGTATGCCAACGTTATGGTACCTTCCATTTTTACAACAATTAAGGCTATGATTAACATGACATGACTTTCTCTTTTGATGAAAGATGGTTCAGCTATTGCATTAACATATATCTTTACTTTTTCTTAACTTTCCAATATCTTTGTATTATCCCAAATGGCTATCAAATCAGTGACTGTACCTATCTAAATTGTAATTTAGTGACCTATCAACATGATCATTTGACTTGTTTGACACAGTTTCAACAGTATTAAAGAAACATTTATTATCTATATTATCTATATTTTAAACATTAGGCCAAGGTTTTATTCGTAACCCATTTTGGCAAATTTATGTACGATCTTCCTTTAAGTGGTTGATACATATATATGTGCAATGTTAAGTACTCTATGCTGCCAACCATACTCTCGCGTATGTGCTGTCCATATTTTGTACGGAATATTTAAAAATGTTTATCTTAATGTTTGTATTTCACCTCTGGTCATAATGTTGATAATATTAAGAGTCCTGGTTTTGTGGTAAAACGATCCATACTCAACTTGTTTTCAGTGCTCAACATTTGGTCGTTTCATAAATCTGATTGTTAAGTCTATTTTTACTATTACATCAAATTGTCTTTTTATACTGATGATATTCTTCATGTAATGGTCAATGTCATTGACACAAATTCGTACAATAGTTGATTATCACCACCGTAAAATTTATTTTTTCATTATAATTCTACATACATTCTGTCTCCTCATACGTTTTAATTCTATGCTAAATGAAAAGAGTATAAAATGAATCTAAAATCTCTTCGCACGTTTTTGGTATTGGCATATCAAATATCGTAGTCTTTCTCTCCGTGTCCATTTTAATTTATTTAACTGAAAATATTTCAATATATTTAACTACAACTTTTTAATGCATACAATTCTCATTATTCAACAACGGTGACCTTTAACAGTTGCGTTTTGACTATTGTCGTACATTTTGACCGAACCCCAGGTCCAGTGACTGGGTGTTTGGCATTGGTAATGATTTTGCTTCTCCAACAATCCAAGACCTACTCCTCCTCCATACTGTTTTTAGCTCTACTGGTCATAGATCAGAATAGTTTATGGGATGGTCTGTCGTCCCACCGTCCGTCCGTTAGCACACGTTTGTTATCGCTACTCCTCCTAAGCTACTTTGAGGATTATTATGAAACTTTATACACACGTTCATCCCATGGTCTGGTTGATCCTAGATGAAAATGGCGCCGATTTGAGGTCCAGTATGACCGCCACAGCAGTCATCTTGAAATATTATTATTGCTACTCCTCCTGAATGAATCGCCGCATCAACATGGGTTTTTTACTAAAAGACTTCTTATGCTGTCTAGTTTGTCCTAATTGAAAATAGTGCCGCTCACACATCCAGTATGGTTGCCACAGCGGCCATCTTGAAATTTAAATCTCAACTATTTCTATGTCATCGATTATGGTTATGGTGTCTAAAAATGTGCATATATTGTACTTATGCCATAAACAACTGTAATAAAGAGAAATAAATATTCATGGCATGATCAACCAACTACAGATTTGTCTACCTTTGAACATTTCGCTCGAGGGATTTTGAAAATATAGTCCTGTACCTAAGATAAACTTGAGTGTACATATTCATTTTATGTTTCGATCCGTTTCTATGAGGTGCAAATTGCTCAAAGCTCAGAACCTTCCCCCGTAAATATCAATTTAAAATGCCACTAGTGCGACTGGTCTAGTACGTTTTTGACTAGCATTAATATAAACAGTCCTGTTGGTGGATAATTTTGTACTGAGTACATATTGAATTAACATTGCTTTAATGCAGTAATGCCGCAGGCGGAATTGTAATATCAATTAATAGTTTTAATTTGATAGTTTATTGCGTGGACCAGATGCACCCATGCGTATACTAATACGAAATACCAATTATATATATATATATATATATATATATATATATATATATATATATATATATATATATATATTGTTATGTATGATGTGTAAATAATATTATAAATATTTCAGGAAATTATAAATGTTTCTTGACTTTAATATTTGCTCAAACCATAATGTTATATATCAGGTTTACATGTTTAGCTATTGTCCTTGAATTAGGTTGTTTACTTAGTATTTGAGTTTAAGGATGGTTTTGGTAAACAAGTTGTTAATTCAGTTTGAGGTCACGGTTGATTTTGTTTACAGATAAAACTGTTTCCTTTAGAATTATGTGCTAAAAGTCACATACACCATATAATTTTATAGAATATTCTATCATGTGACCTATCTTTATATATAACATGTTTAGTGGAAAGTTTTTCAGTTTCGACCTTAACATCAGTCTTTAAAGAATTATTACAGTTTTGAAAAAAAACATTCCAAATTCAGAGTGAGGAATTATTTCAAATATTAATTGGATTATAAAAGTGCTCATAGACTTTTGGATTTTGGATTTTGAATTGATGACTAGGGGATTTATGTGAACTTATTCAAAGATATTCTGGAGTACTTCATTTTGGCACATCAGTACATTAAAGACTACTGGTACATCAGGACATTAAAGGATAATATCGGCACATCAGTACATTCAAGGATACTAAAGTTCATTCGGAACATTCTATGATTAGGACACTTAAGATTATTGGATTATTTGGATTTTATTTCACGTTAGTGTAAGTGTTTTTGATTTTCATTTTAATTATCTAGAAATAAATTGGTTGTTGATTTTTACTTGATTTGTTGGTTTCACTTTCTTTCTGTTACATTTTGCTTAGACCATAGGGTCCTAACAATATATATATATATATATATATATATATATATATATATATATATATATATATATATATAAGTTAGATTGACAGTCAGCGATAGAGAGAGAGAGAGAGAGAGAGAGAGAGAGAGAGAGAGCGAGAGACCCTAAGGTTTCAAATTTATATCTAGTGAAGTTGTGAGACATAGCTCATTTGAACTAGTACACATTTTATATACAATTATATAGATGCAAAAGTGTTAACACTTCAACGTCCGCACCCCCTCCCCCTCATTGCCTAATGGATCATAATTGTTTACAATGAATGTGCACATCAACCTTTTACATACCATCCCCAATCTTATCCAAGGATTTCAAGTCTATGTGTGCAATAGTGTAGGATTTGTTGCACGACATTAAACAAGCACGCACATCCGGACGGGCAACAGTACATAATCTCATTAACAGTGAGCTTAACACTTAAGGGCCCACACCTCCAGTGTATGGATACAAATTCTTGAATTCTCTGTGCACATTACAAACCACCTTCTATCATAAATTGTAGTTACCTACCGTCACGCCCTTCCACTGCGGACCTATACCGATCAAGAAATCAGGCTTCCATACATCCTTCCTTCCTTCCTTCCTTCCGCCAATCCATCTCCCTCTATCCGTCTATCTGTTAAGTAGACCATGCAGCCAATCATAAATATGCAATTATACATGTATCATAGTATTCGTGCATGATTTTCTTACGCTTCCATCATTTCAGTTGGATTGGGAATCATATTTTAAAGTTTTCTTTTGTAAAGTTTTGCATTATATCGATCCTCTATTTCTCATGTTTTGTACAGTGTGCAAGATTTGAGAGAAAGGACAAGGCCGAACTTAATAAACATCGGTCTCAAAAGAGGCCAGTTATATGTCCCAAACAATCTTGAGGGTATTTTTTGCATATTGTTGTAGTTTCATTTTTCTGCGTGTGTGTGGGCTGATACCGAGTTCAAATTATTGTACAGCATAAAGCGTCAGCAAATATCTGCACATGTTTTGCTCCGAATAATTTTATAATAAAAGCATATTTATTTTAAAGATAAACTTTGGAGGTACTCAGCTATACTCTGCACGTAAAATATACCTTTTAAGCAAAATAAAAAAATCCGGTTTGAAACTTACTTTATTCTATGATAGTTTATAAAATTTTCCACATTGTATGTTCATATTAACTAAGTGGATAAAGTGAATGCATAATGTTAGAGATATTGAGTTCGAATCTCATCCGGTATCGTTTTTTCTTTCTAACATTGAAACTATTACAATAAACGTTTTCTTGAAGAGAAAAAAGAGCATCACCTCTATTTTCGTATCATGCTCTTCTTATCTGAACAAAATTACACAGATAAAATTTAAATTAGTACAGTAACCATTTAATTTAAATGTCTGAAAATACTGCAAACAAACAGAAGATTCTGAACTTGTGTAAACAGAACTATAATTATACGATACACCTGATGTATTGGTTTGTCTCACCCGATAAGTTATGTGAAGACGTGCATGGTGGATGAATCCTGGTTTAACTCAGCCATCTTCTTTATGTATATATATATATATTTGTAGGCTTGAAATAATTCCTATGTCGAGATAATTATCACTATTTGCGAGTTGTAAGCGTATATGAATGCCCTTTTAAAACATACCATAGTAAATATCAGTTTCTTCGTCCGGTTTTATTTTTATTTTGTTTGTTTTGTTAGAAAATGTCATCAAAGATGGAAAAAGATTATGGTGGCTGCAATTGACCTCGGAACAAACTATAGTGGATATGCCTGCTCCTTCAAGCATGAATATGAAAAGTACCCAACTAAAGTCTCCTTAAACCAACCATGGAATCTTGGAGATCGTTTGAGTTTTAAACAACGAACATGTGTCCTGTGTAAACCAAACGGTGAATTCGACAGTTTTGGGTATGAGGCTGAAGAGAAGTACACACAATTGGCTGAAGAAAATCGACATCAAAAATGGTATTTCTTCAAAGGATTCAAAATGTTGCTGCATGTTGAGCAGGTAATAGAATAATGCAGCTAAAGACTTTACAATTTCAATTGACATATGTGAAATGTTTAATATCAAATTTCTTCCCAAAGTGTGAAAGATGAAACCAAAGTGAAATGAACTGATTATGACAACTGTAATTTATAAAGTTGACGAGTGTTGTACATGTCAAAGATTCTGAAAAGAATATAAAATTATAGATCCTACAATTATGAAAAATAACTGAATTGTGTCACCGTTGTGTATTCATATAGTCTTAACAATGGTATGGTTTGTTAAGGTCTGTGATACCATATGTCACAAACAATTGGTATAGCAGCTTTGTTGCACTAAAATGGATATTTTCGCATCAGCATTTCATTCAGCAGATGTTTTCTCAAAAAAAAAAAAAAGAACAACGAAATATCCTGCGTTCATTAAAGCTTTATTAATAAACGTAGACTGATTCAGTTTTATCCCTCTTATTTAAAAAGAAGTGTAAACATCTATGATATTTTCATGGGAATGACAGATTTTGTCCAGATTTTTAGAGATTTTCAGGTATAGTACAGTATTTACATTTTTGTGTTGCTGCAAACATCTTTCTTGCACAAAGTGATAATAGAAAGTAATGTTACTCCCTCTAACTATAAATAAATAGTTCAAACATTGTCATTACCTAAACCAGCATGAAAATCCTTGTTTGATGCCCTATTTTAGTTTATAACCGATATATTACATTATATTTAAATAAATTACACTTATTGCTTCTTTTCTACACAGGTAAAAGTAGGGATAGATATAACAGATGACAAGGGACTGAAGATGCCAGCTAAAAAGGTTTTTGGAATGGCAATCCGTTATTTTAAGGATCATTTGCTACATAAATTGGAAATGGGTTCAACAAGTGTCAAAGTGGACTAGATTCATTGGGTCCTTCCTGTACCTCCCACCTGGACTGTCTCTGGCAAGGAATTTATGAGAGAGGCAGCAATTGAGTTTATTTATTTATTTATTATTAAATGAATCTGTGTTATTTTTTTATTTTTTTTTTAACTATTGTGTGTAATTTAATAAAAAGCACATTAACTTTTCTATGAAAGTTTGCAATTGTCTAAAATTATATTGTACATTTTGTATAATTGTGATAATGTTTTCACTAAATCGCAAAACGCCATTAATTATGAAGTTACAAGCTTTAAATAATAAAGATATGTAAGACCGGCTGTTGCATCTGATGCACCATGTGCGATAAACAATTTTATCACATCTAGCCATAATGACAATTTAGCTTTTGGTATGGTCTCGCGTCTGGCGTTCATCGTCGTCTTTCGTCGTCCGTCATGTGTTAACATTTGCTATTTTAATCTTTTTCTCAACCAACATGAACCTAAGTTAACAGAGAGCATTCTGGCTTAAATTTGTAAAAATAAGGATGCCGATTCGTTCTCAAATGTGGCCATTGTTGCTAAAAATAGAAAACATTTAAACGACTTCTTCTCAAACACCGCTGAATGGATTCAGACCAAATGTGTTAGAAAGGACTTTGGAATAAAAGGTTTTCAAGTCTGTACAAAGAAAGCCGATCCACCATCAGATATATCCGTCTTTAATTTAATAGCAAAAAAAAAAAAAAAATTTGTCAACAAAGAACCCGGCATACATGACTTTTAAGTTTGTACGGATGATGATGATACCGACCTGCCATCAAATATAGGCGCCGATGCTAAAAGTATATATATATATATATATATATATATATATATATATATATATATATATATATATATATATATATATATATATATATATATATATATATATAACAGTCACAAGACTGCTCAAGAGCTGCTGAACAGAATTGGACAGCTTAATACAAAGTATCCTGGTACAGATGGGGTTTCAAATTTATATAAATAATGCCCATACGCCATCCAATATAACCGGGGTTACTAAAAATAGAACATTTTTAAATGACTTATTCTTTACAAAAATTTCCTTGAACATAATGTGACTAAGTTTCATAGTAAGGTTTCTGGAATGAAGGTATTTAAATTTCTGCTAACAATGCCAATCCGCTATCATATAGGTCTGCAGCTGCAAAACTATAAAACCTTGAAACACCTTTTTTTCCCTTAAAATCTACGAAAGGAGTGCAACTAAATTTGACAGAAAACGTCCTTGTATAAAGGGTTTCCAAGTTTTTCCAATGATATCGATACGCCATCAAATCCGTTAGCCATTGCAAAGATTATAAAACAAAATGAACTGACTTGTTCTGAAAACGGTTGAAGAAAATCTGACCAAATTTGACTGAAAACATCCTGGTATAGATCTTCTGTCAAATGTGGTCGCTGTTATTAACAATATAACATTTTTTACACAAAAACCATTGAACAGAATTAGACCAAATTTGAAGAAGGAAACAACATAAATAAAACCAACTCTAACATGATGGAGTTTCAAAGTTAAACAAATGATGTCCATGCGACTTCAAATATGGCCGCCGTTATTAAAAATAGAAATGACTTTCAACGACTTTTTTTCAAAAACCGCTGAAGAGAATTGACGATATCAATCTGTCATCAAATATAGTTGCCTTTGCTAAAAGTGGAATAATCTTGGAACAAATCTTTGAGAGAAACCGCTGCAAAGAATTCTATTAAATGTCATAGAATTCACGTTGGATGAGTTTTTAATTGTTACAAATTATGCCAATCCGCGATAAAATATGGCTGCCTATACTAAAAATAGAAACACCCTAACATTTAAACGAATTATTCTAAAAAAACACATAACGGAGTTTGAACGAATTTGAAAGAAATCTCTCAGGCATATAGGACCTTTAATTTTGCACAAATAATATAAATTACCATAAAAAAACTATAACTATAAAACTATAAATTGAGAAACCTTTGAACAACTTCGTATCAGAACAAATAATGTCCGCCGAATTGGACCAACTTAGTAAGAAGCATCCAAGCACATAGGTCTTTGTAATTTGTACAAAAGATACCGCTCGGCCATCAAATATGGTCGAAGTTTTGCAAAAATGCTGTATTGAATTTAATACCCTTGCATAATACTTAATGCACTTAAAAATATAATTATCTCGCAAAATGTTACCGTTGTTGAAGCCTAAGCCTATCATATTAAATACATGCCGACGATGTTATCAACAAAGCCCCCATCACGTGTATGCACATACTACAAGAGTTAGCCCTCTTTTTTTGTCAAAACGTCTCCACTTTTTGAGGTACATTGTCTCTCTTAATATGGTCATGCTGAATAAGTATTTCTTTATGAGTTTGATTAAACTCGTAAAGGTAAGTGGTAAAGAGACAGCAGGGATGCATTGTTCTAAATTCCAAGGCAAATCAATGTAATATATGGGGTTTTAACAGCTGCTTCCCTCTCTCGAAGCATGCCAAGATGGATACATTTTTTATTATAAGGGGATATTTTTTGCAAGTTGTGACCAGAAACAAAAGGCGTGGCTTATTAAGGAATGTGCTGGTATAATGTCGAATAGGGTTGTAAAACCTTCAATGGACTTTCTCCCAAAATGTCCTTACCATGATTTAACGAAGATTCACACAAACTGTGTGACATGATGACTTTTGACATTTGTACAAATATGCAAGAATATTAGTCTGCCACCAAACACTTTTGCTGTCGGTGAAAGCAGACAATTACTTAAAGAACCACTCAAAAACAGCTGAACAAAATTTGACTAAATTTAAATGAATGCACCCAGGCATTACCGTTGCTAAACAAGTGATGCCAATCGGATATTACAAGACACTTATTCTCTGTGCCATCACTTATTACTAAAACAAACCCCCCACCCCCACCCCCTAAAAAAGCATTACGGGACATCATGTACATAAGTGTCTAGCAAACTTTGACTTTACTTGAGCACAAGCATCTTCATAGAAAATCCTTTAAAGTTTATACAAATAATGCTAATCTGCAATCACGTTCAGTTGTCACTGCTCAAAAAAGAAAATCATTATTAATGTCATTTTACAAAATATAGTAGTAATACTAAAATAAGAAAAGAAATCGCACAATAAATCACCTCTTTCCAACAACTCTCGTAACTCAGCTACCAATTATAACAATTTTTATTGACATGTTTCAAGATAAAGGGTTTCTAATTTTGTAGAAAGGAGAGTAACGTTTCATCAAATTTGGCCTCTATTTGTTAAAATAGAAATAGCGCAACATATTTTTGATCAATAAGACACAAGCGTACAGCTCTGTGAAATGCTATTTATACAATGACACGATGATAAATTTAGCTTTAAAACATGTCAGACCTTTTAGAGGATTTACTTTTATATGGTTTGTATTCAGTGCTTTTAAATTAGTACTTGAAACTGCATCTCCGATATACAAATATATAAAGATGACCTTTGTTAGTTTGTGTGTGTTGTCCTTTAAGTGTACTTATATGTTTGTTCTTTTGGGTTTCGATAAGTCGTTCTTTATCAGATCAGTAAGTCTGGTCGGACTGTCATTGTGTTGTATCTTGTATATCTATCTTGCATCTTGTTGTAAATTAAAACCAGGGTTTGTGGCATGAGGGTGGGAAGCTTGTTTCTTCCATATGTTACCGGTCTTTCTCTCTCTCTCTCTTTCTCTTTCTCTCTCTCTCTCTCTCTCTCTCTCTCAAATTTGAATAATTTTTGTTTATGAAACGATTCCTATTGGCTATATTGACTCATCCATTTCTGTTGCTAGGGGCCTTGCAAGGAATTTATTTTCTTTTGCTTGTTTGAATCTCTCATATCAAAGCTGCGAGTTGGTAACTTGATTTTAGCATAGCTATACTACTAGTTTTTTTCTTTCTCAAAATTTTGAATATTTTTACTTTACCTTTTCTTAAGGTTTACGTGTTTTAAAACTTCAAATCTAGAATTATTTTTTGTTGTTCATGATAAAATTTTTCACTCTCTAGACAGTCGCTGATGTGAGTATTAATGTACATTACCAACACCAGTAAAGTAAAGTTATATATCGAAAATATAATATAGGGAAGGAGTGGTATCTATTATTTAAACATTATTTTAACAGTCGGTTGAAATGGACTAAAGTTGTTAAAAAGTTTGAATTTAATTTGGTTATAATTTGATATAATAATATAAACTACACGTGTTTACAGCATCTGGCAGTCTGTTGATAATATATTATGTTTATTATTGAATCATTTATCATTTATACTTATCTTCCTTAATACACAGCGCTAGGTTCTAAAAGTAGGCTGCACAAATCTGATCGGCTTTAATAAACTATTTCCTCGTGTATCTCCATAATCTGAATCGTGGTAATCTTCACTATATACTATATATTTTAGCATCGTTGTTCTGTGTGATATCTTCATAGTTTAGCATCGTTTTTATGTGTGATGTCTTAATAGTTTAGCATCGTTGTTCTATGTGAAATCTTAATAGTTTAGCATCGTTGTTCTGTGTGATTTCTTAATAGTTTAGCATCGTTGTTCTGTGTAATATCTTAATAGTTTATCATCATTGTTCTGTGTGATATCTTAATAGTTTAGCATCATTGTTCTGTGTGATATCTTTAACAGTTCCTAAACAGACTTTATTGCAGCAATTAATAGGTAAATCAATGTATCGGCAATAGACTAGATGCGACTTAGTGATGTGACAACTATATTCATCATGGCGACTTTCGTAGCCCAGACTAAGAACGCGAATGGTTGAAAGCAATTGAACATATCTTTGATACTGCCCAGTGGATTTGAATACAGTTTTATTGCACATTTACATTTACTTAGTATATTCATTAGAAGCATAAGAGTATGTTTCCCATTAATCATATTTCGTTAAATAGACAAATGAACTTTGGTTGGTATGTTGCTATTGATCAGTTAATTAGTTTTTCGTGGCATTTATAACAATTGGCATTTGTTTACCACCTGTTGAACTGTTTTCGTAACACCGTTTTAAGCAGAATTAAACAAAAATTACTTACTCTTGGCAAATTAACTTTTGTAGGTATGTTTGTATGCATTTGTAGATGAACAGATAAGCTGTGAAGACCATTTGCTTGTATTGAGCAATTTGTCTGCTTTTTCAGGACGTTTTTAACTCGAATTTCACTTGCGGGTGTGCAGTAAACATAAAGATACAGAAGGCCTAGAGTTAAGAAATTGCTGATATATAGAGACATCGAAATATGCCTAAACGTTGAACTCGTATACCACCGTGTCTTGCTATAATTTTCGACTAGTTCACTTATGGCTATAAAACTTGTTTTGCATATTGCATAATATTACCTGAACTTTGTGTATGGTCATTAAAAAAAATAATCTTCATGAGTGCTGGAAAAACCATAAAACCGTCTAGTTGCCAAGAGTTAAGATTTTCACAAAATGGCCCTAAACAAAAACATAATCTTCACTTGCCAGGAGTTAAGATTTTCACAAAATGGCAGTAAACTATGGATTTTTCCTTATTATTGTATATAAAATTCAGGCAAGTGAAAGAAAAGTTTACTTGTCTAGCAAATCGGTCTACTTGTCGCAGACTATCAGACGATATTTTTAACCTTCAACTGCTTCATATGTCTCCTATACTGTGTAGTATGCAGTGTAAAAGCCAAGTATGCCTTTTATTAAAATTTGTATTTATGCACGATAACTGAACCTTTAAAACACATACTTCAACCGAATATTGTTGATGGCTTGTGTTGTAGGTGAAGAAAGAGTTTATAAACTGGGGACTTATGAGATCAAAGGTTGAGGTCACTGTGACCCAATGGTTATTTGTTTCTGTTATAACTATAGATATAAACTGCCTACCTCTATCTACCGAGAAAAGACTTTAGTACAACCCGTGCTCACCAGAAGTATGAACCCCTGTGTTCCAGACTATACTTCTACATAATCTACTTTAATCAAACTAGTTTATGCTTTTGCACCTTGAGCTTGAATAATAACTGTTGACTTTCAGGTCGAAATATAAATGCATGAAATAAGAAACTATTATTTGTTGATAATGTTTTCATTAATAGTCCAGAGTTTTCAGTGGATGCTATTACTTTAACGTTAATTATTTCATATCGTTGTTTTAATCATCTTTTAGTCCGACAAAATGGTTATTAGAATAAACGAATTGGGAATTGATGACGCATTCTTCTCTTTCTGATGGTATTTCATACAAACATTTCAAAATTGTAGAATCAAATGAGTTTTCTATAAATTCTATTTTTGTAATAGATCAATCATTGCCAAAATATTAAGAATAATTTACAACTCTAAAATTAAATTTAAATTAAATTGTTACCTTTTTCATACTTTATAGTTTTTTTTAAATATGTTCTAAAAAACTCATTAATTGTTCTCGTAATTTCGGAGCTATTTTAAAAAAAAAAACTTAATTGCTATTTTTCAGAATGTTTAAAACAATGAATTGTGTTTTTCTTTATTTCCCTAATTGAAAATACACTACTTTTTCCTATTTTGTATGGCTCCGTATTACTATTCAGACCGTACCCTTATACCGTTTAAGTCTTGATAGAAGCATATATTAGTTTCTTATATTATAATAATTGCCTTTTCACAGACATCAACAAATATACTAATAAATTCATCAAATAGTTTCGATTTCAGTAAACAGCTATCGATCCATATATAAATATACATAGTAATATTTGTAAGTAAATGGACCAGAGATGGCAAAGAAAAAGAATCAAAGCGAGCACGCCGCTAGTTCTAGTGGGCAAAACGCGAAGGGGTTAGATAGCTATTTAAGTTTCTATATTATGAGTTTGAGATCACAACAAACTAATTGGTAAATATATGCGTCCAGCTCATAGCGACTGTAATTTAAATTACAAATATCCTAAATATATTCCTCTATTTATCCATAATTTCTAGTTGATAGGTTTGAACAAGACGGATAAGATGTTGTTAAAATATCATTTGGATTTGTTGGTAGTCTTCGTTTTATAGCTCATTTCTATGAGGGACCTGAAAAAGAAAAACAACTAATGGATCAAAAATTCATTGAAAGTTCTATGTGACAAAAAAACTAGTAGTGTAAAGTCAAAATATATAAGACAATAAATCTATCTATATGAATCTAACTTTTTGGAGTCATTGAACAGAAACAAGGCTACATACATCTTGTGTGCGTCTGTGTTTTTTTCTGCTTATCTGCATGTGTATTCCTAGTTGAACATTAGCTAATATTTGTCCTTTTCCGTGAAATCTCTGATCATGGTGATCTTTGTTAAAAGTATCCACAGTGACATTGCTAATCTCCGTGTTCTTTTATTATTCATGAAAGATATATTTATTTGCTCAACTGTTGATTTAGTTTATATCACTTTGCATAAAACATATTTGATAATCGCTCCACAGTACTCATTAGTTTATCTGTTGCTGAACTGAAATGCTTTTCATAATCAATATCTGCCTTTATTTCTAGATTATATCAATAGTCCTTTAAAGCTCATTCACTGTGAATCGAGTATGACGTTGGATAAGGTTGCATTAGAAGCTACATGAATAATTCTCTATCTTGTGATGTAGCCATGAAAGAAAGGAAGGCCATTTCTATATTTTTCGTTGATGGAGTTAGTCATTATAACGAAAATAATTGCGTCGTACTGGTGACAAATAGTCTCCAATTCATAATCCTGGTTAGCAACATGTATCACATCAGATGCATTCTGTAATGCAATCATAAATCTAAGACTTTCAGGAAGAACAAAAGGATACAATGGACAATAATCTGTTAATATCTGAAAATCGAGTGGTATTCTAAAATTCTTTCTGTATATGATAATCTAAACAGCTTCAGTATCAGTGCTTTACGTCTCAGTCGTTTACTTTTCTGAGTTGTTTTTGCTTAGATTGCACTGCTCTATTCGATTTCTTCTCGCAGACGTTGGTAGTCATAAATCTTGAAATATGAAACTATTATAATCATTTAGTTTCAAAATATCATCGGTACCGTAAGAAATTGTTATATATCTAATAAATTACTTCCTATATTGTTTAAAGCTAAATTGTTAGCATCTTCTTTATATCACATGTAACACACACAAAAAAACACAAAACAAACCAATACAAAATAAAAAAAACAACCACAAACAAATAAAAAAACAACAAAATAAAGTACAATAAAATAAAATAACAGGTACAATCAATATATTAGCTCCTAATCTAGATATCACCATCTGCAGATCTATTGTCAGGTTTTATGCTACTAGGATTGTTTATAATGCAATAATGAGTTGGTTAGAGATGTTTAACACGTTGTGTTATTTTTCTTGTTTGTGAGGATTCATATATTTTCCTTATATTGCAATTTAATTAATCAGATAATCGAACAAGTTCTTAGCTGCTGCTCCATTATGTATATATATATATATATATATATATATATATATATATATATATATATTACCCTCTTCAAGATAAAATATTTTTGTTTCTTCCACTCTTTGAGATTTTAATATAGTCACTGTATTTTCAGGATCTCTAGTGAGATTGTGTCTGTAAAAACTATTCTTATCAACTATAAGTAACGTAACATATAATTCAACACAAATTTGCGATTAATTGTATACGTTAAAAATATAACCCACATTTATGTTATTTAAATGACATAAAACTGTACATCGTACTCTTTATGTAACTTGTCATTAGTAAAACGTGAATAAGTAGTATGTATTGTTTGTGGAGTTGTGTAACCAGAACACAAATCAAACAAACCGTATTTATCTATTGTTAAATATTCTTTACATCCAGCACAAGAAAATCCTTTATAACCTTTTATGACTACTAGAGAGGTTACATCACTAAGATCTTTTATATTTCGAAAACCATAGAGCTATACAAAAACACGTATAATCTATTATCCTTTACATTTAACCTTTTCTATTTCAAGATCTTCTTCTCCTTTGTTATCTTGCTTTCTAATATTGTATCTATTGCAATACTCCGTATTAAAGTTTCGGTGTTTAAATCAGTTTCGAATGTCTCTAGATCTCCTTCGATTTCCGATTTAACTGAATCAGTTCTTTTACTTAATGCTAAGGTTTTGTTATCCATTTGAGTATTATTTTTTATGTTTCTGTGTCAAACCTTTACTCCGTATATCTTATTTGTTCCCGAGCAGTTGTATCTTGTAATCCAATTCTTTATACCGCTTCGTACCATACCTTCATTAACAGATATTATGTCATTCTTAGCCTACTTATCAGCCTCTTTTATTTTGAATTTAGCTAATTTTTGAGAGTTAACAAAGTATGACTATTTTAAGACTTTTATCCTGGTGTTGATACCTAGGCTACTAGATAATACATTAGTATCATATATGTAATAGCGTTTTTGTCCATATTAAACATGATCATCAGGTATACTATCTTTCTATTAACTTCTTCAAAGTTATTTGTCTTCTCTAATTGTGAAAGGCTATTGATATAACTGTTAGTTTATCTTCTAATTTGCTACATTTCCTTTAAAATCATCTGATAACGTTTTAATATCTTTGCCATGCTCTATCTTCTCATTATTATAATTCTCTAATGAATTCCTGATTTATAAAAAAATAAATCTCTGCAGCAGATATGTATCATTTAGTCTGTGCTGAATGGGTTGTATATATAGCCGTATGTTTGGTACTACTCCGGGTACATCTCTAACAGCCTGCAAAGACTGCAAATCGGTTGACGGATTATTCGGTTATTTGGTAAATAAATATCCTTCATGTTATCATTAATCAGTTTCTGCAGCTCTGTGAGTTGGAATGAAATATCATTTGAGCTTTGTTCCATGGTTGGCAGCTTACTAATAACTTGTTCTCTCCAAGTTTTGATATCTCTCACATTATTTTCATCAGTAAGTCTAATTATTTGATTTCTAACAAGTTTTTGTAAAAGCTGTCGATTAGCCTGTCAGTCACTTTTCAAGATCACCCACATTAATACTACGATTGTTGTTTAAGTTTAGCTCAATGTTTATAGATTGATATAGTTTGTGTGCCTTGCTCTCTTTATCAAAATAAACTCATTAGGTCCTCGTAATTATATGTATATTGACTTAATGCGGAACAAATACGTCACAGGCACATCTATTACATTCGAGTCTTCATCAGTAATACTTATATTTGATATGTTTGTTATACTTCTATCTAATTATTTGTAGTTTCCATCAAAACAAGATTATGAAACAAAATTTCAGTGAAAAAAGATTTTGATTGGTAGAGACTCTAATAGAATAGATTAACTGTCATTACAATAATTATTGTGCTATTGACTTAGTCAAGGAAAATATATTTAATTTTAAGTTTCAAAATCCGCAAACGGTATCAAATTCAACATTTGTTTGTATAGATCTATAACTATTAAATCCAAGTAATTATGACTTGTAGTTGGCTGTGAATTTATTGATATGAGTAACTAAAACTTTCAACGTATGTTTCACATACTCAATATCAATACTGTCTTCATTATTGTTATTAGCAGTCGTTGCATCTTTTATTTTATTCATTTCCATTTTAAGAATACATCTGGAATTAAAACAGTTTTTATTTCATTTTCATCGTTAAAGCGATAGAATATATTTTTGTTATCATTTGAAATATTATTTAAATAAAACAACAACAAAGTCTAATCTCTGGGATGAAATTTAAATTTAACACCTATTGTATCAATTGAATTAGAAAAATAAATTTCGATTTAGCTTTGAAATTATACGGTAATGGCCATTTATAAAGATTTTAAAAATGTATTAAGAGGTTGCTGAGGAACTCCTTCACTTGAACTTGTTCGATTCTGTCTCTGCTCACTCCTCTAGTAATGTACGAGATTCTGTGATCTTTTCTAAAATCTCTTTCTTTTAGTGATTTCAATATCGCTTAAGTTTGGTCTAATATCATATTAGTCTCTTGCTTACTTAACAACTAGAACTTTGCTTTGTTTTACTAATCTCTGGCTTACCTATTCTTACTACCATTGTATCCAGGATAAATTGTTTTAATTTGTTTGCATGTTTTACCTCTTCTTCTGCATAATATTTAACTATATGGTATAGAGAAACTATTGTAACAGTTATACCGGCATTTGTATGTGTTCGCATCTGTCTCTAACTTGTTCGAGAGTTTGTTCGATTTCCCTTTCTTTGCTCACGTGCTCACTCTTTTGAAAAAAAAAGTTTCATTATTGTTGAACTTGCACTCTATACAGACAGAGATCATTCCAATCAAAAATTATCATTTGGATGAAATTTACTAATCAGAGATGTTTTATCCATTTCAATTGTAAGAAGAGATAGAGCAAAGAGAACAAGTCTCAAGTTGTTAGAAAATTACAGATATTTTAGAGCGGAAGATGGTTATCTTCTTTTTGATGAAGATCATAATTTTTATGCAAATGATAAAGATGCAGTAATCAGAAAGCCTTATACTGATAATTTAACAGATGATGGATTTCATGATATTACATAATCATCAGTATATACAGACGCAGTTAATTTATACAAATAATTTAATAAGCGTGATTTGGATATAGATAAAACATCAGCATAAATTAATTCAACCTCATTTAATATTTGAGGAAACATATTGGTGTATGATTAAATATGTAAAGATAAATTATATATTTTTGAATAAGAGTAATCCAAGAAAAACATTATAACATAAGTCTATAGCTGGGCATAAAGATGGAAGAAAGGAATTGTTTGGGTAGGAAATAAATCGAAAACACTGAAAGAAAACGAAGCAGATGAACTTGCACGAGTATATGCAGATTCTCTTAATTTAGTGTAACAGCAAGAAGTAGAGACTATAATAGATAAGAACAAGTTAGAACAACCTATTAAGCTTGAGAAAGGAAAGTAAGAGGTTGCTTTGTTAATGATATTAAGGTTATAGAATCCAAATTCATTATTGAGTATTGACTTACAAATATATGAGAAAATATATGAGATATAAAACATGATATTGTAGATGAACAAAAGAATTCACAGGAGTAAAATCAGAAGAACTATCACGCAATACTGAAAGTTAAGAGGACAAACAGTTGGACATTCAAATATTTTAAAACAAACTTTGCATTTAAATGGGTTTTCTCATGAACGTATCTTTACATGCATCTTTATACAATACCTGTTAACAAATATTTTATTGCAAACGTCACATTTGAGTGTTTTTCTCTGTTTATAGAGAACTTGAGACTTGTTCTCGAACTCAATCTGAACTATTAAAGCGGCACTGCCTGTTTTTTTTTTTTTTAATTCCATAAAAAGAACCTTTCATAAATTGTAGGTGATAACCATGCTCTATTGATATTGAAGCAGATACAGTGCTATTAGGGCGGGGAATGAACGCTCAGTAAAGATATTGCCTGTTTTCACATAAACTCTATATACGCATTCCTACCAACTCTACCTTAAAAACAAATTATACCTTAAAATGATACGTTTTTGGTGAAATTATGTGCTTATTAACCTTAATAGCTTATGGTTGTTACCAATTAAACTACCTTTTTTTGCTTGCCACCGTAGTGCTCGACTATTTGCATGTTTGAAAATCCCAAAATAGACTGAAGAAATTGAGAAATATTAAATTTTGTGAGAATACTTCAGCTTGAAACTCTTTAATTTGTTAACCAATGTTACTAGAGATTTGTGAAAAGACTAATCCATGCTAGTCAAAAAGACTGTATCTCCTTCAGCCAGTTCTTAACTATTAACAAAAAGAGACATTGCAGCTTTAATGTCATCTTTCTCACTGTATAATAGTTACTTATTTCATGTGTTTATAACATTTAAATAAGATTCTTTGGTGTAAAAGTGGTTAGCAGCCAAATTTGGTAAGCCAGTTTATTTTTTCCACGAAAGATTACAAAGGCGTAGCGTCATATGTTGCCAGCTTTCTTTTTTTAAAAAAAACACTAAAAATAAAGGCAGTAATCATACATTTTTCAAATGGTGGTGAGCCAGCTTTGTTCAACAAGTTTAAAATTAATTGTCATAGACGAATGTTTTTGAATTTTGTTTAAGAATTATTGTGAGCCAGCAAAAAAACAAAACAAAACAACAACAAAATACAAAACAAATGGTGGATGGTTACGTCTGATCCAGTTACGCCAGCCTTTTTTTTCTTCAAAAAATAACCATGGTGGAGGATGATACAGTGAGCAACGCTTTTTAAAAGGTAAAAATGGTAAACATTTTGAAAAGGGTGGACGGTCACATTGATGAGCAAGGTTTTTTTTTCCCAAATTTTGAAAACCGGTTTAAAGTGGATAACTGAGTCAGCACCCGCGTTTGCTATCGATCTAGTCTTGCATAAGAACGGATGACTAAAGCATAAAGATTTAAAAAAAAAAAAAAATAATAAACAGGCAAGCAAAATGTACACTGGAGTCTCTGAGGAAAAGGGAAATTTATGAGCTTACAATCAAGCACAATCTATTAATAATATAGAGAAGAAGTGAGACAGAAAGAAAGGAAACCACAACAGAAGACTAGCTAAATGTAAAAGAGATGGAAAGGATAAGAAAGCTAAATCTAGACAATATGCTGACATCAGAGAAGCAGATTGGGGGAAATAAAAGACTAAGAAAACAAAAGTAAGTTTGAACTTGCAAAAGAGATACATAGAAAACGAAGAGCTGATGAAAAGATCCTGCTGTTAACGAACTAGATAGGAATAGGAGTCAGTTAAGTATGCCAAAGAAAACACTACTGGGAAAGAAAAATAAAGGTTGAAATTAGAATTAGTAAAGTTAATAATAGGGAAGAGCCATTTGTCAGAAAGAAAGAGAGAATATTAAGTAGGTTTAATATAAAGAGCAGTAGAAAACAATTAAATAGTTACACAGATCCGACAGTGATATCCAAAAGGCAGAAGGGCTATACTATCAAAATAGCAAAGATTTGAAAAAAAGTAATAATGATTTTGTTGCTGCAGAAATTGCCAGCCAGAAGATTATGGAGGAACTCCACCTGAATGTATTATGAAAGTTTCATGAATGCGTAGTAAATGGACCTGTGCATATTTGCGCATGTGATCAACAAGTATGATTGCAGCAGTCTGTGACCAGTACCAAGACTATGATGTTGTTCTCAATATAAGATGCATTAGTTGAAGAAAGTTTAACTAAGTTCAAGTCAATTGATGGAAATGAATGGATTTGTAGTGATTGTGTTTCTTCATAGTTAGATGAACCCATGCCTGAAAGGCCTCCTGTAAGCATATGGTTCTGTCATCTACTGTATTTCTTAAGTAGGTAAGTTACAGAGATGCATGTTACTTGTTGCAATGTTAGAGAAAGAAGACAAGTCAGACATATACGCAACACATTTTTAACAGTATCGAAGTCAGTGCCCTGGATGATGCATATATAGTGTTGCAGTTGCCGTTAACCAGATGTACACGAGTCGTTGTTCTTATGAACTCTTAACAAGCTGGTGAACTTGCTTTTCTTCTCATGCACAAAGATGCCTTTGAAAATCCTTGAAAAGACTCAGCTAATGCAGAAGCGGAAGAGTTTATCACAAAGTATTCCAAATACATAAACAGGTAGAAAACTTGTGTCTTGCCGATTATGTGCCATAGCTAGAGGTCATAGTCCCTAAGGATTATCAGGATTAAATAACACATGGAAGATATGCATGAAGGTGATCCACACTTCTCTCAGGCAGAGGATGCTGAAATCACTGAATGTGAAACTCATGTCACTTTGAAAAATTATGATTAAACTCGGATCAAAGAAAATTCCAAAGGTTGTAGAATAATTAACGCTTCGGTCACAAGTTGATGCAGACATCTACTATAAGGAAAGCCTTTTCGCATTCAACCCCTTAAAAAAAGGCCTGCATACATAGTCTATGTTTATGAAATCTATAACACCAGGTACAACAGCGTTGAGACGTGTGTTTACAATAAAGTTAACAAGTATTGGGATTTCTTTGAAGACCTCGACAAAGCACACGCATTAGCTGAAGAGAAGGGTTTACAGCATAATCACTTGGCGCTAGAAAAAGAACAAGTAGACAATCTGGATGAAGGTTAAATATAAAAAGTGAAAGGTTTGTGTTCTTTTTTATCTTGGATGGTCTTGTGAGCAAACCAGTATGGCATTGCCAGAAGTTTGGAATTATCTGCAAAGCACACTGAAGTCCAAATGAATGCAAAAAGACTGCTAGATGATGAGTATCAATCAATAATTAGATCACTGACCATGACGCAAAACACAGTTTTTCCTTCATGCCATGCAATGAATTAAGTCAAAAGATTAACCACAGGATGCTTTTTTTTCATCGGGAACATATGTTGAGAAATCAGTTGTCATTAAACGTATTTATGAAGGACTATGCAGATACTTCTTTTCTAAAGAAGAGAAAAGTAATGACGAAACGTATGTTTTGCTCTGAGCACCAACGGGAGAAACCGCTTATAATATAAATTGTCTAACAATTCATTCATTGACCATTTACTATTACATCTAGCTATGGTTTCAGTGCAATCCTCCTCATTTAATACTTTCAGAACTTACTGTTTTCATTATTGAAGAAATTTATATGGCTGGTAAATCTCAGTTAAATTAATGTTTGCGAATAACTATCTCCAGCAAATTAGGGGCAAGAAAACATTCTTTGGATTTACTAATGTAATTCTTATAAGATCTTTGTTTCAGTGAAACCTGTTATGATTGGCTGCAGTTTTGAGAATCTGAAATTTGAGATCGGTTTACCAGCTAATTTGGCGGGAACTATTTATTATGCATGAATGCGTCAGGATGATTTTAAACAGTTTTAGGAGCTTCTAAATAGACTCTGAGAATTAAATCAGACAGAGTTAGATATTGTTGAGCTTAAAATTAGGGAAGCACATTTCACGAACTTGAGCTATCCAAGAGACGCTGTACATATCATTATCACTAGTGAAAGTGGTGGCAATTTTAATAATCAGACGTTTTGTAATACACATAACTTCGAAGTAAATATGCCCAGTCTCGGCAGTAGAGTTGGGGACCTAGTCCAAACAGTAAAAGTTCCCATCAAATGTTGCATTGCCAAAGATTCTATGAAACCTGCTGGAGTTTTTAAGCCATTTGCCTGGAGGGGTTGGGTGGGGGGGGGGAAACATGACATCGTTCTAAATGTTAATGTCATAGATGGTCTTATAAACAATGCCACTTGTCACCTAATGTTATAGATACCATAGCCATGTGAATACAAACAGACTGAACATCATTGGATGTTATTCGATAATGCAGAATGTTGTTCTCAGACACGATTACGATATCGATATTATTTTAATCCTCAACACTTCTGCAGATCACACATTGACAAGAGAGAACTTCAGTTTTTGACAGCGGATGAAAATGTACCTACCATTAAAATAGTGTCCTCAGAGTACAGTTTCCACTGAGACCAGCACCTGCCAAGACTATCCATAAATCCCAAAGTCGTACACCAAACACGGTAGTGGTACATATGTCCTCTGAAATAACAATACCAAATATTATCAATGTTACCTTGGATCATGCCGGAAGTGAGTAAGATCTTCAAGTTTAAACTTGACCGAGAAGAAACTTTCCGTGTTCTCTATAGCGAATGATGAAATGAAAAGGTTGTGAGAAAGTAACACGCTGTCACTCTCCTATACGCCATTATACATCATTCACCAAGAAAGAATAAAGGTTACATTTATGATCACCGAGTCTTTGAGGACGTGGGAGTAAATATACACCCGAGGTCAGCTGACATTCTTGTAATAACTGATTCTAGATTATTGCCATCTTTACTGAGTGAAACGTTTGGCATGACAAATTTCCAGATTATTTGGAATGGTCAAAATCTAATGACTCTCAAACCCATCAACCTCTTGGTCTCATTGTTTTGCTCGTAGATGTTTCTGATCATTTTATATTTTCAATGTTTATTAATGGTGTAAAGTAAACGTTTATTAAGAAAAGGTATTGATGGTATTTACATTGGTATTATGTAAATGTTCTTAACATTGTATGCTGTCGATGCTGTAATTTTGTCAACAAGTAGTGCTGGTATACTAAAGAAATTAGATGTATTGAAAGACTATTGCTTGAAATGGAAATTAATAATAAACGAATCTTAAAGGTGGTAGAATAACAAATGACAAAAGATTTTATTATGATGGAAATGGAATTGAAATTATTAGTAAATGTTTATATTTAGAAATTGTTTTACGATGGGTGCAGAAGCTGAAAAGTTTAGCATGACAAGCAACGAAATCTTTGTTTACAATGAATAAGTACTTGTACAACTTTCTGATATACCGCCAGAACTTTTATGAAATTTATTTGATATTATTATTGCTCTAGTTCTATCAGAAGGTACAGAAGTGTGGGGATTTATACAATGTAATACTGTTGAAAGAGTGCCTTTGCACTTTTGTAAAAGCATTTTAGGTGGTGTACAGTCAATACCGAATGACATTTTGTATATGGTAAATTGGGGAGAATTCCTATAAGAGTACATCGACTCTTTAGCATTATTAAATATTGGTTACATTCAAGCAGTAGGAGATATATAAAAATTGTGTGTGACATTTTATATGCAGAATTTATAGTGAACCCAAACGCAAATTTCAAGCGTAGTGATAAATAAAGAACTTTTGAAAACACTTGGTTTTTGGACACATATGGTTACAGCACGGTGTAGGTATTGTCGCAATATGTGTCTGCCATTACTTCTCTTTGGTATTAAATAATATTGTATAATAATAATAATAATAATAAAATGAGGACATAGTACAGCGCCTAATCTTTAGAAGCTCTAAGCACTTTGCAATATTAGATAACACATAAAAACATATATTAAGATATGATTACAAAAACAAACACCATGAAATTAGAAAACAAAAACATGCTGAAAATAATAAAGGTAAGGAAACATTATTAATTCTTTAAGTCTCTTCTTGCAGTCGAAATAGGTGAGTTTTAAGAGCACTCTTGAAAGAGATCATACTGTCCTTGTGTCTAAGTTCAATTTGCAATTTGTTCCAGTTAGCTTGGCCCTGGTATGCAAACAAACGTTGTCCGTATGACGTCGTTTTGATAGTGGGAACAATGAGAATAAGAGTGTCGGAAGAGGAGCGTACGTATCTTGCTGGGGTGTACACATGGATGAGGTCAGATAGGCATTTTGGACTGGAGCCAATCAACGAAATGTAGTACAGAGAACAAATTTTGTGTTTGATTCTGTATCGAATGGGTAGCCAGTGTAGGGTACAGAGCAGGGGGAGGGTGTGCTCGGTTCTTGGTACTCTAAGGATGATCCGAGCAGCTCTGTGTTGAACTATTTGAAGTTTCTGTATTAGATACAGAGACGAACCAGACAGAAGAGAATTACAATAATCCAGTCTTGAAAGTACTAAGGAACACACAAGTGTTTTAGTAGCATCAACTGAAAGAAAATTGCAAATGGAGCTGATGCGTCTCAGCTCCAGATTTGCAGCTTTGCATATGTTCATGACATGTTGGTCTAATGAGAGAGTACTGTCGAGAGTGACACTTAGGTTTCGTACTGACTGTGAATTTAATGTTGGTGTTGCTGATACTTATTGTTTGAGGTAAAGGATGTGAATGAGAAAGTCTTTGCGTTGTGATCGGAATGGCTTCAGCTTTATCATCATTCATCTGCAGCTTATTACATGTCATCCATGACTTCACATCGGAAATGGACCTCTCTACGCCTTGGATGGTAGCATCAACTTCAGTTGGGTGGCTAGATTTGTATATTTGGGTGTCATCAACTTACAATTGATGACGATCTATGACACTTGAGAGCGGCTGAGTGTATCGAATGCAGAGAACGGGTCCAAGAACAGAACCCTGTGGAACACCAAAACATAGATCAAATGGGCTGGAATGTTTTCCATTTACAGACACAATTTGTGTCCTGTTGACTAAGTAGGACTTGAGCCATAGTAAGGCTGTATCGTCAATGCCAAATACATGCTGGAGACGGTGAAGTAATATATCATCGTCTATTGTGTCAAATGCTGCAGACAAGTCAAGGAGGGTGAGAACTGTAATCTTTCCACTATCCAAAGCAGACAGAAGGTCGTTATCTACTTTTAGAAGGGTAGTTTCGGTACTGTGGCGAGGGCGATACTCAGACTGTACATTGCTAAAAATACTACTTGAATTCAGATCAGATACAAGTTGGGATAGAACAACTTTTTCTAAGATTTTTGACATGAATGGGAGGTTAGAAACTGGGCGGTAGTTCTTTAAATCGTTATGGTCAAGCGTCGGTTCTTCAACAGAGGCTTTACAATGGCAGTTTTGAAAAATGATGGGAATTCCCCAGATGAGAGAGAAGTATTAATAACATCGGTTAGTGAAGGCAATATTGAATCTAAGCACTCAAGCAGCAGTGACGTCGGAATCGGATCAAGTTCACGTGACTTTGGGGCACTCTTCATCACGATTCTACGTACTAAATCCATAGAGACAGGCTCAAATGTTGTTAAAGGTTTCCGTTGAAATTCTGTGTCACAACTGTATGGTGTCAATTGAAATTGTGGGTCAAGCTTATCAATGTTCCACTTGCACATGTGATTTGCTATATGTGTATACATTTAATACATTCATAAATGCATGTATCAACTTAAGTTATCGTCATCAAGTTGTAAACCTTCCACACATCTTGTCATTTAATATTCAATCATCATTGTCTCAAATCACACAGAGCATTAACTCGTTACTAAAAGATTATGTACGCGGAAAACACACACACACACACATGCATCATATATATCAAAATGACCCCGACATACCCAAAGACCTAGGTTTTGAAAGGCGCAGGATTCACAAGGAGTTCCAAAGAAACAAAATTGGAATGCAAACCATCATCTCATAGCATTACACAATGACACAAGAGTCGTGGTAAAAAGAAACAAGTTTCCCTACCTTTTGAACTGAACAAGACTTCAAGCTTACAACCGAACTAACTATCTGTGTTCATCTTCGACATGTACCTAATTCTTCTGTTATTTTGTACTACTTCTTTGTTTGGACCCTTTCATTATTTAAGATATTATTTTCTTCTTTCTGACAAATTGTAAATATTGTTTAACTCGTGTCACTTTGTATTTGAGTCTGTGTGCATGAGTTTAGTTTTCACTCAAGGGATGCATTGTTAATCTTAGATCGTAAGGAAATTATTTACTCTATGTATTCCAAATTTCATATATATATATATATATATATATATATATATATATTTATATATATATATATATATATATATATATATAAATGTTGAATGTAGACATATGAAATGGAAGAAGAGTCCAGTGTCACTGAAACTTTCGAATAAAAATTGAGGAAATTCTATATTAGCAAAACTATTTTCTTTATCATGGTAATTTTCAAATACTATATCGGGCTAAAACTATTTAGTGTATTGGCATACTCTGTGTCTGGCATAGGCGTATATGCCTCATATATAATTGTATAATTCTGGAAGGTAAAACAAAACGTACAGCTAAGAGATTTTACAACAGAAAAGAAATACCGCGATCCCTACGACATCAGTCAATCAAATACTGGACATGACTTGATTACCACTTGACTCTGCTCCGTGGTAAAACTGCCTATAGTTATTGATCTCGAAAACTCGAACACCCAAAGCATCGAACAAAAGATCTACTCGCAGTACTTTTAGTTTCAGAGTTCTACTGCATTTCTTAAAAAAGCGTTTTAAATCAGATTTAAATAAATACTTGTAATATTCTATGCTTTTTTTCTTCTGTGCAAACATAAAATCCTCTTTCTGATAAACAGGCTGGTATACACAGGGGACTACTGACCATAGTCTTGGATTCCGAGGCTGCCGCCATGTACTGTCAGATTTTAGGGTCCCATCAACTTTCTAGCAAGGACACATTCAATGACACCAAGTATATTGTCATAGATCTAGGAGGTAAAACGTTATGCTGTCTATTTGCAATGTTGAACATACAATCTTGAATCAATCAAAACCACAAAAGAAATCATTAAAATGGTTTTAAAATATGGAATAATCATTGTTCTGGAGTCAGTAATGCTAATAAATGTTTTAGTTATGGAAAGTTTGTAATTTGCTATTCATATTGCACAAATGACGGGTTGGTCAACCAACATTTATTTGAATTCAACTTTGACATGCTGCTTAACGATAAATTCCATCAGGTAATTTCTGTGCATTAGTAATTTACAACCATATTCAAATTAAATAAATTAGGTCCATTGATTCTAATATTATTTCTTTCTTTCTTTCCTTCATAAAAAGACTTCTTTTGAGTTTTTTCAGCTTTATCAAGTTGGGTCTGATCGCTGTTTTTACCAACATAGTTGGTATATTTCCCCAGATGAAAGGGTAAACATCACTGTTCACGAGATTAAATCAGACGGAACCATCAAAGTGGTCTATACAATTAGCGATAGATCTATGGGTGGCAATAAAGTGAAAGAGGAATTTAACCAAATGATCACCAAAATTTTCGGGGCCTCGGTGTTCAAGAAGTTTTGTGATGAAAACAAGGATGACTACATGGACATGCTTAGTGATTTCAATATTAAAAAAAGAAGCGTTTCTATGGACGCGAAAAAGATTATCTTCAGGATGCCGAGTCTTCTTATAGACATGTATGAAGAAAGAAACTTACAGGGAATCCAAGACGCGATAAATCAAACTCAGTATAGAGAACAAATTGAATTGTTATCGCTTAAAATGAGACTTGACGCTCACCTGTTTAGGAGCCTTTTCCAGAACACTATAGACAAAGTCACTAAACGTCTTGCTGATGTTCTTGAAAAACCAGGTGTAAAGGGAACTTCAACTTTCCTCATGGTTGGCGGATTCTCTGAATCCCAGATTATGCAAGATGCAATTAAGAAGGCTTTCCCTTATATCAAGATCATCTGTCCCAGTAATGCGGATGTAGCTGTTCTGAAGGGTGCTGTTATGTTCGGGCATAGAGCATGTGAGTAAAACCGATTCCTTTGTAACCAACACCGATTACAGATCCATCCCCAATGATAACCACGTTGCAACAGTACCTGCACATACTCGCATGTCGATATTTAAATACAGTTCTGCATGAACAAAACCGTCATTCGTTACCAAAACTATGAATTTAAATTTCATTAATTTGCGTCTGTCTCGAAGAAAAGGTGAAGTTTGTTGTTATTTTTCATACGTGAAAACCTTCCGTCACTAGTGGTTATTTCGAGCCTTTGTAGCAAGTTCGCTTTCGTCGGGCCAATACAACACAAAAAAGAGGAATTGTAGAAAAATTATGATGGCGACCCTAACTACAGTGACACTGTTTATTATTTTGTAATTTTATGGTGCTGACCCTATGTCGAATTTATTTGCTTTCTTAACAACTTGTGTTATGAAACCAATGTTGAATTTCATGTACACTGATTTCCAACATATTTGTAATCTAAATGTTTAACTGAGCCCAACGTAGATAATTGGATGGAAGCTAAGTATTTGCCCAGAGGGTCGTCGTCTTGACACACACATTAACTTCAAGTTCAGTAAATTAGTAAACGTGACACTTGTATGTGCTCCTATGGAATGCGTACGCTTAAAAATGTTGGTAACCACTTCAGTGTACGTCGTTTGCGGTAAGTTGTAACTCAAAACAAGGGAAGTGTGTGTGCATTTGTTCAATATCTTCATAAATCGAACTTTTTAAAAGAGAAAAGTCTAAAGATAAGTCGTTTAAATAGGAATGTGTCATTTAAACTTTTTTCAATATCGATTCGTTTATGTATTTTGACAACCATTCAGTAAATAGCTTCTCCTGCTCCTGTTTTTAGCCACAACACTTGAAGTATTAGAAATTTGTTCATTTTTTTTGGGATGGACAAATCCATGTTTGAATATACGAACAATTAATTGTAGTAAATGTTATACACCTACTAGTGTATGTTGTTTCCAAATTAGTCAATTAAGGGGTTTTGGAAGCTTAGGTGTTACACTCTGTTACAACTGTCATTATTTAAAGGCAGATAATGTTTCTTGGAGTCGAGTGAAGTTCTTGATATTGATTCTGCGCCCTCGCCCTCAATTAACGACATGCCTCAAACGTCCAACACTGATTATCTAATAGAATGCACTGTCAGTGTCATTTGCTCTTTTTGTTTTGGGTTTGTTTGTTTGTTGTTTTTGGGGTGGTGGTGTTTTTTTTTGACGCAAAAGATCAGCATCTTACCATTTAGGAAAGAGATGCTAAAACAATGAAGCGCCCCAATATAAGTGTAATTCCTTTCAATGCAAACGTTTCGGGGTAATTAGCATGATTACAAAAAGTACGCAGCGAATCATTAGGTCAGGTTGAGTACATCAGCTATTTTTGTTTTCCAACTGTTGGATTTGTGGCGCCAATATCCTATGCCTGGTTGCTGTAAATTGAAACTGCTACAGTGTCTTAGAACACAAACTATCATAATAATATCAATAGATAATTTTAAATTTGTAATAATAAAACAGGGGTTTTCCATATGAAAAATGTGCATGTTCAATTATTGCTATAGGAAAGAGAAATCACTAAACCCACTCCACCTTCTTCACTCACTTCAAGTTTCACCAGATTTGAGAAAGCAAGCGATCCCTTTCGGTGTTAATGAAATCCCAAGTTAAATATGTTATTAATTATCAAAGGAAACTGTTTCCTCGACCATTTGCATCACTGTACTTGAGCCGAAGAGGGACCCACCTGTAATAAACATTTACAAAAATGGATGAAAATTATGGAACAATCAGAAAAAAATGATCATAAATAAATTGCCAAGTTGCAGAAGAAAGATACGATACTTAACAGATGGAGATCGTGTGACTTCTTTTAATTGTCCGGTTTTGTCTGAGTAGATGACCCAGTTTGAAGAAATAGCGAAAATGCAACCTTATTATACAAACGTTAGTATTTAAACTGTATATATTTCATCCCTAATCATCTTGTTCCACTTTTGAATGTCGAGAATTATTAATCATACGTTTACTTGATCTAATTTACGGCGGACATATTTGTGGGCATAGGTGTTATTAATAGCGCTGCTGAGCAAAATACATTATACACCATTTCATTAAGCTATCCCAGGATACATGTTTTACAATTCAGCTTACTTCAATGACCATTTGAAATACCAAGTTTTGGTTACTCAATATTTGAATAATGAGATCATTCTTTTGCTTTGTCCTAATTCATCTACTAATTATGAAACAACTTAAAATTAATTATTTCAACCATCCTTCTGATGATCAGGTAAAATTCGAATTCATAGCAATTAACATGCCTGTTAGTTTTCATGCTGCTTAAAGATTTTTGTTGGATAAAAATGGCGATATAATTTAAATATACAACTCCTTACATACAGAAATTAATACAAAAGGGAGTTAAATAATCTAATCCAACATATTTATTACATACACACTGAGATGTCATTAAATCCGAACAGAATGCAAAAGCTAAGTTCGAATATTATACTTGTGCCAGGTAGTTCCTTTTGTCGTTTAATATGCAAGTGAAAAGATATTCCAACAATACAGTGATAATCAATATAGGTATAATGCTTGTGAAAAACATCATTATATCATGATCCTTTCAGTCTGTCGTTACTTGATTCAATTAGAAAAGAAAAAAAAGATAGAACAAAACGGGATAGAGCAAGGTATCATCAATAAAAATTGAGAAAGTTACCAAATGGAACAGCTAATGCATAAAACACTGGTAAAGAAGTTATTCACTTTACCGTGTTGAGGAGGCGGATGGAGAAATTGGAATACCTTTAGACTTTTAGTTACTAACATGTAATTTGTCGCTATAACCATGTGTTTTCCCTCTGAAGTTTAATTGTAACATTAACCTGGAAAAACCTCTAAAGCAACAGAAAGTGGTAACCAGAGTTACGAACTGGATAATATTTGTTTGCAGAATGTCATAATTAATTACTTCACAATCAATTGTACAATGAGTCAATGACAAATACAGACACGAGATTGCTTTCTTCACGACCGCAATGCAAGACAGTGACTCAACGATATTACAGCTAATAGAACTTTAACAAATGTTATACTGAATTCTCGAAAATGAGTTTAAAGGGTATTTTGATACAATGCGTACAAGACTGATAGACTTAAACGAAAACTTTATCATTATATCATATGTTAGTGATGATCGTTCCAACTTAAATGACTACAAAGGCATCGTGATTTGCAAAGATCGGTGGTCACCTACTTCAGTGATAATTATAAACAAAACAGGGTGGAACAAAGTATTATAAATGGAAAATTGAGAACGTTTCCATCAAGAACAACCTATGCATCAAACACTGGTAAAGAAGATATTCACTGTATCGTGTTTGGAATGATTTGGGATAAACTGGAATATCTTTAGACTTTCAGATACTGACAGACCATTGTTCACTCAAACCCCGTGCTTTTCGTCAGAATTTTAATTTTAACATTAACTTGGCAAAAGTCTCAAAAATGATAGGAAGTGGTAACCAGGATTACGAACTGGAAAAAAAAATTTGTTTGCAGGAGGGTACAGTGAATTACTTGACAATTAATTGTACAATCATTTAATGACACATACAAACACGATATTGTTTTGTTTCACGGCTGCATTACAAGAGACTGAAGTATTGATATTACTGGTGAACATAACTTTAACAAATGTTTTACTCGACTCTAGTAGACTGAGTTTAAAGGGTGTTATACTATTTAAAAGAACAAAACAGATAAAATAAACCAGAAAGTTTTTCCACTCGGCAATATAAACGATTCTAATCACCATAGTCAGTATACATATATACATACACACATTCATACATTCACACATACATACATACATACATACATACATACATACATACATACATACATACATACATACATACATACATACATACATACATACATTCATACATATACATACATACATACATATATACATACATACATACATACATACATACATACATACATACATACATACATACATACATACATACATACATACATACATACATACATACATACATACATACATACATACATACATACATATATATATATATATATATATATATATATATATATATATAGTCTCAGTGGAGGTTACAATGTATTTCTTTGATAACAGCAAAAGCAAACTGAGATTAGGAGCATACAGTTTTAACAGTGTAAACGCTGACAATCATAGTGCCGGTCTTAATTTGAGAATTACGTGTGATAGTATGATAGTGTTCATACAGTATTTAACTTTGAAAAAAGCATACAACTACAGATCAATAGAACAGCAAATGCAGACGCTAAAAAAATTTATATTTATTTCGGGTCTGATGCTCAATGTAATATTGCTAACAATCAATTAAAATCAATGTTGTCTTCTATAAGTGTACCACAATGAACCCCACAATATTATAATTGTATGGAGCTATTAATACATTTGATCTGATTGGTACTGAAAACGAAGACATTTTTATTCCATCTGCATCATCCGTCTGCCATTTCTGTAGAACAACACTTGCAATAAATAAATGGTTACTCAAGGATGAAAAGTGATTGTAATAGATCCTGAAGATATATTAGATACATGGTTAGACTTATTATTTTATATTTCTAGGGAATAATACGTTATATTGATGTTTGTGTGAACCTTAAAATAGAAACAAAACTAAATATTGGTTGTGGACACTTCAAACGTTCTCTATTGGTGATCGTTACAACATAACCAAATTTCAGAGAGAATACATTTCTTTCTTGTTGTGAATTTTAGCAAGGGGAAAAGGCAATGGAAACTCTTTTTGGAAACTATCATGTAATACAAAATGAAGTGAAAGGAAAATGTAAGCGTATTATCAAACGAAATAAAAACAATAAGCATTTAATAAGTCTTGAGTTTAATTAGCTCAGACATATCCACAAGGTAATATATTTATAGTGTCAAATAAAAACAACAACAAAGCGGACACAACAATTTGATGTCATACATCTCATAGTGATAAGACTCGAACAAATTAAATTCCTGTAATTTTCAGCTCTAACTACATAAATACTCTTAGCACATTTTTTATTTTAAATTCATTTTAATTGCACATGAAATTATTTGGTTCCATACTTTCTTTTCATCTTCGTCTTTTTTGATCCAATAAGCCTCTCTAATTGGAAAGCCAGTCAACTCATCTTAAGAATGTTCTGGTACTTTTTCATTTATTTGTGGTAAACCGAATATGTTATTCTTTTGATAACCCATAGTGTCATAAAAATTGTAAAATATATCCATTTTAACATGAAAACATGAATCTCTATGCATCATAAGTAGTATTTGTTTTTAAATTTTATTAATATGATCGTTTAACTTTTTAAAACTCAATTAACTCACACTATTTCATCATCAATAATTGTTCTTCTTGAAAATGAAAGATTATTCTGATATATGAAAACCTTTTCTTTATCTGCACTTGTTTTATCCCGGCAAGTTTACGCAAATGTTCCATCTGTTTGCTAACAAAGGAGTTATTTATCAACTGGACCAAAAATGCGTTTTTGTTCAAACTTATTTTTTGCTTTCTGTCTCACATTTATATTCAGTTCTTTGTAGGATTTTAACCACAAGTGCTGATCAAACAAAACGACTGTTTATGTATTTGTTTTAGTTTTTAACCCAACTTTATGTACGGTTTCCCATCTCTATTAGGAATGACATATCTTTCTTTTTCAATATGCATAATGGACTTGGTACAGTTGGTTTATTCATTTGTAATCAACGATCGCCTTTTTCTGTAATGCTGATAAATCTTATCGCCCTGACTCGGTCTCTCTGGGATCTCTAAATTAACTCTAAAATGCAACCAACGTCATAGTTGTCTGATATTTTGAACAGATTTGCCTGTATCCATCTAATTTGTTCTTCATGTGTCCTCTACATATTTTCCTGGCATGTATTGGTACAATGTCCACCCATAAAGATTGGTAGCAACTAGGTTCACCATGAAAGGCCATCACCTTGACATCTCCTACTCGCTATAATTGTATCTTACGACCTTTGTGTGAGTTGGATTCAAGATTTGCTTTGGTGAATCTGTGCGGTATCCCGCTAATTTCACCTCGTATTCCACTTCCAGTCATCAGGACCATATCATACTCTGTTAATATATTTGCTATAGACTTTTAGCCAGTTGGTATATTGACTGTCCCATGAGTTTAAAGACATCAACAAAGCTGATTGTCTTTTTAAGTGGTAATTCCCCTCCTCCTTTCAGGAACCGATCAACTAGGCAATCCTTGCTAAACGACATGTATTTCTCGTTGTGGTTTGGTATGATTGTTACCTCTTTATCTGGATGATTTATTAGAAGTCTATTGATAAACAGATGACTGCAGTAGTCAGATAAGTTTTGAATGAATAATGGTGTTAATGAATCATGACATGCGGTTTTAAAATTGCATTCGTTATGTGCCAGACCTCTATAGTTCTATAATCTGTATTACGATCAAGGTCTCTAACTCTGGACCCAGTGATATCCTTTAAATACTTGTCCTGTTTTTATGTAGATACATATTGCGTATTTGTGTCTTAGTTCTCTATACACTAGCTTTGTGATTTGACGAAGAACTGTGTAAGAAACTTTAATGCAGTCATTTTTCGCCGTACATTATTGGTATATATCTCTTGTGGACTCTTGTACCATGTAAACGAAACCATGACGGAATTTGTTGGACCTTTTTCAGTTGTTCATGATATATTGAGTGAAGCATCAACGTTGTATTTCACATGTAAAGTGATACTTTTGAAACCATAAATAACATGCGGAGCTTTTACTGGACAATAATAGTTGTTGAATATTACAACAGAACCTCCTTTGGGCTTTATATATATATATATATATATATATATATATATATATATATATATATATATATATATATATATATATATAAGATTTATATTGATACATACTATTTTGTGTTCAAATATCTTTTCAGATGTATAGGAAACTTTGAAACATTGGTTTCATGTCAACTTAACTGTAATGACACCATTCTTTTTTTTAAAATATTGAATTCAAAGGTTGTGATAATTTTCTTATTTGCAATCATTTGGAAGATTAGAATTTGCCTGTCAACATCCCTGTCTATCTCTCTCTTTCTCTCTGTTGTTTTCACCGATTTGATGCAGTTTACGTTTGTACCATTATCTTATCCAATATATCATATACATAAAAAGATATGTCGAATTCATTTTCAAAATTGTCCAATATATTCTATATTACAGGGCAAGCATCATTGTGTCTATCAATGGTGTAATTTGAAGTCACTGTGTATTTCATTCATGGGTGTTTACAATGGATTCAACAGCATATGATACAAAAGTTCTTTTGAACAGAACCAGCGCAAAATTGTATTGGCAATTCAGGTCAAGCAATAGACATACAAGAATAAGTACAAGTACAAATTACTAATAGCGGTGGTATATCAGACAGAGAAAGATAGAAAATAGAATGGTAGACAGAGGTATATTCTGATAAATATTTTGGTTATACCTAACATAAAAATTTCTCTTGAACATTAAACTTTTTAAAATATTTATTTATCCAGGAGTGCTGAATTTTTTTTATTAAAAACAGGTTTTAAACCTCTGTGAACCTCAGACCAATAGATCTATGTACTGCAAGTTAACCCTAAAGCAAGGGACCTTATTTATTGACAATGTAAAAATAAACGCTTTTATCACTGCTGCAGACAACATTCAGTTATGTTATGTCAGTAAGAGCTCCTAAGTTTCGTCCTTTCACTGCGCTGACCTCCGCTCAAGGCTCATCGAATGTTCAAATTTGACAATATTACTAGTACGGTTGTGTTGTTCGCCGAAGATGTGGGTGAATGCTATGGCGGAGGAAATGTTAACACCCGCGTCCGCCTGGTCCTTTCGCAACGTGAAGCCTTGGTTAAAGTTGAGTTTCTTGGCGGTTACTGCGTCGACGCGGTCAGCTCCCGTGCTGTTGGTGGACTTTGCCGTGTTGTACTGGACATTGACGGCGTAGTCTGTTGCGTTGTATGTTGTGTCATTTGTAAGCATCATCGATGTGCCTGGGGTACCGGCATAGTCGTCGCTAAAGCGACGACTATGCCGTTACCAAATGGAAAACATCGAGCAAGGCCGAGGGTGGTCATGGCAACATCGATGTTATCCTGGCAGGACTCAACTTCTTACACCGTTGCTGACAAATGCCACCTTGTCCGCTGCGGCGTAGTCTGTCCCGTCTGCCTTTGTGAGTTTGCGATAAATGCTTCGGAGGGTTGAGAGTAGCTCGAGTTGCCCTGCACCTGTAGCTCCACACGAGCTATTGTTGGAGGAAAACTCAAAGTTATTGTTAGCCGGGAGGCCGCCGCTAGGTCAGGAGCCGACGTTGGGTCAATTGTAGTAGACTCGGAAAGACGCCAATGCAATCTCAAGTTCGCGACCCTTTGATGCCTCAATTGGTGTCGGAAAGATCACGTAAAACGCCGGTATTTTGATCTCTTGTTTCTGCCGCACGACAAGGTTGGGCGATACACGCACAATTATACGCTGACCGTGGTTGATGTCGCCCTTCGTTACAAAGAGGCCGAGCCCATGGCCTCAAAAGATTCTTCCAAAGCATCCGACGCTTTAGAACGTATCAATAAGCGGGAACCATTAAAGTGGCCCAATTTGCTGCAGGTTGACCCCAGCCGGGAGGTTAAGGATGCCGCGTCGCAACTCTTGGCCAAGAATGTCGCGCAGGTGCGACGGGGTGAGGCCGGCAACCATGGCGCGTAGGGCATGATGGAGCGGTTCAACCATAGTATGACTAAGCTGCTATTTATTTACTTGTGCGCCCAGGAGATGTTGCTCTCCGCCTTCGAAACGACTACACGCGCGCATAGCACTGAGTGGGTTTGGCGGCTGCCCCCGTACTATAGTATCTGCTGCTTAGTACCGACGGTGCAGGCCTAAGCGCTCGTTTGCGCGTGAAGAGCTGCAGGTTGTTTGCTCCTGAAACATACCTACCATCGGCCAAGTTCTCAGTCAACATACACGTTTGAATCATCCCGCGGTTTCCCCTGATAGAGCACTCGCATTTGTGTCGGCAGTCATTTCCGTTGTTCCCGTCGTTTCGATGAACAAAGTGGCGCAGTCCCTCTTTTACGGTTGCACTCTTAACAGGTCAACATCATGTTGCCCATCGAGTGTTCTTGGGCGTTGTCCAGAAGGTCTACACTGAACTGCTTCTTGTCTTTTGGTTCGTACACCCAGAGCATATCGATGTTGCAGGAGGCACTGTGGTTATTTTGCTGCTGCTAAGGGCGGACTACATTGTCAATCTTGAGCAGGCGTGCACGTGTTACAACGTGTATACGGCTCTTGTCCTACTGCTTATATGCGAACCGTTTTTTCTGAATAGCCTTGCGAACTGTCCGCTTGGTAGGTGCATGCTTCACCTCGGCCACCTCAGCTTGTGACGCAGCGACACGCTCGAGTTGACACAGGTATTCCATGCGGGACACAACTAAATACTCGATGATGGACCATTGGAGGTAGTCGTCGACAATCCATACTTTGCGCGGGTTTTTGATGGTAAGCCCCTGGAAGCTGTGAATAGTACTTGCATAAACAAAACGCCTGGCTGTTCTTTTTGCAGGAAGGATAGCACTCTTGGCAGCTGATATATTCACTTTGAATGCATCGTTTAGAACAAGCTCTCGCTGCTCGTTTTTCCTTAAAACAGTAACAATGATATTTTGGCGCAGATTATCCTGTGTGTAGTACAATTATGAAATCGGCGTGACTGAAAAGTGTGTCTGTGTGTTGTTCAAATAAGATTTGCTGCCCCCTATCACTATGCGGGAAATCACGAGCATGTCAGCGGGTTTCCACTGCACAATAAAGGAACTCCAGCCACAACAGGTGCGAAGGGCCTTGCGCATTTCCTGGCATTGAATCCATCAGATTTGAGTCGCATGCCTTTTAGGTCTCGAAGGGTTTCGTCTTGGCACAGTAGTCTTCCTTAACCTCTTCGTAGTCGTCAACATACTGAATAATGTGATGAGGGACTGTGCAAATCTTGTTCCAAATAATAACCAGCGGAATGTCTTTTTCACCCATACGTTCTGACGTCCGCTCCTTTTTGCCATTCGAGCTAATGAAGCTGTAGTAAGATTGTGTGTGGATATGACCGCTGTACTGACGTCGTATCCTTTTTGCGAGTCGGTGTATCGGGGTTAGAACAAGCGAGTTGCGGTTAAGAAAGACGGCGATTGCGCGTGTCGTCTTGCCAGAACCTCCAACAATGTTTGGATAGGAAAGACAGTGAGTTAACGACGGTTTGTCGGCCCTGGGAGCAGCTGTGTCTGGCACTTCCTCTGCTCCAAGAGACAACGTCCTGTACTTGGGCTTGAGTATGTAGACTGCACTCTCATTGGAGGTCATGAGCTTCTCATCCTTTGGACACTACTGCCCCCCTCCCCCACCCCGGAGTAGCCTTTTGTTTTCCTCTGATTGCTGTCAAGGACTTGGCATACAATGGGTTCTTGGTTTGAATAGGCTTTAACCCTGTCTAGTCCGTTCAGGAGCTTCGGCTTGATGTAATTAGAATCCGTCGACACCAGCACTGTCAGCATGCTGATAAGGTTAATCCGCATGTAGCCAAGCATGGACGCCCGGTGATGCGTGTACTACGGCTGCGAGCCATCGTAGTACGTAATGACGTCCCCGAGGGGCGCCTTGTCATAATCAACCGACAGGTAAGTACTAGAAATTCCAGCTCTTCTCGGTTGGTAACTAACCGGCGCGCTATGCGCTTGCAGCTGTTTGCTCTACCGGCTGTAAACTTGCCATAGATAATGCTACCAATTTCCTTGTCTTCCGGCAATAATAATAGTAACAAACAATATGGTTCTAATAAAATTAGTAGCAAAGGCTATATCCACTTAACTTTCAGGTCAATTTGGTATGTCAAGAGAGACAAGTGACATTAGGCCTGGTAGTAGTTATTTCCCATCAATATTGCTCCACTGATGGGAATTCTAGAAACAATAGTATACAATGCTTTAAAAAAAGAAATCATCACAATAATTTCTAAATTGACATTACAAATGGAAATATAAATAATTTTGTAACAAAGAAAGAAAAGAAAATTTTGAAAAATATTCTGAAAATATGTTTACGATTGTAAAAAGAAAAACGAATTGCATTATCTGTGGAGTTATGTTATTTATGAAATCCACCACCATATTAGCTTCATGGAATAGCTTTATTCTTCTTGAACACGTGTCGATTTATACATTTACGGCAAATTTCCCTATACCCATATGAAACAATTCTCTGAATACATATAACAATTATGTGCAATTACATGGCAAATGGAGGATAATTTCTAGAGCAATTAGTCACACGGAATATTAAACGTTTACATATTTTTAACTTCATTTCAATTTTCATTATAATTTATGATGTAACAGGCATAATTTTGTCTACTTTAAGTATTTCTTTAAATGATACACTTCTACGTGCATGGCTATAACTTGTATATTTCAAGGTGACCTGACAAGGTATATCACTTTGTGAACTATTTTTTAAATATGAAGTTTACCTTTCAATGAAAACAAAAATAGCTTTTGTGCGTACAAAACAAAATATAAAATAATTTTTTTATAAGCAAACGTGTGTGCTATTTCAAAGTAGCACTGTTGTTGGTATTGTATTGTATACTTCTCCTGACTATAACAATGCATGAGTTACAAGCTACGCTTCAAACCATGTAAATTACATCTAAAATGGCGCAAAAGCAGTCAAAGGTTACATACAATTTTATAAATGATGATTTAAACTGTGCCGGTTTTTCCAAATAAGTATACGTGTAGTTTTATGAACTTCTCTACCGATACAGTAATATACAAACCTGTCGAGACAGACGAAATGAACTGACCAAATTTTCGTTAAAGTCGTGATTGTTTAAAGTAAGTGATATTTGCCTTTTTCTCATTCTAGCAGCCTTTATCGAAAGCGATCTTTTTGTGCTTTAATGTTTATTTAGACCAGCTACATCAAGCGTTAGTTCAAGGTATGGTACATCTGGTGAACTAATGTGGTGAATGACCAATGGATAACTAATATACACGAGGGACAAAAGTAATCTATGTTAGCTTATAGAAAAATGCCACTTCAAAGCATCGTTTCATCACTTGCTATTCGTAAAATGTTATTTTTAATTTAATAATGATAGCGAAACTCTTCAGAATGCGTTACGACCAGAACATTGCTGTGTTGACATGCTAACTAGTACAAAACTTGTCAAGGCTACTACGTTATATAGAGAGTGTGTTTAAGGAGGATTGACCGTTAAAACTGGAACTCCATTAAAAAAAAAAACACGTGAACTACTATAAAATATAGGATTTTCAAAGTGTTCCACACAATTCGATTGAATTAAATCTTGTAGGCAGTGAAGATGAAACTCCCTCTCGTTTTGTGCTTCAGTGTAACACAATGTTGACCTATATGGAGTCAAATAATGGGGGCGGGGCGGGTAAGTTTACAAAATAAGAGACAAAATACTATTATATACCGTGTTTGATTTCGCATATTATCAATACCAAGCATTACATCTTAACCTGATAAAACACCACTGACCTCATAACAAAGGGAAGTAAACAAGTCACATATTACACTTTGACGTGAAATCGCTTGTTCAGGGCAGTTTTAAATTCACATATAAGTATTTATATCTGTTCTAATACTAACGCTTGGCAAACCATACTTTGGTTTGTTATACATACATATGTATCATCTGAAATACAGTATTTACAAGCTCTGTTATTCTGGAGTCTTTGATTGTGCACTAAAAGCTCTTATTGATCTAGACATTACGGCTGGAAGAGAAAAACTCTATACTGTTACGACTCTACGTCTTAAAATAATGTAACAGAAAGAAAGTGAAACCAACAATATAAGTAAAATCAACAAGCAATTTATTTCTAGACAATTAAAGTGAAAATTCAAAAGACACTTACAGTAACGTGAATTAAAATCCAAGTAATCCAATAATCCTAAGTGTTCTAATCACAAGTCCTAAATATAGAATGTTCCGAATGAATTCCAGTAGCTTTGAATGTCATGATGTGTTAGTAGTCTTGAATGTTCTGATATGCCTGAATGATGTAATCCAGAATATCTTTGAATAAATTCACATACATCCCAAAGTCAAGTATTAATCCAATAAGAGAATGAGCACTGTTGGTAATTCCAATGAATATTTAAAATAAATAATTCCTCTCTCTGAATTTGCTCTGAATTTTCACAACACAATTATAAACCTCTGATTATTAAAATGATTCTTCATAACCTGACCATTCGAACAAGAATGAAATATTGTCCACTAAAATTTCTATATATAAACATAAGTCACGTCACAGAATGTTCTCGAATATGAGTAACTCTAATGGAAAATTTCCTCTGCTTACGTGACTTTTCTCGAACAAGCCATGGAAAATTCCAATCTAATTACTCAATGCTATGTAAAATAATCTGATCTTGAACTCAAATGCGGTACATATGTTGTTTACAAAATGACTACAGTACAATTTACCTCATGGACATATAATATAAATTCAATATACATAACAATACTAACAGAGAAAAACTTTATACTGACGTCTTATATCTTGCCATGACATTTCGAATTTTGGCTTGTGCTGTTGTGAATGTATTTGAAAATTTGTGCTGCGGAAAATTACGGATGGTTAATACAGAAAAGAAAATGTGTCCGTTTTCAGCTTATGTTAAATATGGCAATGATATCCTAATTTTTTCAATTCAAAAAATGTCTTATAAAGCCAGTTGCAAATATACTTTTTTTGTGTATGTTTTTTAGATGTTAATAGAGTTCCGTCGGATGATGAATTGTTCACTCTATCAAGAAAACTGGACAAACGTAATAAAGGATGGTGGCTTCTGGCAAAATTGTTAGGTTTGTCTGATGAACAAATCGATGAGATGGAGCATGGTGGAGGAGATACAGTAAGACAATACTATAAGATACTGATTGCTTGGAAAAGTCACAATGCCGGACAAGAAAAAGGGTCGGTTGGATATCTGCTTAGAGAATGTAAGGAGGCCGACATCGACCGAGAAGTGACAGTGGATGCATTTGGAAGACAAAACAAAATAAACTACAGTTAATTTCTATTAAAAAGGGAATATCATCTTGCAAGTTAACTTTTCATACATTTTCGGACAGTTTATCGCAAGACATATTAATTAAACAATGCTTCTAGAACTCACAAGCACACACATATGATTTCTGATACACATATCGTGGAATAAGTGACATTTATACACTATCTGACCACATGATTCTACAAGCGATTTTTGTAATTTTTCATATGAGTATCAATACAAAAATTTAGAATTAGCTGAAATTTGGCGGATATCGTGTGCTATTTTGTTTACAAATCTCACATTAAACTGCCACATACACACATCTGACTTGGTTCATTCCATGGCCGGAGAACCAATATCAGAGACAAAGTCTAAAGAGCACAGCTGACTTACGTTTGTTGACACCATGTGCATACATTGTACTGACACCGCACCAAGTCATGAAGATTTATCGCAAAACATCACGTACTAGGGAAGCTTTCGTTCGATCAGGTAATATTTTTCCCCTATATGTTACTTATTTCTCGATGCTAACCAGGTTTCCATAATAGGTAGGAAATTTAGTCTTTTTGCGAATGTAAAACATAACAATATTTCGGAAATGTTCGTTTACATCCGCTACATGTTGAGGGAGAATGACAATTAGCTTTGGATCATTTTGCTAAAATTGAACGTTTTGAAATCACATGCACACAGTTTGATCATATTTAAATATTCGGCTTTTCACGCGTTGGTTTGTTTTTAAGAGTGTTTGTACGCTACACTAACATTCATAACAATGTAACGATAGATGACATCAGTATGTGCTCCGACTTCGGCTTAGGAAAAGCAAAAACAGGTACAGCACCTCGTAGTCTAGGTATCAAGAGATAATGAGTATTCTGTTCACAAGAGTAGATGGGATACAAGTATAATCAAAACTAGTTTTGTTACAAAATAAAATATAAGAGAATAAAAATGTTTATTTTTGTTTCAATTTTAAGCACAATAAACATGATATTATACAATGGTGTATAAAGGATGCCGATTTATATATTACATTTAATGATGATAACACCGAGATAAGCATCATTAACCCTGATAGCAAGATATTTAAACAGAACGGTATAAGAAAATAAATTATTATTAGAAGTGAGTAAATACATAAATTTGTCTTCCGCTAAATCCACAGTGCAACTTAAGGATCATGTACATGTTCACAAGGTCAATTGACAACGGTTCAAGAAGAACGGATCAAGAATTAATAGATAACAAAGTTATATTTAAAACAAAAAGTGGTTATCAAGTATATGACATAACTGTTTCTAAATCAATCATAGGAATGAAATTGTTTAGATAAATCTGAAATCATTCATTTATTTGAACGAATTGAAGAAACGCTGGAAATTGATGAAATTTTAAAGCTCTTGTTCTTTTCGGTAACGCAAAAAACCCATAAAATACAACAACAATTGGCAAAGTACAAAATATATTATAATTCTAAGACAATGTCGTACAAAGGGATAATACTGTAGGTAATTCGTGCTTCGCGTTTGTTCTGGAGACACAATTAGTCGCATATTTCATAAAGTAAACTAAAGCAGCTCCTGCAACCATTGGTATCAATATAAATGATTGCTTGTTTATTTATAAGTCATGCATTGTCTGTTCTCTTTGATTAGTATTGAGTTGTATTGCTTCTAACTCAGATATTTTCTACACGTACGCTTCCTATAGCCATCATAATCTTACTTCTCTACTTAATTTTTACATATTTTGTCTTACTTTCTGTCCTCTACAATTTATTGTCGTACTGTCAGAAACTGTTTATCAGCCTTTGGAATACATTCTTTCTTGCCTCGGTGTTAATGGTAGGGGTTAATCAAAGTTTGAACGAGGCTTTCGGTTTCTGTAATTTGTTCTTTTATCCTACGATACTACAAATTTTCATATCCATGTTACTCAGTAACAAAAACGTATGGTCAACATAAACAGCATTATCCAATTCCACTTTTGAAACTGTTATGCATTGCTACAATTTTACCGATATTAATTTCATATGTGTCGTAACCTTGCTGTCCTAAAATTATTAGCTTAGGGAACTTTTGAAAAAAGTGTCTGATACTGGTACAACAGACTGCATAGCAGATGTTCTGCTTTTAACTTTTGCGCCTAATATGCAGATGACATAATACATTATACTATTATACTTTGATTCAGTCTAGCTATTCCTTCGTATGTGAGTGCTTTGCTTTCGTGCAGAAAGAAGTAAAATCAGACTGTTGGCTCATCTTTGTTTGTCATAGTATTCATTTAATCAGCTGAAAATGCTCCCCAGTATTCAACGGTATCTGCTCCATAGTTAGAGTTATGTCTGTAAGCAGCTAACACAAAGCATGTGCATGATCCCCAAAATATTGGTGTATAGTTAGATGTTCTTTTGATGCAATATCAGTCAAATAGTTTGCTTGTTTGTTTTTTGTTTTTTGTTGGGTTTTCCCATTGTGGAATTTGCAATTATGCTCTAGTTTAATTTTAAATTGTTGCAGACCAAACTAGAGTGTTTCATATCTATATTATTGTTATTTAATTTGAAAGGTAGAGGTATTTTACACTCAAACAAAATGTTTCGCATTGGGAAATAAACATGAAATTTGTATACCAATTTGACAGATTACGGTACATTTTTGTCTATTAAATGCCAGTAGAAAATACCACAACCACATTCCGCCCCGTTTAGCTGATTTTAAAACTAAAGTTTTGCACATTTCTCAGATAGTGAGATCAGTGCACGATTTGGGTTCTGGCATTATTCCGTAATCAAACATACCTTCTACCTAGGAACTATTGTAATCTTTGTATTTGTTGATATTTTTTAACGTATATATTTATAAAACTAAACTATCTATGATACCTGTGCTCTTTTTAAAACAGCATGTTTTTGCCTAGATTTAGCTGGTTTTGATTGATTGATTTAATGTTCTCCCATTAATATTTTTCTGCATTATAGTGGAAATGCACTTGTTCCCATTTTTAATGGATAATTAGAATTAGGCCATTTCGTTTTTAAACTGCTGCTTTGATACAAGTGATTTTATATCATTAGTAGTACTCAAATATTTTTGTCACATAGCGAACGGGTCTGTTTGTAGCCAATGTTTCTTTTGCATCAAGAACTATAGTTTGCAAATTTGAGTACAGAAATATACCAAAGAATATAAGAGATTTGCCCCACAAATCCAGTTAGAGTTTTACCATTATTTTCATGGATATATATTTGGTGGTTAGAAAGAAAACGTGAACAGTTAATTTATGCATGTTGCTATGTAATAAAAATGTTTTCATTCATTGCAGCCAATACTTTGCAACTGTGTGCAACTGTAATAAATGAAAAAAGACAAAGATCTTATTCCACATAGTAGACTTGAATGAAAAATAAACATGTAATTTTGTTTATCTAATTCATATATATCAATACTTATTCTGTTCAGGAGATTCGTGTATAGGTCGTATCGTCATTGTTTATATATCTAATAATTATTATCTTTTTCCTGTCATCACATGATGATATGTTGTAATCATTTCTTTTAATCTTTTATCACATTGCTTGAAATAGAATTTTCATCTTGAATCTTAGGATCTTTAATAAACCCTACCTGCTAGACCCATGTTTTTGTTTTCTACAAAGAAAGAGAGAATGAGGAAACAAAAATCAAAGAATGCTTCTTGTAGAGTTTGATCTTTCTTCACTTAGCTTCAGTTTCACTATAAACACCAGCGGCTTTTACAGTGCTCTCCAATTGTCATAATGTGATTCTAGAAGTTAAGAAAACCGGAGAACCCGAAGAAAACCACTGACTTAAATTGGAACATTGCCTAATCTTCCGCGTGCCAAATCATGTGAACGAATCTGGGACCGTAAAGAAAATACCTTACATGTGAACTATTCAGTATTATGTACTATATGTTATGTGCTACAAGATCTGCATAATTCAAGGTCTCTTTTCGAGTGCATCGCCTTCGATAAATCGCATTGTTCCTTTTAACCAGACTCTTGCGAGACGCAGACAGCTCTAAGCCAAACGTACATCTTTCGGAGTTAAGTGAGATTCTTGTTGATCGACACTATGAGTGAAATATCTAGATAAATGTTTATGAGTTCGCCTTTTGATAAATACAAATGTTTATGAAGACTTGGTCCCAAAGATGGACAACGTTACGATTTCAAAACTTTACTCAACCTCATAAATTGTTACTCCATACATAATATATTACCTTTTGATAAATCCTTTTGTAAAATGTATCGACTGTTGTATATTGTAACTAAACTCTATAGAAATTTTGATAGTTTGCCATCCCAAATCTTCACACTTTTCACATATCGCCTCACTCACAACATGCCCGAAAATAACAACGAATGATTTTAAGACACGCTCCGAATGATTAAGCATTAAACACTATATACCAAGAGTTAATATAAACACCTACATTCAATAATGTTGAAGTGTCCGGGCATTCTTACTGTAGACTATTCGTACCTATTTTATATTTTCTGCCTTGTTTGTGTTATAATCATTGAGTGATGGATTCTATTCTAGACAAAGCGCGGATAAACTCTACCTGGATGATCGACGTAGGAAGGATTAAAAAATATGCAACCAAATACTAAAGATAAGGCTATGAACTACAAATTGTTCACTTTTCGATTTTAGCTCGAAAATGATAAATAAAATTCTGAAGAAAAATTATAAATATCGTACAATTATTCAAGGTATCCCTATCAGTATGGAATTCCATTTAATCTATGATATGCTTTACAAATATCATAGTGACTAGAATCAGGTACAATACAAATATTTTCTTTCATTTTCTTTATAATTATCTATTTTTCTCACTCTTTATTTACAAAAGACATCGATTGCACTATTGTATCCATCTACTGATTGGGCTGATTCTGTTATATATATCTTCACAGCCTTCGCCATGATGAGGTGATTTATGGATCATAATACACTTCCTGGACTTTAGTTTTTTATAGTAAATTATCTACTTTTACTTGTTACTTTTAAATTATTTCATTCACATTTATAGCTGCTTGTCCCAATGTTTGTCAAAATAAAAGCTCGAGACTATGTACTCCTGCCCTTCCGTGGATTATTAACTGTAGGTCGTATGTGTGTGTGTGTGCGTGTGTGTGTGTGTGTGTGTGTGTGTGTGTGTGTGTGCTGGGCAATTGCTCCAACGACGTTTGTGATAGTATGGGAGGTTTATGGGTGTGTTCAAAGTGAGGAAAGACGCTTAAATGAATTTAAATTTCTAGCTCAAAAAATAAGTATGATCACTGATAATATGTTTGCCATGATTTTGAGCTGTATAAATAAATCATTTTCGCAGAATCAATTAATTTGGCTTTGTGAAAGTTTAAACTCAATTGCTCAAAGGTATTGGATATCCTTGAAATATACCAAATACACCACATCATACCATTTCATTGAAAAGAGGAAAATATGTAGATAGGCACATTCAGATTACTGCTTAAACACTGTCAAAAGAACAGATGCAAACATGCATCATGTGACTGTGCGTTTCCTAATAAATCCTCTCCTCGACCATCCACTCGCAAAAATATGCTTATGTTTGAACCGTCTGCTCGAAGCAAAATATTACCAGCTAAGGACATTGTGCAAGATCGCACACTGCAAGCAGCAGCAACAGAAGTAGTAGTAGTAGCAGTACAAGTAGCTCGTAGGAGTTGTAATAGTTGTAGCAGTGGAAAAATAAATAAATGACAATCATGTTTGCATAATGTTGAGTTTTTTAAGCTAGTGCGAAAAAAAAGAAGCAGATGATGATGATGATGAATATATATAAACAGCAGAAGAGAAACACATTGTGAAATTCTGTTTCATTGAGGCTTGTCACAATAACCCCTCGTCAATACACCAATAGCATTCCTAAGGGAGAATTCAATTGCGTCAGCCCCTTTTTTGACATCTGCATATAAAACCATGCCATTTCTCTTGGTTCGTCACTTCTTTCTCGCAAGTTGTTGTACTAAATGACAAACACACGATTACTTGCAAAAATATATCAAACGTATCACAGCGTACATATGTTTTCTCTAAAACAAAAGACGAAGAATCAAATAGTTCAGCTTAATTTGATAGTTGTTCGGAGAGAGAGAACATGAATCGATATTGTGTATGCAATGACTTCATTTGCCATAAGTATGTAGAAGTCAAAGTTCTGAGCAGAGTTTTTCAATAGACAATCCGTCAAAAATATGATCTATTAGGGAACAATCTATATATAATAGTGTTACTTGAACATTAATATTACTTAAATAGTACTTTTAAGTTTTAACTGACATTTTAATTAAATTTGACAGTAGGACTAAGAGTTTTCTACTCCTTTTATAAGGGTCAATTGTCAGGTTATCTTTAAATGCTAGAAACGTCATCCTCTCAAACGAATTACATCATGACGATGTTGTTGTTATTGCTGATGCTGCTGCTGATGATGATGACACATTCAACTGAACATAGCGCTATGAAAGGGAAGAAAATAATTGCAAGTTTACTGCTTTACCTTCTGAAATTTAATAACTAAAGTATTTAGTTTTGAGGTAGACGATCAAATTGTATAAATTTTTCATTTGCGTATTTTAATATACCAAGAGAGAGAGAGAGAGAGAGAGAGGGTGAAGGGTGTGGAAACAAACATGACAAAACACGGTGGGTGCAGCAAGTCTGAGAAACTGGGCAAGCTCTTTCGAGGTCGAAGAATTCCTTTTTCAATTTGGATGACACAAACAAATAATAATTACAAACACAAATAAAACCCAAATTTACTTTTAACATACTGTTGCGTTTTTGGACCAAAATTCAGAGAATATATTCTTAATATATCCTAAATAAGCAGAAAACTGTTTACTTGGAACTATTTCCATTTAGGCAAATCAGTAATTTTAATTTGGCAAGAACACTCTTTTGCGTTTAACTTGCCGACATGTGACCTATTTAGCTTGAGTAATTAGCGATACCCTCCAGGCCAGCCCACATCGGCTGCCTCGGGAACGACATTTAGCTACCATTTCCTCTGCGTGATATAGTCAATAATGTGTTAAAAGTGTCGTTAAAACACACAAACCAAACCAAAACAAGCCTATAATAGTACTGTATATATTCAATTACTTATTTCATTTAAGTCATTCTCCTTTACTCAGGCAAAATGTTGGAAGAAATAGATGAAATACACGAAAACGTTTGATTTATTACATGTACCGCTATGCATGTTTAATAATGACATATAAAGTTGAAGGCATGACTTACAGATGGATGGAGTGAATCATGTATTGAATGATGTATTGAATTGCTGTCAAATTTACTGGTTTAAAATCAGATATATTATACCCTCCCCCATTCCGTCCCCCCACCCCCGTCCATATGAGTTCATTTTGGTTTCCATACAATACATTTCTTTGTACCATGTAGCTTGACCCAACTTCTCCATGATGAATGACTTATCCTTGAAAAAAGAACAAAAAGTTACTGATATAAAGGTCAAAATTTCAAAGATTTAGGTCACAGCTACCCATGAATTTTTTTATTTTTTTTTTGGTTTCTTTGCCAATATAATGCTAATACATTTTAAAACAGGGCAGATGGATAATGTACAGTTTACGCTGCATACTATTGTTGTTGTTTTAAGAGTTTAATTATTGTTTCAATGAAACTTTAAAGAGTGACTCAACTGAGTCTTTAATCTTTTCTTGGACTTTATGCTTTGATTTTTTTATTTATGTCAGATATTTTCTCATTTTGTTTTAATTTTTTATATTTAAAACATTATTTAATTGTGGTTTTATTAAAATATAGGATTGGACACGACTTGACTAACTCATCTAGATCCTTTCTTTGAGCATACCAAAATGATCCAAAGGTGATATTAACTTTAAAACAAATTCGAGCATATCTGAAAACTGGGTCAAAAATTACATATATTAAAATACATATAACATTTCAAAGCAAAACAAAATAAACATATACGTCTATAATTAATGTAAAAAGTAATTAATGAGGGAGGGAAAGACAGAGAAAGGAGGGAGAGAAAGAGAGAGAGGGGGTAAGAGGGAGGGAAGACATTGCACTCATTATGTCCCATGTTGCCCATTCCGTTTATTATATAGATTTAGTACATAGAATATAATTGTAAGTTCTCAGATCATCTAGTTTCGTGGATACATTGCTGAACATTTAGGAATATTACAAAGTTTATTTCTTTACTTATTTCGACGTCACCTTTCAATAATAAATCTCGTGTTACACAAGGAGTGTGTTAAAAGATACACAGAAAGAGCTGGGATCTTTGGGTATTAAATAATGGGCAATAGAAATAATAGTTTTCATCATCTTCATTATCATAACCACACGTACACAATGGAGAGTTAACTAAGTTCACTCTGTAAAGGTCGGATTTGAGGTCGTTACGTGTCTAAGTTTCCTCATAAAGAAAAACAAGAACAATAAATGTGTAGAACTATAATGATTCGTGCAACTTTATTGTATTTTTTTTCTCCAACCTTTCCGAATCTTCCACTGAACAAAAAAGCACCTTCCACATCCGGTTTGTTTGCAATAAATTTGACTAGGGCTAGCACTATTTTCCAATTTCTGCTATTTTTCCTATTCTTGTTGTACTTTTGCAAACCGCATTTCAGATTCCTATCATTGCGTTCGTATGTGTGCTTTTCTTTTTTTTTATCCTTAGACAAAGAAAGACTCTCCCTTAGTAAGATTGGAAGAAGAATTTGAGATTACGGTGAGTATCTATGTCTGTGTACCTATTTTCCTGCGTAGCTAAATGGCTATGAATAAGTAATGCATAAATATGGGTGTGCAAGCGTCACACTAAAATGTATCAAAATGTCACTAAAATAATAGTTGTGATGAGACTCTTCGTCTCACTGACAGATAATGATTACAATGATGATGACGATGGTGGACATGGTTTTGATGATGGTGATAAGGATTGTCATCTTCACTGTTGTTCATTTCATAGGCAGTCTTTTCATTACATATTTTATTTCCATTAAAACCTCTAATTTGTGACGCGTAAAAGACATACCTAAATATACCTAACTAGGATACCTTTCTAAAAGCCATGTGAACTCATTGCAAATTTGCGAATACATACGTGTATAAATGTCGAATGTATGGAAGAGTTATTTGCTCAAAAGTTATACATACACCGTTTAATAGATATACTTAATTCATAGAACGCATTAAAGTTTATGGTCCACTAATGAAGCAGATGTAACTATTCTCTGCAGTGTATAGACGTTTAGAAAATTATGTTGTCAAGATTAGAAGGCCCTGAAGATTATATGCAAACAGCCATGGGTAGTCCTGTACGCGGCTAAAGGGACCCATACTATATTTACATTAGAATTACAACTTTGTGCACACAATTTCCTGACATACGTGATATTAAAACAGAATACCTGATGAAGAAAATATATATCCTACAATCAGACTTCCTAATTCTTCACATGTGTCTTTAAACATTTTCTAATATTTAATAATGAGCTTGAATGGAATTACTTTTAATAATTGTGGGTGGTCCCCCACGACTTTCTAAAATCACACGAGATCATTCAAATAATTGTAGTATATTTAACTTAATTTTTCTCTAAATACTGAAGTGATGAATGTTTCATTATTTTTATAAATTTGTTAGATTAAATTGTGACCTCGCCTTTCTTACTGGTATTAAAGATAATATTTTGTGTAACGCTTTCAATTAGCAAATCCAACATTTTCACTGTTTCAACACACTTTTGAAAAGAAGAAAAATCTACAGTTACTTCGCAAGTGATCAGTCTATTTCTGAATAATTGTCTTGCAATTTGTTTTTTTGTATTTTTATTTTATTTGTGTTTTTGTTTGTTTTTCCTATTTTCTTCTTTATTGTTGACACTAAGTACAGCAAATCTGGTGGTAACAGATTCCTGACTTTCTTGCTGTGGTGATTCCTGGTCCATTGCTTTTTCTTGACTCCCATGAGATTCGTGGATAGTACCTTGGCTTGGTTGTCTATCCTGGTCCATTTCTTGTTCTTGACTCTCTTGAGATCTGGAGATGATATTTTGATTATCTCCAGACCAGGGACTTACTGGTGGCTGCCGCATAAGCTCGCAGAAAGATTGATATAATTTCCTTTCATAATTGATTTTATTATTAGGGCTTCAAACACAGTTTTTAAATAGATAGCTCACTAGTTCTTTTTTCATCCATTCGGAGAATACTCAGATGTCGGGGATGAAATTAACGAAGATTATGATGATGAAAGATGACTCCAGAAAATAAGATAAATTAGTGTTAGTTTATGATACTATAGTTTTAAAAAGAATCACCCTTAATTATAGTTTTTCTCAGGCGAGTTCCATATAGATATGGGATATTTAAGAATTCTCTTACCAGCTGGCATGTAATTTATCTAGGCTGTAATGTTAACAGTATTAATGTCAAATGTTGATTTTTCTGATGTCAAACTAAATCTCCGCTTTTCCGGGAGTAAAAGTTGGATGAGTTGTATATCAAATTAGCACCAAATTGTGACAACTTTTTTTAAATCGTATAGGCAATAATGTTAAAGATTCGTAATATTGATTTGTCTGATGTCACACCAAGTTCCGCCTTTCCAGGGTTTAATGTTAACTAGGTATGTATTTATATAGAACCATCTGAAGTTGTAATTTTTTTTTCTGACCTCATACCATCTTTGATCTCAATGTCCCTAGGCTATAGAAAAAACAGCCCTATCTCAACCTTGTACCAATATCATTCTTTTCAGCTATAAAAAAAATAGTTAAAATTGTAAAAACGTTAAGGCCTAAAGTAGCGGTCTGAATTCAATTAATTCATACAAACACTGATCTTGTATATGCCTACAGATGAAAAGAAGAAGCAAAAACCCATGTTTTTAGGTTAGCTGTTATACTGCCACATGCTTGTGTAGCATATACATAGGCATGCAGAATGTTGGTCATCCGATTAAAGACTTGATTTATATACAGCTATTAGCAAATACATTTTATCTTATTTTGTTGACAAATAAACCACCAATAACTTAAATGTGTTGTATTCACCAGTTTGAAAGTAACATAGTGATGGAAATGCTTTCATTTTGAGTCCAGTTGTCGACCTGTCCCAATTTGGAAAATAAGTGGACGCAATAGTCTACGTAATAGGCAAAGAATGTACAAAATATCTATCATGCTAATTAGATAGTGCAAACCAGTCTATAGTTTGTAATAAACACGAAGAGAAACCGTGAAAAACTCGGACGTGGAATTAATGCGGTCTGGTCTCGAAGATGTATTTCGAATAGTTATGAAAAAATAAGTATGCTCGCACTCCCATATACATCGCCGGTACAGCAAAGTAAATTCAACCCCTCCACTACTAATCAAAACAGGATTGCTTATTTAATCATAAGGGCAATTTTCAAGAGATGCATTTACTCAGATCATACAATCACGATATTTACCGCATCAACACGAACAAAGTAGCATTGTTTATATATGACAACAAGCGTTTTGGAGTTGACAACGTAAACTCGTTATCTTACGGACACGTAAATACTTAAAGGCGAATGGAAAACTCTTAACACAATTTTTTTAAAATATTTTTTATTTTTGTTCTATTTCAAAGTGTCTACAATATTTTCTTCCATTTCGCCCGGAGTAGCATGATATCTTTCAAACAACACGGTTTCCGTTGCATTTTTGTCCTTGCTATAGAAGATAAGCAAAAAAAAAAAAAAAACACGTGTATTTCCTTTACTATCTCTGATTACAGAGTTGCACTTTTGTACTATCACCTACCCATACAAACACACACATACATATTTACATATTTCAAAATGTCTAACATACTAATGTCTTATTCGCATAAATTTGTTGCTTTTGTATTATGACCCACATATATATTTCAAAATATCTACCTACTAACAGATAGTTTGCTTAAGTAAGTTTTTTTTTTTACCTCGTCAAGATTCCAACAGTCATCATTTATAATTCAAGTATTGGTTCATTGATACATATCAAACAGAAATTCTAACCACTTATCTAATTTATCCTCAGTATATTTCACTATTATCTTTTCATTTTTTAGTAACCACTTTCTATTGAATGTCTTCGTGATCAGAAACATTAGACAGATGACAGCGATGTAATCGAAAAAGTTTCTGTATTCAGTCTCTATCAGATTTAATGCAAACATTGTTTTACCACAATAAGTCACTCAACAGATTAACATGTTAGTACAAATATTGTTTTATACACAATTAGTCAGTCAACAGATTAACATATTAGTACAAATATTGTTTTACACACAATTAGTCACTCAACAGATTAACATATTAGTTCAAACATTGTTTTACCACAATTAGTCACTCCACAGATTAACATGTTAGTACAAATATTGTTTTACACACAATTAGTCACTCAACAGATTAACATGTTAGTTCAAACATTGTTTTACCACAATTAGTCAGTCAACAGATTAACATGTTAGTACAAATATTGTTTTACACATAATTAGTCACTCAACATATTAACAGGTTAGTACAAATATTGTCTTACCACAATTAGTCACTGCACAGATTAACATGTTAGTACAAATATTGTTTTACACACAATTAGTCACTCCACAGATTAACATGTTAGTACAAATATTGTTTTACCACAATTAGTCACTCAACAGATTAACATATTAGTTCAAACATTGTTTTACCACATTTAGTCACTCCACAGATTAACATATTAGTACAAATATTGTTTTACCGCAATTAGTCACCCCCCAGATTAACATATTAGTTAAAACATTGTTTTACCACATTTAGTCACTCCACAGATTAACATATTAGTACAAATATTGTTTTACCACAATTAGTCACTCCACAGATTAACATATTAGTTCAAACATTGTTTTACCACAATTACTCACGCCACAGATTAACATGTTAGTACAAATATTGTTTAACACACAATTAGTCACTCAACAGATTAACATGTTTGTACAAATATTGTTTTACACAAAATTAGTCACTCAACAGATTAACAGTTTAGTACAAATATTCTTTTACACACAATTAGTCACTCAACAGATTAACATGTTAGTACAAATATTATTTTACACATAATTAGTCACTCAACATATTAACAGGTTAGTACAAATATAGTCTTACCACAATTAGTCACTCAACAGATTAACATGTTAGTACAAATATTATTTTACACACAATTAGTCACTCCACAGATTAACATGTTAGTACAAATATTGTTTTACCACAATTAGTCACTCAACAGATTAACATATTAGTTCAAACATTGTTTTACCACATTTAGTCACTCCACAGATTAACATATTAGTACAAATATTGTTTTACCGCAATTAGTCACCCCCCAGATTAACATATTAGTTAAAACATTGTTTTACCACATTTAGTCACTCCACAGATTAACATATTAGTACAAATATTGTTTTACCACAATTAGTCACTCCACAGATTAACATATTAGTTCAAACATTGTTTTACCACATTTAGTAACTCCACAGATTAACATGTTAGTACAAATATTGTTTTACCACAAGTAGTCACTCCACAGATTAACATATTAGTACAAACATAGTTTTACCACAGTTAGTCACTGCACAGATTAACGTGTTAGTACAAACATTGTCTTACCACAGTTAGTAACTCCTCAGATTAACATGTTAGTGCAAACATTGTTTTACCACAGTTGGTCAAGCCACAGATTATTAATTTAGTACAAATATTGTTTTACCACAACTAGTCATTCCACAGATTAACATGTTTGTGAGGTTCCTCTGGGTATTTATTTGATTATTTTGAATATTCGTCTGGCGAACTGATACAAAAAAACATACATTTTATGAACATTTACATTTATTTTCTATTGATTTAACAGTGTATACCTTGTTCTACGTTAGCTGGTTTAAGATGTGCCGTTAATCTCTCTTCATACATACATACATACATACATACATACATACATACATACATACATACATACATACATACATACATACATACATACATACATACATACAAACATACATACATATATACATACAGATGAATTCGCGTAATAAATGCTCCTTAAATGTGAGAAGCAAGCACATAAAATGTATATAAATTTCACATGAATTGGGTTCTTAGGATTTTCAATGTCCAAGGCAAGATATTTGCATAAATTTAATGGGAAGTTCCTTGAGAACGACGTAATTTAAGCTCGATTTCCTTGATTAATTTTGCTCAGTCAAGTCTAACAAAGTCAAGAAACACTTCCTCATTAAAGTCGCATTTCTCGTAAGATCTGTCGGTTAAACTATGAGTGCACAAATGGTTTGGATCACACACACACACACACACACACACACACACACACACACACACACACACACACACATATATATATATATGAAGTTGTGTACGTATTTATGTATGAATTTCTGTACTTAGGCATGTATGAGTGTAACTGTGTGTGTGTGTGTGTGTGTGTGTGTTCACACAAGCAAGTTATCACTAATGATGTAAGTATGCATGTACGTAACAGGGCCGGCGCAAGGGTATTTGGCGCCATAGGCCAAACTTCAGCCTTGCGTTCCCTTCACCCACAAATAACTTTCGAATATGAATATTATAAATTTATTCTTTCCTTCTGTTTTTCTCTTTCTATTTTAGACGCTTATTATCTTCTACTTTACGTTATTTCTCTTTCTTCTTTTTTTTTCATTCTGCTCCTCCCCCCCCCCCCCCCAATCATACCGCCTTATTCGACCGCCTAATTTTGCCTTAGCGGTTACAACGGCCCTGGTAAGTAAATAGGTACAAGTATTCAATTCTAGTGTGGCTGTACAACGGATGAATCTCTGTCTCTCTCTGTCTCTGTCTCTGTCTCTCTCTCTCTCTCTCTTTGCGGCTCATTGGTTAGTGCGCTGGAAATGGATCATTGTGTATCTATGGCAATGCACTTGATTTCATTTAGCCTGTCGACTGGGCTCCGACTAGTCATAGTAACGCGGAGAAACGGTGACCAATCTGGCATACAAGTCATCTAGGAGGCCATTATGACTACCGCTAACAGAGGACGTATGGTGAATTTGAGCAATTTACCGTAGAATTTTACCAAATAAAAAAAATGATAATATATTGATCATTCATATTCATGCCGATCCTTCTAACCATCAAATATTTTCACTTGCAATGAAAAATTTCAATGAGATTTTAGAAAACTGTAAAATCTCTCTCTCTCTCTCTCGTCAACACACACTATCATGAGACATAGATACACCTCACCTACAATGACTAGACCAACAATAGCTTACACTGTGTGCAAATTCAGCCAATAAGTTGTCACCCGTCGACAGAGTACACCTGTGTGGGTGTGGGTGTGGGTGGGTGTTTGGTATATAGATGTCATTTATGATTATAATTTCATGGGTGTATACCTTGAATTTCTAAAAAGAAATCAGAGTGGGCTTGTGCATATAGATGAGTGTATATTATTGGGCCGATGGCAGCATAACATAGATATGTAATTTACCTGTTTTAGACTGTTTGTTAAATTTGTCTTTTTTCTTTCTTCTACTGTTTATCCTTTGCTTGTGTATTGATCAGTCAGTTAAACATGTAGGACTCAAGAAATATTCTTGACTCTGACTCTTGTGCTTAGTGTTTCTTTTGTAGATGTAAATTGTTGCTTCCCCTGACGAAGAGCTTGTTAAGCTCGAAACCTTGGGAAACATTTTTGTATTTGCGCCGTTATACTTTTTGATGTAATTATATATATGTGTGTGTGTATAAGTGTGTGAGTATATATATATATATATATATATATATATATATATGTGTGTGTGTGTGTGTGTGTGAGAGTATGTGTGAGTATATATATATATATATATATATATATATATATATATATATATATATATATATATATATATATATATATAAGATTCTGTTTTAACCATATGCGTTCATGACCACATATAAGTTTCCATAATTTAAGTTTGAGCATTTACCAAAATACACATACTTGAAAGGATAAAATACTACAGATTTTCTCACAGACACTCAGCAGTGTCAATTAATGCACATTCAGAAAGATGGTACTGGTATATTTGTTAAGTCTCATATGTTTCTTTAGATAACGAGAATGAGTCATTTTTTGACCGATATGGAAATGGAATGAAACAAGAAACTGTCTTCACATTTACTGTAAATGTTATAAATATTTGGACCATAGCAACGATTATCGGGCATGTTAAATCGTGCTAACAAACATATCAAAACTCTTTACCTTTGATAATAGGTTAATTTATATTGTAATCAAATATGAATGAAGCCAAAAGTTCATACTCAACGGTGTACAACCGTAGGAGTGCAAGTTTTACTTAACAAGGTAACGCCATGTTTAATGGCTGGCGTGCCAGACTCAGCTGGTTGTTAAGGATTGTGTAATTTGCCGTAAAATCCTGACAATGAGCCTTAGGAAGATCTCGGACCGGATCGCTCCACCTGGCGGAGTCCACATCCTAATTTATTTTCATATCTTGGTTTCAAACAGTACATATTTTAGGAACTACTAACTAAACGAAATGTGACAGGAAGATCTCTTTTATCTATTATATTACTTTCTAGGGAGTATGTCTTCCCATTCATAAATGCATCGTCAAACAGAGCATTTACAAATATGAAAAACTCAGTTTTGAAATGTAACACATTTCCATCAGATACTTCAAATTGACGAATCATTAAGCACCATATGTCTGCCATCACCTTTCAATTAATCAATGTATATTTTTTGTTCCAAGTGCTGTTGACTAATGTAATTACATGCTCTGTATGAATCATAACGTAAGTGCACTTTATTCCTGCATATATGCACATAAATAGCTTTCACCGAGTAATATATTCAATTCAAACGTGTAACAATCTCAATACATTTCATGAAATGTTTCCCATATATTTATTTACTTATTTATTTATTTTACAACGTGAGTAGTAATGGAAGGGGGCGACATACGGACAAATTGGCCTCTTTACAAGGGGAATTAGCATTTTGGCAGGGGGCTCTCTGCGAACGGGGGTAATTTAGCATTAGTCCAATTGGTAAACATTATGGGCCTCTATGCGGACAAGGTAAAAGTAATGTGAAAAACACTGACATTTACTGTCCAACACCCACACCTACTGACCAACACCCATACCTACTGACCAGCACATACACCTACCGACCACCATTCACACCTACTGATCAAGACCCCTCTACTGTCTAGCACAGACATCTACTGACCAGAACCAACACCTACTGACCAACACCCGACTCTACTGACTAATACCTATCCTAACTGACCAACACACTATCTTACTGATGAGCACCCACCTTTACTCACCGACATCTTCATAACGTACAACAGTAAAATGATCACTTATAGACAAGAGTCTGTTTTCGAAGTTAGCTACAATAAACAAACTGCATAGAAAGTCCTCTACTATTGCAGGGATTGACTCTGTATTGTGTCTGCCCATTTCAGTCAGAAATGCACTATGACGCAGATAATATGTTTCCATGTAGCGGTCCTTCAGTAACGACAGCCAGTATGTATGCATGTATGGATGCAAACTCGTCAGTTATTTTTAACATAGGTATGTATCACTTGTTGTAATCATTCGTGTGAACAAAAAGTCTCTCCCTCCTCTCTCTCTCTCTCTCTCTCTCTCTCTCTCTCTCTCTCTCTCTCTCTCTCTCTCTGAAACGCTTTATACTCACCAGCAATGCTGACAGTGTCAACTTGAATGAACAATTTTTCTAGTATGACAATTGCAGCCGCTGCTATGCTCAATCCAAAACGACAGAAAGTGTCAATTCTGATCAAATCTTGAAAACACTTATATAGATCCCTCACCGAAATCTAAAAAATTTATAATTTTTACTTTAAGTTCAGATTCAAATAGAATGACATCGACTGTTATTGCAAAACATAGCAAAGAAAAAAAAAATATCATTATAGCCAGTTTATTTTATGCCAGTTTAAATTATTTTTTCAAAATTATCAATGATAAACACATGTATTTGTTATCCACTACAAACATCGGGACAAAAAATCACATTTGCATGCCTTCGCTATCACTACCTTATGTATGTCTTTCATACAAAAATAAACGAGAAAATCACAGAGATATAACACACTGCCTTCTATGCAGAATGCATTGGATGAACGTTTCATGTGTAAATCATTCTTTCCTAAGTGGAAAAAGTACCTATACATTATCCGTGTTAACAATGTACTTGCTTCAGAATTTTAAATACGATATTTCTAAATGACACAAGATTTTCTCCCTAATCTGCTTTCAAAATTAAAAACAAAACTGATAGATGGGGCTTATGCTTCATATCCTCAAACTATCATCTATTTCACCACTTCATCATTTTGAGTCATACCGATTAGTCAAGAAGCGTGTCATTAGAAACACACACACACACACACACACACGGGCGCGTGCGGGACGATCGGTAGTTTTTTTTCCCCTGTACATCCAGAAATCAAATTAAGACTGCAAAGATTTATGCCAACTCTTGTCTGATATATTGATTTGCTTTCAATGGCATTCAAGGGAAATTGTCATGAACCCTAGAGTATCCCTGAGACATCTCTAATCAGTTAACCATATACGACATTCAGACGCTTGCACATGCTATATATGCGTGCGTATATATATATATATATATATATATATATATATATATATATATATATATATATGTTTGTCACATGCACCTATATAATTTCAGGAGTCACAAAAAGAAATAATATATAGAAACACACATAAATGTTCCGATGTATGTCAATGCATACATACATACATACATACATACACACAGCCAAAAAGCACTACTGGTATCAATTTTAGAAGACTGTAAGCGGACTGAAACAAAAGGAGACAAAAGTTTATTTAGGTGGCGATAATTAGACAATTTCATTTACAGTACGGGAAGATAAATTAATTATATGTAAAAGGGTTGTATTAAAAATAATTCTTAAATAACCAATCTCTTAGGTAGCCCTAGTAAATAAATAAATAAATACAATTTGAGAACGCAACCAAACTCCACGATCTGTAATATTTAAAGTAGAACAAAATATTCCTAAAGGATATGTTGGATTACGTGCGTGCAAATAGTTAACAAAAATAAGTAAATACATAAATAAAATAAAGTGAAAATAATGTACCAAACTGACATACCTAGAAATAAATGCATAAATAAAATAAAGTGAAAATAATATACCAAACTGACATACCTAGAAATAAATGCATAAATAAAATAAAGTGAAAATAATATACCAAACTGACATACCTAGAAATAAATGCATAAATAAAATAAAGTGAAAATAATGTACCAGGCTGACATACCTAGAAGGCGCAAATAATGTGCAAGATTCACATTCCGCAGAGTGTGCCAACCTTTGTTTCTGTTCCTATTTTAGGTGCATAATTGATATAATTTAGAAATGTTTATAGCTTTAAAAATATAATTTTAAAGACCATAAAGCTATTAACCTAATGAAAATTATATTTCACCGATGCTGTGTTTATTCATGAGAGAGGGTCAAAACCAAATGAAATTCAATGATGCTGTGTTATTCATGAGAGAGGGTCAAAACCAAATGAAATTCACTGACGCTGTGTTTATTCATGAGAGAGGGTCAAAACCAAATGAAATTCACTGACGCTATGTTTATTCATGAGAGAGGGTCAAGACCAAATGAAATTCACTGACGCTGTGTTTATTCATGAGAGAGGGTCAAGACCAAATTAAATTCAATGACGTTATGTTTATTTATGAGAGAGGGTCAAGACCAAATTAAATTCACTGATGCTGTGTTTATTCATGAAAGAGGGTCAAAACACTTAAGGATCCATATGAAGTGTCACTCATGTGTATGCACTCTTGATATCGCAGTCTATTTGTCAATCAACAGCGATTCGTGTCAATTGATTAAATATCCGAGAAGCTTTTTTCCGCCATTTCCATGTGATCTGATATTTAGTGGGTTTTATCACCGCTGCCGGTCTTTTTATAATAGAAAAATGCTTATCATACAATTTTATTGTGAAGAATTATCTTCAATATGTACCACAGCACATTATTCTTTGATTGATGGTTTGGAATAGATGCCAGAAACTTAGTACTTGCTCTGCATGAAAATCAGATTTTTATGAGTTGAAATTCCATGAAACCATCGACTTGCGACATATCTTAGCCAGAACAGCGGGTACAGTATAAATTCCGCCAACGTTTGATTCATCTTAGCAGCATGCAACGCGCTGTCATTACCGGCCCCACCTATTGTGCAAATGTCACATTAGTCAACCAAATTTACAATAAACCTATAATTTTTTTTCGTTGACTTTATGGATTTTTATTCGGTAGCCATATTCTAGACTAGTTCGGAATGATCCATTGTGTATTGAATAGGGGACTCATCAGTATTGACAAGATGCATCGTGTTGCGTCCCAAGACGGTATCGGTGATTCTAATTAGACACAAATGCGTTAAAATAATCTTTTATTTAATACTGAATGTAACGACGTCACCGACAGAACTACTGGACACTGTGTCACGAAAGATACAGAAGCACTATACGTGTATGAATATATATATATATATATATATATATATATATATATATATATATATATATATATATATATATATATTATTGTTGTTTATGTTTGAAAGTGTGTGCCTATCAAAGACAGAGTTGCACCAGTTTAATAGCTTGAATTACTTTTCTCTAATTACTTTTATGTTATAATAAATCCATAGAAAACAGTGATTTTATTGAATATTGATCAGGTAAACTTTATTTCATTGACCATGGGAACTCGGTTTCTCGCCAGTGAACGGCTTCATGCATAACAGGGTACTTGCATTTGGTATATATATTAACATTATTCCAAAGTTTCAGTTGAATACAGAAACAATGTAGAAGATATGTAACTTTCAAAAACCTTTCACATAGAACTATAACATTGTTGACAATGATGTCAATAGGTCTCTGTTTACTCTGGCAAGAAAATTGCTCCTAGAATGATAGGTTATAAACTTTAGAAATACAGTTATTTTTCCTTGTTTCAGCTAATTTAGCTACTGATATAATGATAAACAACTTTTTAAAAGATATATTTTAACACAGCAACTTATATTTGTTGGCGATTACGCCAATAACTTTCTGCTTACACGCCTTGATAGGAATTCCTGGGTTACTGCGGTATGGATTTCAGACTTATAGTAATATAGGCAAAAGTTTTCTTGCATCCAGCAACTTATGTAAAATATATGTCACATTCAAAACGTTTTACAAAGGACCTTAGCCTAAGCATCCTTTGCAACGCTGCCGACGTTGCCTGAAAAGTGAATCCAGTGTCCCTCCATTCACAGGCGAGACATATACTTTTAAGATACGCATATTCTTATGGGAAATTATATCCTCATCATACTGAACTATACATTGTCGGTTGGCAACATAATACCCTATTGTTTTAGTATGTATATACAGTTGCCCTGAAAAACATTCAATAAAGCAAATCGGTCAATGTGTTGGCAACTACAACATACACCAGGCTATTGTATAATAAAATATTTACCTTTTTGTACCATACGTATGTGAATTTCGAAATTTAGAACTCTTTTGGAATATTTGTGTTGGGCTTGCTATTAACCGATTGATGGGTTGGCAGCCATCAAACTTAAAATAAGTTAATCAAACGGTGGCCATAAATTTGCCAAATGCTTTCTTTTGACAATGACAATAGTTATATTAATGATCATCGTCATTATTACCATCATCGTGAAAGTAATGATATGCATAACTCTTATAATAATAGAATTCACAGACACACAATAATAATAATCAATATTGTCGTGGGGTTATTTTGTTGTTCTTGTTCTTGTTTATTTTTGTAATTTTTTATTTTTTATTTTTTTATTTTTTTGTTTTTTTATTAGATTCTATTTTATATTATATGATATGTGTGAGTATGCCTTAGAACCTACAAGAGTTGCTATATAGTTATCTCTCTGTCTAAATAAATGAATGTCTATCTGTGTATCTGTACTAATACTTTATGTTCCTCTACATGTTAGTTTTTCCAATAATATTGTCTGTCGCATATTCCTTCCCTTATGCTAATGGAAAACTAAAATGGTGGTAATTAGTTTCAAGTTGCGATTGCAGATATAAAAAAAATAGACTACAGAAACGATTATTTCGATTGCAGTTCCAATTCCCAAACAACTATGACCCAACCAAATAACTATCAGGATATTATATCGTTGTATCACATGAGCTTAGGTGATGTTTTTCATTTATTTTTTCAAACTTTATTTGATGTAAATAGCCATTGTTTTTAAAATTCTTATGTTATATCATTTTTGATTGTCAAACAATTGTTTCTTGTAGTTTGTATTGCTCTTGTTTGTATTGCTCATTGTAATGGTTTCTTGTAGTTTGTATTGCTCATTGTAATGGTTTCTTGTAGTTTGTATTGCTCATTGTAATGGTTTCTTGTAGTTTGTATTGCTCATTGTAATGGTTTCTTGTAACTTGTATTGCTCATTGTAATGGTTTCTTGTAGTTTGTATTGCTCATTGTAATGGTTTCTTGTAACTTGTATTGCTCATTGTTGGGTATCTTAGTATCAAAGGTGTATCGTTGGTCAAAATTTCAATTCTCAGCCGCAAAATATTAACAGCAGAACGGCAATAAAATGAAAATAATACATACGCATTATGTATCCTTTTTCATTATGCGTTTTAATTCCTTCCAGTAATATGATAGCAGAATTCCGGTGCACAATTACTTTGGAAGCATCCAAGGCAGTTGCGCTACGTTTATATAAAATGTATATCGAAATGGAAAAAAGGACGCATTCGCTAAACTGCCTATTCCAAACTAAAATTCCGTCTTTCATAAAATGTTTAAGAATTAGGTTTATGCATTTGCGGCATATTGTGCCAGTTATTAACTGGTTGAATTGAAAACATGTCCTACAAAAACTATAAGGTTTTTGAAAAAATAGTAAAATTTACTGTTGGTCGTTTTTTATTTATGTATCTTGTTATTTTATTTATTTATTTTTCCGGGGGGGGGGTCCATTAATTTTAATTTATGATTTGAGCGAATTTCGCTGTTGTGTGTTGTGTCATAAAACAACCCCTGCTAGTGTGTAAAATGTTCATGAGTAAGCCCAAATGCTGATGTTTTTAAATGGAAAAATCTGCTAGTGTGTAAAATGTTCATGAGTAAGCCCAAATGCTAATGTTTTTAAATGGAGAAATCTGCTAGTGTGTAAAATGTTCATGAGTAAGCCCAAAAGCTGATGTTTTTAATGGAAAAATCTGCTAGTTCATTTAAATATCACAACTCTCTAAGACCAAAATACCTTTATTATTCCAGGTTTATACTTACTTCTGTCATTCCACCCCCACCCCCAGAAAGAAAAATCATTCTTATATAAGCTATACTTTTATTGAAAAAGATCTCTGTTGTTACAGTTGAAATAGTGAAGATGGTATTATACTTTCCCCATGTATACTGTCACGTTTTATACAATACATTAAATTAATAGTGAAGATGGTATTATTCGTTTCCCCACGTATCGTCACGTTTTATACAATACATTAAATTAATAGTGAAGATGGTATTATACGTTTCCCCACGTATCGTTACGTTTTATACCATACATTAAAGTGTGCTAAAGAATGCAATATAAACAGGGTAAAATAAAGAAAATAAACAGTAATTTGAACTAGATCTTGTATAATGTCGTGATCATTTTAATCTAAAGTAGATGAAAGTCATAAACTTCATATTTGGACTTTTAATTCTCATCTGCTATTTACACGCGTAAACAATTATATTCGTTTAGTAGAAACAAATAATAAATGCAGAGATGCCAGCTAAGAGAAGACAATGTATTAGAGACAAAATAATAACAGCCAAGGTAACACCTGCAGGAAGTGTTGCTATGTTTTATAGAAGTAATCTCTCTAAATATCCCAATAAATTCAAAACAAGCAATTTTAATAGTCATTAGAAAGTTTGCTCAGTCCATCCGAAAATTTTAATAATTCTATGATAAGGTGCATGATGGGGTGAAGTTGGATGAAAATTATTGTCTCTTAGCATTTACCAATTCTTCTAGAAATTTATGAATGTTAGAGGAAATCAGTTGTTGCAAACAGTTACTATTGATCCTTTGAAGTAACAGTAACATTTTTGACTCTGATAAGGTCTTTCAAAAATTGATAAACATTCATTTTACGACTTCAAAAGGTTCTGTATCGTATAGGATGTCAGACGTATTTAAATCATAAATAGGATCTAAGTCTCAAACTGATTTTATTCATTCAGTGTTTGATGAATAAATTAACGGTTAGTGGTAGGTAAGTTTTGTTATGTAGTAATTTTTATCAAATGTATGTATTAGGATAAATCGAGAGAACATTCATGCTAAGAATTTTTTTATGGATTTAGTCTGTTTTATATACAACAATGTAAATATATCAGCTATTTCTTTCGGAAGGATCATGCATCATCACTGAGAGAGACGGTGTGAATGTCCGATCCTGGAAACAAATGTGTCATTATATGATCTGATTCTGAAACCATACCTCTTGTTAAGACTGGCCGTTTGAACGACAAGGCAATTTTCATTGTTTGACCCTTTGGACGGTTTAGATATAAATCAGCGAAAAAGCAGACAATATAACCTTAATGTTCGCCTATTGTTTTAAATCTGAAACCCATGTAAACTTGAGGAAAGCAGATGTGAATATGCCAATCCGTTAATGGAATGGAAGCAAACAGTAAAGCACTTGCCTAAAAGAAAGTCTGAATTCGAAACTTATTTCATTCTTTTAGAAGACAGAATTTATATTTGATCCGGCATAACTTTGGCAAGAAAGTATTGCGCTTTTATTTCAGTGTCTATTATTATTATTATTATTCACATACTCCGGTATCAACTTTGTTGAATGTATCCGTAATATATTGGGTATTTTTGATACAAAATCTTCGTTCATATGTGCATGCGTTAATTTTTTGTGTATACATGTTTAACATAGAAAAGTCTCTCATGACTCTACATAGAGTGGTTGATGTACTTTATTACGTAGAATATTATAATTTCTAAGTGACTCTGTAACAAACTTTTATGTTCTGTCTCCTTCTCATAGCCCGCGTTCCTTTCATGCGATTTGTAACAATCCTAACCCTTGAAGTATGCTCAACTTCTTCTCTCAATTACCCTCAAGGAAAATAGTCGTATATTTTTCAAGTTCTGCCCTAATGCGTTTTTATAGATGAACAATAATGATAAGAAAGCATATCGAAAGTGTATTAACATAGTACCTACTCTGTTCCCTTACCTAACATGCACTCTGGCAGTGAAAGTGAACTATTTATTGATCCAAACTGTGAGATGATTAGCTTGGGAAATTCCAGTATCACTATATATAGCCATGCACTGTATTTGTTTTTGTTTTGGTTTAGGATCAGGTCTGTTAGGCCACAATTAGGCATCTTGACAATTAAAGCACTCATGCGTAAGACACGCCTTATAAGTCAACAATAGACGTGTTGTTACCGTTTCTCTCCCTTGCTTTGATATCATGAATAAACCATACTAGATATGTGGTCACATCTATTAGCCCCGAGTCACACCTAGTTAAAAACTCAAAGTCGACTTGACACATATCTTTGATTACATATCTATCTGCCTACCTATATATTCAATATCATTTCAAGAATAGTATATAAACAACCTGTTTATAAATACCACGTATGTAAAAAGGTCCAGATATATGTTACATTTTATACATGACTCAATTGATATTTACAGGTGCAATTAGACCCCAACCTCCTTTCGATAACTTCTAGCTGACCTCCGGCGAGGAGTGTAACACAGATATTTGCTTTTCACTTCCGCTCTATGACCAGGTTTACAGTGTATTTGACCTAACACAGGAGATCTATCTCTCTATCTTAGCTACTCATTTGTCAAAATCTCAGAATATACATCCATTCAGGCATATATCCATCCATGCAGCCATTCAGGCATATATCCATCCATGCAGACATTTATAACATTTATATATCTCCCGATGAAAAGTTCACTAGCAATGGTTACTCGCTCATCGCGCTTCAGAAATGTTTTTTTTCTTTTCTCTCTCTCTCTCTCTCTCTCTCTCTCTCTCTCTCTCTCTCTCTCTCTCTCTCTCTCTCTCTCTCTCTCTCTCTCTCTAAACTAATTGACTTTACACATGTGCATTCCAGCTCTGGATAGGAACCATAGGATTTGAAGGTATCATAAATTAGATTTTGCACCTAATAATTCCCTCCCCATGGGTATTATATACTTATTAATCAATATTGACATGAAACTATAACCCTCGGGCCGTACATTTAGTTTGAAAACCACCGTCCAGCATGACTTCCTGAGTGTACATTTTACGACTAAACTCAGTGAAAGGCAAAGCTCTCCAGACACTGGAACCATTTGAACTAAATGTTAAGTTGATATGACCACTTCTTAAGGTTCAAACAACAAAATAATTGATTTTTTGCCGACTCCACTAACATACCAGTTGGATGTTAAGAGATTGCAAGTAACAATGGTTCGTTCACCATTGTAATCTCTGGCTAGGTATGAGAACTCGTCTCCTGAGTGGTAGATTAAGTGGGTACAACTATACAAGTAACAATCATTCGCCAGAACCAAAACATATACAATGGGTAATACTGTATGCTGCAACAAGAACCATACTATATTTTTTGTGCACCCAACTGGGTGACATTTACCTAATCATATTTTTATGAGAGTATATAGCCATTAATAGTTCAAAGTTTAAATAGAATTGCGTTTGATGATTGTTGTAGAATGTTTTATCATAGTTATCAATGCGCACCATTTCGCACTTTACCAAAAAGAAATATGATTAATTTGAATTGGCTATGGATGATCTAATCTAGAGCTGCTAATATTATTGTCGAATTTCTGATTGTTCACACAAAAAGCACAGCAAAGAAGCATAAATAGTATGTTCTAATCTTAAGAAGTTCTTTGAAGGTATTGGGCTTGAGTAGTATGATAGTGAACACAACGGACTGACAGGGGTCAGGCGACCAATAAGTTTCCAATATATTACATTACATACACTACTCCTAGGTAAACTCAGCGCATCATACCAATCACATTAGGATTATAAGGAGTGACGGTGACATTATAGACTATTACACACACCAAAACTTTTCAGCACATGCTCAGCATATTTTACATATAATAGCTGATTAACATCTACTGGGGTCAAGGATTATGTTTCCGCGTCAATTAAAACAACTGATTGTGACCATTTCACACACTAACTTTGCATATGTACTTCCACAACACTACATTTACAGCCACAGTGAAATGCATCTCAGAATATAAAATAATTCGTTTTCCAATTAGTCCATGGTAAGAATCAGTTTATTTCATGAATATTTCACAATGAAAGGCATAGCCAAACGAAATCTATAAATTTAGATATGAACCACTTAGATAGTTCGTGACCCGGAAGCATTTTATCCTGGTGTGATCCCTGTCATACTTACGGCAAGAATATGTCAGTCAAGTTGTAAATCTCAACCAATAGAAAATACCATGTTTCACTAAACTTAGATATAAATCGGCCTTCATCATACACCTTAGTGGTCAAGAGGGAAGACTGCTACTGTTTTTGCAAATACGAGGTAAGTGAACTCATATCTCAAATGCCAACACATGAATATATTACATATCTTATATAATTTAGATTATTTGATGTTTACGTGTACAAATATTTTTTAAAAAGAAGTTAAACACATCAACTCATTTTGAACTATTTTGTCAGATTTTCAAGTTTCAAGTCAGTGTTCGATCTTTCACTTGAAACAAAATGTGAAAGAGAGTTTTAGGATAATATTATTATCAAATATTATGAACATTATTTGTATCGTTTTAAATTTATCGTAATTGTTTATAATTTGGGTAACAGGTGTTACATGGTAGTTTATCCAATAAATTATATGTATATATATATATATATATATATATATATATATATATATATATATATATATATATATGAGAGAGATAGAGAGATATTGGTAGATTCCCCTTATTACTTTCTGCACTCTGTGACTCTTAATTGTAGGCATTTCATTTTTCAGATGAAACTTTCCTATGTGACTGTCATCTACCTGACAAACATTCTATTCAGATCAAGTCTTGGAATTGAAGATGAAGATATTCTACTCCTTTTACTCTTGTTACGTATGTTAATTATTATTTGGTTATTATTACTTGGGGTTTAATGAGTGTTATATCTACACGTATATCAATCATTGGAGTAAAACGTCGATATGAAACTAAATCATTTTAGTCCATGTGTTGAGACAATTAATGTGATCAGTAATAAAAAATGTTTTATTGAGTATTAACATGCAGACAAAAAAAATGTCAAAATATATCAGTCTGATGACAGGAGCACACTTTCATTATTAATCTTTATCTTTATGTGATACTCTGGTATCAGAAGGAAAACAAACACAGTAACGTTGAAATACTATTTTCTGGCGAAAAACCTTTTCCCGCAATTATTAGTTTGGTTATTTTTATGAAAACGTCTAGTCAACACCGACTTTTTTCACTGATCATTTGTCTGTAAGTCTGAATTTAATATTTTAAAGTTTTTATTTTGGGGTTTTCGTATCGCTTGTAATACGATAACTAAATTTTCATTCAGGAGGAGAAAATTATAATTTGGGTTGTGTTACAACGCTCAATATACCACCATGTACTCATGGTTGTGTCTTGACTTTGTTTCGTTGGTGCATTTTTATTCATTAGCTATAATGAAAACGAATACATTCTATCTCACTTTCCTTGAGAGCAAACACTCTGACCTCTTATAGTTGTAGCGAGCTGAATTCTGATCATCCAATGTAAGATCTTAGATTCTAAACACAGAAAAATATGGATAACTTTTGTAAGTATATATTGACAAAACAATGTGTAGGAGCATTTCTATATGTATGAAACAATAATGTATTACTATTTTTAACCTAAACTATAATGTCCCTTAGATTCCAGTTTATTTGTTTTAAATGTGTGCTGTATTTCCCTCCCTCTCCCCTTGTTATTTTGTTAAGTAAAGCTAAATGAATATTGTTGTTTTGCATGATACCTAAAACTTATCAAGATTGTAACATATACGTTACAGGTACTTTTTGAAAATTCTGGGAGTAATATGTGTGGGTGTTACAATTATCCAGCTGTACAACCGAGTTATGAACTAATTTTAATATATAGAAATAAATTTGTAAATTCAACAGGATATCAGTTATGTTCACCCTTAATTCTTTCAAGCGTTTTGTCATCATCATTGTGGATGCTCTTCAGGTAAATACATCACATCAGCATTTTTTCATGGTAAGGAATCTACCTGAAGAGCACCCGTCATGATGATGCGAGAGAGCTTGAAGGAATAAAGGATGAACATAACTGATATCCTGTTGAATTTATATATATATATATATATATATATATATATATATATATATATATATATATATATATATAAACGTGTGTTTGTGTGAGTGCCTGCGCGCGCGTGTGTGTGTGTGTGTGTGTGTAGTGTAGTATAAATTGTAGCGCAAAAAGTATGGTTTTTAGGGGGTAATATTGCGATTTGTTTGGCCAGTTTTTTTTAAAAAAAGACACGATTTTTCACTTTTTCATAAAGTTTTTAAATTTTACAAACTTTTAAAAAGTTTTTGCCCTATATTTTGTGTTGGAATCAAACTAGTTTTTGGCACAATTGTCAAGATTTTTTATATATGTACAATTGTATATGTAAATGCCGAAGAATGTAAATATAATTTTAGCATTTAAAACTTCAGACTTATTTAAAATCTATAAATGTATTTGAAGATTCAAATGTCGAAAATAAGTAAACCATGATCAAAACTTAAAGAAATGAATGATCCTATGTTGATGCAAGTATCTTCAATCCTAATTGAAGTATTGTATTAAAAACAAATAGATGTGTAGATGTATTTACTGGACATATCTATGTAGAATTACCAGATTGGGTAAAAAATAAGAAAGCTACAACAAAATGTTAAGAATAAAGATGATAAATTCTTTTTCCACGTAATAGACTCAATAACTAGCCCTCCAAATTATAGACAAGGATAGAACTACAAAGTATATACTATTTCAAAATATTCAGATTTCTTCCGTAAATGACCAGTAAACGTTAAATATATTTCATGTTCCGAATATACATGCATGGTTCTTTAAACATATATAAAATAGTTTAAAGATAAAAAAAAATAGCTACACTTAAAAGAATAGAAAACTGTAGGGAAGAAAATCACTTTAATTTTCTACTATACGAAGATCATTAAATTGCAATAACCAATATGAAGAAATTACTACATATTAACTAAAAATGAGGGAAGATTCCATTTGTGTATTAACTGTAGCATGCATTTCTATTCCAATATTAAATCAGAGAATCATAAAAGATATTGCTATCAAAATAAACAATTAGTATTAGACAAACCTTCAACTGAGTATACAGAGATTATGAACACAAGAAAAATTTTAAAATAATGATGCTGCTTATGCAGATTTTGAATGTACTCTTCCAGAGCATGAAACATTAATAAATGGAACAAAGTACAACACAAACACATATTGTGAGGTTACTCTTTATATCTAGTATTCAAATATACCAACTTTGAATCAAAAGTATATAGAGGATAAGACTGTATTGCTAAATTGTGTAATGATACTAAGAATATAACATTGAATTCTCTAGTTATAAACCACATACAAGAGAATTCCCGATACGTGTTCACTATTTGAAAATACACGATTCATATTTAGTTATTAAAACTCTATTAAACAACGATCCATATCAAGAAGTAGATAGAATTACCGAAATTGATGACAGACTTTAAGACTTACTTTATACAGAAATATAATAACAAACAATGTAAACAATTCAAGTTATATAAAAGAGCTAGACTCCTTGATTCTTAAAACTATATGCATAAACTTCTATGTGTATTATCAAATATATTAGAAGATAATAAATTGTATGATACGAAAATACAGTTCAAAAACATACGAACAGAGTATTTGAGGAAATATATATAATTATACATACGAATATATTATGTCTTTAAAAAAAATTTAAAAGGAACTCAAATGCAACCACACCGATTATTATGTAGTTCACTAGAAGATGAAAATATAAAAAAGAAGAATATAAGATTATTAATAAAGTATTTAATTACTTTAAAATTAAGAGTCTTGGTGATTTACATTATTATTACGAAAAAAAGATAAGTTAATTCTAGCATCTATATATGAGAATTACAGAAATACACCTCTTTCTACATATGGCCTTGATCCTACTCACTGTTATTCATCTCAAGGAATGGCATATGATGCTGCACTGAAGTCAACTAGTAAAAAATTAGAACCATTACTTGACATGGATATGTTGTTCTCATAGAAGCTATCGTATCATTACAGGTGGTATATCAATGATTTCAAACAGATATGCCGAGTCAAAGAATAAACATTACGCAGCTAACAAGGGACAAATATTAAAATGATTGGTGTGTGTGATAAAAATAGACCAAATGCATACATTATGCATTTAGATTCTAACAACATAATGATCATGAAATGGGCATTATTTTAGGGGTCGACTTAGTGATATAAAAAGAAGTACATGATTTATTTAAACAGTATCCATCAGCACTAAAACATAGAGTATCAAAAGACCTATCTCCATAATAATTAGAACTAATTGCAAAGGAATTAGGATCATTAACTAAGACACCTGATCTATTATGTACGTTATATGATAAGGAGAGGTACTTAATTCACTACAGACTATTGCAATTATTCATTAAATTACGTGTTAAATTATCAAAAATACACGGAGCTATACTAATTAAACAAGAAACATGGTCAAAACAGTATATCGATCTGAATACTAATCTTCGACAAAAGAAAGAAATAATTTTTATCAGGATATATTTGAAGTTATGATTAATCACGTCTTTGGAAAAAGAATATAAAACGATAGGAAACGTAGAATTATTCACTAGTAGTAACAGCGAACGGTTTCGATACCAAGTTCAACCAAATTACAAGGGTTGAACAATAATTGATTAGGATATTGTAATAACTGAGATGTATAAACAGAACATATATGTTGATAAACCATTATATACTGCATTTACAATTCTTGATATATCCAAACTAAAAATGTTTTGAAACAACGATATAACAATAAAATTAAACTATTAGCCACGGACACAGATTCATTAATAGCTCACGTAGAAACTGATGACTTTTATAATGACATGAATTTTATGTTGAAAAAATCTTCTATTTAAATTTATCTATATTTTAGGTGACAAAGTTCAAGTTAAAACTTCAGGAAATATTTCAAATCATGTTCACCATTTTCAATATTATTAGGAAAATAAGAAACAGTAATAATTTGTGTACATGCACATACAGAAGCATTTCTTTTTGTCATTAAATGAACCAACTTTTGAGGGTACACCAGCTCCAAGACAAAAGTTACATGTTTCATTTTGATATGTAAAATAGTTTTTATCAACAAAATAGGAACATTCTCTGCATATACTACGCTTTTAGTTCATTTATACGAATGAAAAACAGCTTCAATATTACATATTTCACGTTTCATTTTTATAAACATTTAATTCATCTTCTCCTTACGCTTTTCTGTATTTTCATGGGTTAGATAATTAGTTGTGCTAGTTAATTTTCCACACTTACATCTCATCTAATTAGACCTATGATAAACCATTTATTAGTTATATTCTAATTAAATAGATAGTATTCATAGTATTCAGGAAATATTTCAAATGTGTTTTGTAGTTCACTATTCTTTTAGCCATTTAATATAATTAATAGTAATTTACTCATCCTTTTGGTATTTCATGCTCATAAAAATAGTATTCTTTTTTTAGGGGTTTTAATTCAACTTTATCTTCATCAAATGTAATACATTGATAATTTTAAAAAATCAAAAACTCATTGGAACAATGATAATTAACATGAGAATTAACGGGATATTATGAGTCGTTTACAGATATAACTACAAATACAAATTCAAATAAACATAGCAATATGACCATACAAAGTAATCTTTAAGTAAAGAGTTGACTTGGCTGCTCAAGTCTTGTGAACTTGAGCAAACCTCAGAGTCCTATTTTAGGGTACTAGATTAGATATAAAACCATATTCTTGTTCAAGACCTCCTTGAATACTGATCATCACATTCAACTTCGTCTGCAACTTGGCTTATTTGTGCTTGGTAATCGTTCTTTTCATGATATATATTTTCTTTCATTAAATTGAAATAGATGTACTAAAAAAAAAGTTTATATTCTAGTGAGCAAATATCTATGCTGATTCAGTTTCAGCATAATCATCCTTAGGTGTGTATATCTCTAGTAATTGTTCTGTCATTACCTTCTTTAAAATCTCTATAGTCTGTTGTTTAGTCAGTTTTTACTATTGGGTAAAATTAGGTTCAATACATTCTCATTTTTTTCCAGTCTTGTCGTGGTGCAATCGTCTTTTTAAATTTTACTATAAAGCCTTTCCTTGGCATTTATATGCATTACATTTTGTTTTCAATATATTTTAGTTGAAAATATTTTAGCCTTAAGACCTTAGTTATTAAAACCGTCTTTATCACCACATTAACTAGTACTTTACTTTTTAAAAATAATGGCCAAATATATACGTTTCAGGCTAAAATGATAATGAAATGCTTTTAGGCATTTAGGAATAAAAAAAAGTATAGAAACAATTCCAGACAATTTCGGTAGGAACCAATTTTATCTCCCACATAAAAATAGGACAAAAAGTGAAGAAAATGGGTAAAAGGTTTAACATGATATGAAAAAGTGAGAAAAAATTGTGTTTTTAACCTTTTTTTAAAAAGTGACACCAAACATTTAAACATGACCAAAACAAAACCACACTTTGTTGCAGTAGAACATATACTGCTTATAAGTGTACGAGTTGAATGCACTGAAGTAGGCGTTGATTGTACGACTGATAAAATTATAATTATACATAAGATATGATCCAATTTAATACTTTTAAATTGTTTTCGTTGTTAAAGGTAAATGTAATTGAACAATTTCATAGCTTTTGTACACATTTTTTTTTTGACGTTTCTTCATAGGTCTCTGGGCGTTTTACGGGAGATTTCGGCGTACCAGTATTTTACTAAACGTTGCAACAGATGATAGCAATGGGGGCACATCTACATCTACATCTACCGTCGGACCAACAGGTATGAATAATAATTAAAATTTGTAAGGATTGCAGTGTTTACACTTCTCATTAAAACATTTTCCAGCATCATCGCAAACCACAAGCAAAAATCCGATACGCTCCTTTATCAGTGCTGAGTTTTTCTCGTTTCTCGTGAATATGCGTACACCTGCTTAACCAAATCACTGCGAGCGCGACTAAAATTTTATCGTCATTGTGAGCCTACATGAAATTTCACGCTGTTTTAACGAGCTAATCAAAGTTTCTTTTCCAAACAAAGATACTTATCACATGATAAAACGGGTATTTCATTGATATGTAGGAGACTGTTCCATTGAGTTGTTGATTTTTGTTTAGGCGTACTCATGAAAAACGAGGAATTCTTGTCACTGGCAGTCACAAGTAATATAGAAGCAAAGCAGGATTGCTGCTCGTGGCTTGCGACGATGATTTTCCATGTGGAATTCAGAATACAAAAGCAAAGATGCACATATCTTGCATGTAGACACAATCCTAGAGTCGAGAAACAAAATGATTTTTGAGCGGGGATTTCTCATGTGTCGAAATTATGTTTACTGTGGAGATCCACAAAAGTTTTGCAACATCATCTGATCAACCCTTAAGCTTCATTTCTAAAATAAATTCAAGGTAGCATTGTAAAGGCCGGGCATTTTGGTCGTCATTATTGTATTATAACGACTATCTTCTGTTGCAAAATATTGTGGTGAGAAATTATAAATACAAATAAACAATAGCTAAATATAGTACATTGCTCTTGGAAATGGCTACGTCCACATGGGGTGATCTCGCGTGGCAACTAGACAATGTATGTTATATTATTTTTACATATCTCTTTTCAATGACAGAACCCAAAATAACTCATTATTCCCTCCCACGCCCCCCCCCCCCCTTCACCTAAGGTTGATCTTTAGTGACACTTTTTGATTATCATACTTAAATCCATGAAGATTGCACATTTTAAGCAGAATTAAAACTTTGGTACAAAAGTGTTTTCTATTTGAACCGAGTGGGATTCAGACATTAATTTGTCGGAGGATTCGCCATATTCTCGCCCCTCCGTCGACTTATCAAAACAATGTCTAGTCGTAAACTTACCGGCTGTCAGAACAAACAAAAAAAAAACAAAAAAAAAAAAACAAAAAACAAAAAACAAAAAAAAAATATCATCACATTAAAAATCAAACTATATTTCCTTTCCGATATAGATGCCATTCAATTTTCAGGACTGAGATCCATCGGTTCTGTCTACGGTCGAAATTATTTTGACTTAACGGGCGCGTTGAAAGAATAGAGGGACGTTACTCTTACTGAAAAGGATAAGTAAAATCAGCTGGAAACGCGAGGCTGTCATACAGTTTTAGCCAGGATGTTGTCAGATATTGCTAAGGCATGAGAAACCGGAGCAGAGATAGAAGATATGATTTTAATCAGATTAATGTAGCCATTAGTACACATTTATATGGAAATATTATTGAAATGCTATTTATGAAATCTTGGAACAGATGACTTCCATTATCTTGCAAATTTGAATTTAAAGAAGCAGGAAACTATTGTCGATGTTCTTTATTTAGTTGAACCACCGCTGCAGTGCAATCCTAACTATACCCTATTTCCGGGACCTGGGACCAGATTTTGCTACCGATATGACAGCCAATGTCGTTCTTGGCTTGACGCGAGAGCGGCTTGCCAGGGGGAAGGTGCTGATCTCGCTGTTCTTGATGATGCAAGCCTACGACCATTTGGTGATCTAATGAACGTAATTTTACAAAGTAAGATACATTTTTCATTTCAATAGTAGTTTCATCTAAAAAAATATAAAAATATTCATCAACATAAAGAGGAAATCCAAAGCAATCCACAAACGATTACAGAGTCCAATAACTCTTGGTCAATGCACGTGTACTTACGAGTATGGGGTGTTTTTGAAATCAGTGGAATAGTTTTTAAAATGTTTGATTTGAAGCTTTAAAAATTGTTATTTCATGAATAAATGAAAACGAATAAATGATGTCTGTTTATAATTTGGAGACGCACGCCGAAACTTTTACATGAAAAAAGTATCGGGTATATATTGGTAAATCGATTGAAGAGATTTAAATAGGTCACAAAGTGTTGTAGAAAAACGTGTATAACATGGAATCAACGTTTTGAATCCCGTACAAAGATTGTAATGTAAGCAGAATCTTCAGTGTTAGCCGCTCAATTCCGTATCATTTAATTCAAAAATAAAAATGTGAATACACATACCGAAAAAAAAACTACAGCAAAAAATTTATTAAAAAACCACACTGTTTTATAGACTTTTCGACTAAAATTTTAATTTTTAATATAATGTTTTTCTAAATTATTAACAGATTTTTTTATACCAAACACAAACATTTTAAACATTTGCACTCAAATATCTAACTTTTAATGTTTAAATCTTAATTTATTCGGAAAAAGCACCGCCCACCCTATGATCCCGTCTTCATGACTTTCTAATTTAAAATTGTACCCTGCAAATTTCAAATATCTTCACTGAACCTAAGTTGTGAAATTATTCAAAACAAAATTTAAGGATAAAAAGTCACGTCTTCGAGCAGTGAAGCGCCTAGCCCCGACACGGAAATAAGCGATGGGGAGGAGGGGACCTTCATATCCCCAATTATATTCGTTCCAAATTCACTATGTAAATTCTGTAAATTAAAAAAAACAATAGAAACGATAAAGACCGGAACAATTATTTAAGCCCCCCCTCCCAACTAAGAATATAAAGCCAGCGCGTCGCGCACCGATACGCCTCTCCAACCCCCACCCCCGCCAAGCGAGCGCCACGAAGCGAGAAGGTAGGTCTCTATTTCCCAAATTTTATTCTTTTCAAGTTAACTATGCAGTGAATGCAATTCTACTATTCAGAAAATACCAATTCTGTAATTTACCCTCCCCCCCCCCACATCTATAGATGATAAAGAGAAAATAATCGAAAGCCCAAAAGCTAAGAATAAAAAGCCAACATGCCGCGCAACGAGAAGCAACCCCAACCTCCACCCCTTCGCCCGACTCCAAATGAGAGCAGGGAAACGAGAAATGGAGTCTGTATATCACCAAATGTATTATTTTCAAATTCTATCAATCCAAACAACTATGATTTTTCTAAATAAATTAATCATAGACTTCAGGTTTAAAAACACTAACTAGCAGCGCATCTCATCCTTGTCCTGTAATCAGGTTTAACAAATATTTTTAAAACTCGGGCCATACGAGTTAATATAGTAAATGAATTTAAGGAGATAAAAAAAATATATTGCACAGAAAATGACTATCTTATATAGAAACCACCAAACATTTTTATCGATACACTTTAAAATTGAATTATGATTTAATGAGTACATACAGAGCACAGAGTGATATGACATTTTGGCAAAATCAATTTAATTGGATAGTAGGGGTGTCAACATCAGGCTCCGAATATCTTGTTCACATTTATCAGATAAAAGTATGCCTGCATTAGTAAAACCAGTATATAGATTTCATATATACTTTCAGTTAAGATATCTGCTATCTAAATGTTCAATACCATTACCAGGTAATCAAAGATTTTTTCAAACAAACAACACTATAGTTCTAAAGCAATTTAAAATAATATTTAATAACTTTTTAGTATTCTCACTAATCTTGATTAGAGGTATATTATTGGAAATAATATCTTATTGATAATGGGTCTATAGAACATACAACTCTACATCAGGCCTTTCAAGAACCTATTCCAGCTGCTGTGTTAACATTTTACAAACGAAACAATAATTACGGAACAACTGGAACAGTTGAATACTGGAGTAAAATGTCAGATGAAGAAATTAATAAAATGGTATCAACCACTGAAATAATGGGATGGACTTATTCACTTTTACAAGATAGCAACGGACCTACAGATGAAGGAATTGCGCTCCTAAATCAAAGTATTAGATCATATGCAATATATATGTTTGGGTGCTTAAGCATAATATAAAACAACTATTAAATAATATGTTTCTACTTTTCACGACAGCGTAACAAACTTATTTTAAATATTAATTTCAGGAGAACAAGATTATGACTCAGATGAAAACATCACAACAAGATTTCAGGATTCTATTTCACGTTCAAATGTTAGATTAACGATGCAGTTGTTGGTGATGTCATATGTTCATTACCCAGTGATATGATGATGAAAGTGGGTAGTATAGTAGGTTACAATAACAATTTACGAAGGTCATCAGACTGATTTGGAATAGGAATAAATGCTACTTTAAATACAGGCGTGGTAAAGAATATAATACCAGCAGCTGATAAATAATCTGCAGCAATTCGTCAGAAAATAGATTACTGAGTAAGCGAACCAACAGAACTAGGTCAAGAAAAGATTAGTAATAATCATTTGTACAATAAATCAGAACATTCAAGTAAGAATGACAAAGTTCTTGTATCTATAGTCACACCTACAACTCATATACCTCACGATATAAAAGATATAGATCATGAAACATATACATAAGCGTTCATTGCTATGTCTATGGTTGAGGATTTAGCGCAAATTTCCTTTTAGAAATAGATTAACTATCGAGTTAGCTAGCTAACTATTTAATCCATTATTCATTTTGTTACTACAAATAAACGTCTTAGTACAATTGGTGAGAACAAGCTAATTAATGCAAGACTTAATAAAAGGTATTATCAGCTATTAAAGAAATAATTGTTCCGTATAATCTTCAAGTCAACTTATTACACTACCAATGCTACCAGGCAAGTGAAGCGAAGAGTCGGCAATATGTTTCATAATTTGTTTGAATTTTGTCAATAAACAAATAAGCTACCTCCTCATGTTATTAAACTTTGTACAAAATTTGCTTTGGTTAGACCAAGAGTTGCTGCTATCCTACTAGGAACTGTAAACAGTAGCAATTGTTATAGTGTTTTCTTTAATCAAACGTTTTAACCGTCAACTTAACGAAAACTGCTCTCAAACTTTGAGATTTTTATTTTATTGATAATATATATTTTTTTCTTTCATATATGTTACATGTACAACTTTTTGTGCTTTTATCATTTCAGTTTTTTTGGCAAAAGTCTTTGCACTTTAGTTTTTCCATCTAGATCTTTTTCTTTAGCAATGTCTTGTGTATATTTTCTATCTCTCTGTCAAATCAATCAAGGTCGATTTTTATTGATTTGTTAAAATAACTACTTCAGCTTCATCTCTTAATTATCTTTCTTCTTCTGGTTTAAAATAAAAGCTAACAGCTTGTTAATCTATTATATTTTCTGCTTCTTTAAATGGTTGTCAAATTGTTCATTTGTGTTAATTAGTTCCATATGTAGTCCTCAGAAACGGTTATCCTCTGCCCGTTTGTAACTGGTGGTTTAAGAGACTGTTTTAATATGTAGGATTATAATATGGTGCATGCAAATTCTTCCTTATTTTACCCATCCTAATGAATACAACAAATCACTTCCACGTTTTTGCGACTATAGACTTAGTTGATAATATTTCATATGGACTACTCTTATAAGAAATATGAATATCATCTTTAATCATTCCTTCGAAACACAACGTTGCGCCTTAATCATTAAATCAGTTTTTCTTTTTACTTCAAATTGTGTTTCGGCTACCCCTAATTTATGTATAATAAATTATTTGTATTAATCAACTCCTAGTGCATTCTATCGTTGAGCTGCTTGTTGATGGGAAGCAAATATTGATACATTTTCTAAACCAAAATTTTCTATATCAGGATCTTTTACAACATTAGTTTCATCAAGATCTTCTCCACAAACTGGATTTTCAAACTTTTGACGATAACCGCCTTCCGCCATTTTTGCACTATTTAAATGAACCTAAAAGAAATTGTAAAAAAATTAGGCTTTGTAGAATCTTGACAAAATATTGGCGTCAATATTACGAATGAAGACGGAATAAGTGAAGCATACAAACAGGAATTAAAATGTAATATTATAAATAAAATATACAAGAAAATAACTGGAAACACTTACCAGATAAGGAGCAAATAAAATGGATTAAAAACAAATAAAGAAAACATGAAATTTGTCGTAAATGCTAGACACCGAAAATATCAATGTCCTGGAACAACATCTTTGATGAATACATTTCTTCCAATTGATAACTTAAATCAATTACAGAAAGAGTTGAAAGCAGACTACTTAATAATAAACGGAATTAGACACTTTTATGGGTATTTTTATTTTTGATTGCCAATTTCAGTCTTAATTGCTAGCTGGAGAATTTCTAAGCACAGTACTTTTTAAAATGAATGATTATAACCAGGGGGTAATTTATAGTAATGACATTCGACAGTATTGTCAGAGGCTTCAGAATATCTTGCAAGCAGGTTAGAAAGTTAGATCCTTAGTGAATATAAATACTATTAATTTAGATATTTGCAAGTTGATAAAAACGTTACTGAAAAAGGACGTCATTTCTATTAAACAAGACGTCAAGTTAAAACAAGACTGTACAAATAATTTGAATACCTCTTTTAATAAACTCGCTCGAATCGAATTGCAAAAGAAATGCAATGTGGTAAAAGTGAAACTGAAGAAAATTTGAAGGTTACTAAATCATCAGTAAGGTAATTTCACAAGGGATAAATGATTCACGTAGATTTGAACTTGGAAAAAACTTTGAAAGCACTCACAGGAATTTTAAAAAGCCAAAGTAGAAAAGTTAAACAAGAGCAAAGATTTTTGACATAGAAAACTAAAGCCTTGGTAGGCTACGTTTATTACAACAAAACACCTAAAAAAGAATCAGTGACGGCTGACCCTACTAGCATATGTTCCAAAGACCCAAATAAAGTTAACCAATTTTAAATAAATGTTGTAGCGGAGCAAACAATTAAAAAAAGCTGAAACTTTAATATTAATAAATAGTTTTTTAAATGAACAAGATAATTAGCAACATTTACCATGCGGCGTTAAATTCAACTCTTAGAGTAAGTTACAGTAGTGTGCTTTTGAAGAGAATGTTTAATTTTAAAATAGATTCTCCCAAATAACGTGGATATTGAAGCAGTTATCAAATTACTTTTGTTAGTCAGTTTACGAATGACTATCTAATAACATAGAGGATACAACCAGACCAATAAATCACTAAACTTAATAATTTATGAACTAGATACTTAATATATGAACTGTATGGCTAATCTATTTAAATGGTAAATCTATCAGTTTCTTCAGTAGCGAAGGTAAGTCACCATCACTATGAATTATGTTTTCTGGTGCCAAACCTCAATCTTTTAAATAATCGTTCCAATTCGTTGTTACTACTAAAACTACCTCTAAAATTCCCCCAAACGAAGTATTATCACTCCAAGACATTATTATTTTTTGGTTCATGCACACAAATTGTTTTTGACTAAGATCATAATAAAGTCTTTTGGTTTAGTTTTATCATAATAACCATCATTTCTTATGTTATTGTTCCCATCGACTTAATATTCAAGATTTTGTTTGGAGCATCTAGCTGGTGTCATAGTGTCAAAGATATTTCTCCACTTACTCCAGATATAATCAATAAAAACATATCATAATCGGTTAGCAATTCTAAATCGAGTTAACTTATTTTCAGGCTAGTATTGTGAGCTAGTCCTGGTCATTATAATAGTATGATAGGTCAAGTTTATAATTATTCATATACATGGATCTAAATTCTTCAAAAATATTACATAACATTTAAGTATCTTTCTTTACGTAGTAGGCATAAAGATTACCAAGAGAATTTAATTTGAAATGCTTCATAACATCTTTTAACTACTGTTAATCCGCTGCGCTAATTTCTGATCCGATGTGTTTTGAACAATATTTATCGATTGGTGGCAGTTCAGTTTCATTAAATCTGTCAAATTAATCCATATAAATATCTTTTCTAAGCAAATCTAGATCTCATTTTCTCAAAATGTTTTATTGTTTCGGTGAATTTATCATACTTTAGATTTTGAGCAAGCTGATCTAGTGATTGGTTCATAAATGTATAATTATCTAAAAAAAAATCTTACTTTTCTTTTTACAAAAAAAAAAAATTCTTTAAGGCTTTTCTTAAATATACCGACTATAAAATCTTTGCTAAACAAACTATATTTTTCATCATTATTTGTGTTATTTGGTATTATTGCTACTTCTTGATCCAGATCGTTTTTTTAATACTAATTCCTTGATAGTCAGTTCAGAATTGTATCCTGATAAACTATGAATGAATAGCGAAATATATTATGGGTATTTATAATTGAAATTACACTTTAGGTGTGCAGGACCTCTGTTTTTTCCAGTTAAGCGATCATTGATCTCTTACTTTGCAGTTTTTAACGTCTTGGCTTCATTGGCTTCAAAGCCTTTTTCACACATATGACATAGATTGGTGAAAATATAATGATTTCAATCTTACTAGTGAGTATCATTTGAGCAGCGTTATCTGGTCTTAGTTCTTCATGGATTAAACAAAATATGGAAACTTTAGTTCATTTGGGTAGTTTTAAAATTTAATTACAGAACCATCTTCTGGCATTATGTCTATTGCGTTAGAGCTTTGCTTGCATCATCTTTTCTGCTCTTGTAATTTTAATTCAGAACTTAAAAAAAAACAAACAACATCAAACACTTTTATGTAAGTGGGATTTTTTCTTCCGACTTAAAGATGAAACCAGTTTTGATAAATCCTTCATTCTTCAATAATGATAATGTAGACAATCACAATTATTTATTTGTTTTAAACATTATTAGCATATCAACATGTCTCTTTCTCTTTTCGTTATTCTAACTGATCTTGTACGTTTTTCTACTGATTCATAGACATCGACGGATATATTAAATTCTTTTTCAAACGATGTTATATCTTGAATAATTTATTTGGCAATTATCAAACCTATGTTTATATTTGTCAAGGTTATATTTTTGTTGTCTATACGGATGACTCCAGATTGGGCTATAACGGATTCTCATGCATAATGAAAACATTCATTGTCAGTATTTTCTACATTTAGGCAGGCTGGTTATATTGTATCCAAATCAGGCAAATATATGTATGAATTTCCAGCAAATAGCTTAAATTCATCAATATGCGGAGTTTTAAAAAAAGTGTTTGAAATCAACAATTTGTATCTACATATGTCTTATGTCCGAAATTTGTTGTAGTTCATCAAACATTTATTCAACTTTTCTTTCCATTTTGTTTCTGTTCATTATGTTTTTAGGTTTTGTTCTGTGATAACAATCTACAAAACACGCCGGTATCATCTGCTATTCGGAGTTTAATATATAAATCAAGCTGGATTTTAATAATCCAAAAATCTATGTTTGTTTTGTCTATTTTTTCAATAAATATGGCTCGGCATCTTTTAACAAAACAATCAGATCAATCGAATGATGTTGAACACTTTCTGATAAAAATATATATATTCATCTAGACGTCTGTTAAATGAGTCTTATGGCTTTCTTATACTAATTGTGTGTTAGTTTCGTTCACGGTTCGTTTAAATTCTCTTGCTGTTGAAGCAGTAATTAAAGGAATTTCTCATCTTCTTTTAGTTGGAAGAGGGACTTCAAACCTCCTTCTAGTTATAACACTAGCAATTATACCAGACAATTCTACTTATTTGTTTTTATTTTTATATATTTATCTTATTTGACAAAATTAAACATATAGCCTGCAATATTTTAATATCTTTTTTTAAAATTTACCACAGAATGAATCTACGCAAGCGCTTATGCTTACGCTGCTACCTTCATATGTTAGACGACGAAATAAATTTTGTTACATTTATATAGCCGTACATTATCCCCCCCCCCAAACCACCAAAAAAAATAAAATATTCAGTACTATTTTCCATCAATAAAACTAGTGCGAAATTTACTTGTTATGATTGATCATTGAGCCTCTTGTTACAGTTTTTCATGTTCACAGGTAATTTTTGTTGTTGTTGTTGTTGTAGTATTCTCTGATTTCTTATTTCCTCTGCGATAATACTAGTAAGAGTTCATCATATTTTCACAATCTTTACGTCGTTTGTAGTTTCCATTTCGACGTTTCATTCCATCAATAGACTCAGTTGCATTATATATATATATGTATATATATATATATATATATATATATATATATATATATATATACATACATATATATATATATAATACATAAACTCGTTTCTTTCTACATAATACAAACTGTTACATATTAATACAATGTTTGAAATGAACTTCGGATTAACGAGACGTCAGTGTCTTCTTCAGTGAAACAACATTTTCTTCTGGCTCCCATTATTAAAATATTCATCTTATTTTTTACATTTTACCAGCACATAATTTGTGCCATTCATTTAGTTCCTTTTTTATATAGAGTTTTCAACATTTTCTCAATCTTGAAGACGCCATCTTCCTTGTCGTATAGAGATAACTTGTCCTCGTAATATATTCCCTCTGTATGCTCTCCTTTTAAGTCTTCTAATTTATATACTATATGATTTCCTACAATCTCCTCTCTGATTATAAAAGATTTCTTCCGCGAAATTAGGAATATAGCCCTTAGCATAAATAGAGGTATATTTTGATGTGTTCCATGGACATTTGTTGTAAGATAGTCAAAGAAGTGAATACATACTTTGACCTTTTGCTGGGTTTACTGGCATCAACTGGCGACACGTTTATTGAACTGTGTTACGAGCTATTGTATTCATCAATAAGGTTTTACAATATATCTACCTATTTTCTGGTTTCATTTCCAGTAAATTATCTGCACATTATAGCTTTACGAGTCTGAATAAACCTTTCCACTACAGATACTTTTTTGTTTGGGTAAGTGGAAAAGTCTCCCATAATTCCTCGACATTTACGCTAAAGAAGATATCCTTTCCTGCATCTAACAGCATTTTGTTCTCGTTTGATCTCTTCAAATATTTCCATAAAAGCGCGATGTGTGTCATCTGTCTTTTGTGTTTTATCTAAACTTTTAATATGTTTGTATATCAACTATGTCGGCCTGGAGCTGATCATCTACGTGACTAACATAAATGCGTCCATATTTGATTTTTTTTTTTTGTCTTGCTTGTGCAATGTGTAAATTGACTCTCTTTTCAACCAATCTTTAATTTGAGACTATTTTATTGGTCTTAAAAATTGCTTCGTTATCTTCTTTTTATCCACTTTAATTTGCCTCCACAAACGATTAATATTTGCGAAAGTAGCATAGACTGTTGGGATCGTAACATAGATCATAAAAATGCTGTTCTTGGCTAGCATGTTATTTAATTATTATTAATTATACAAGTTTTTGACCTTATTCATATTCAAGATTTGTTACCCGTTGCAAACGTTAGCTGTTTTTTTTAAAAAAAAATTTAATTTTATTTTTTGTTTGTTTGCTTTTTGAGCTTTTTAATTTCTGCGGAGGTATTTTTATCTGATTTTTATGCAGCTAGCTTTAAGTGCTAAGGTGGTACTCAGTCATATATGCAAACTATTTTAGGTACAAATGTGGGTTTGCTTTACAAGTCTGACGTTTAGAGCGATTGTACCATTTCAGTCAGTTAATAATAGTATAATTTCTACTCTTTGTGAGGACTGATTTTCACGTTCCAGCTGTTAACGAGCTGAGGTTTATAACATTTTGAATAATAATATATGCGAGTCTAGATATTCTCGCAAATAGTTTTATATAAATTAATTATTTAGTTGATAAAAAAATAATAAATCATTCTCATTGATTGATAAAAAGACATGTGCCTTAACACCTATACAGATTGGTGAATAAACCCCACATAGATTTTAAACTCAAACGTGGCGAATCAATCATGGTTAGTTAATATATTAACTGTGTTCATACATATAAACAAGTTAATTATCACTTAGATTGGTATACTGGCGTCGGACCAGTGACAGCCAAGGACCAGTGACGGAAAATGTTATTTTTCACGTGAACGCGCGCGTTACGTCACTTCCCATCGGTAATTTTTAGAAGAAATAGACACCAAGAGAAAAAATAAATAGCTCAAAATTCATGACCTTTGACACACTTGGTCTATCTATGATGCTTTGTTGTTGTTACGTCAAACATATATCATTTGTCCATCCATCCAAACAAAAAATAAAATAGCTCTCTTACCGTTAATCATGCCATATTCTAAAATAAATAATGACACTTGTTTTGTTCCTTTTTAAGTTCCAAATTCCAATATCACGTCTTGTCATGTTGTCTTCTTCTGTAACATTATTCACATGTACTAATTACATCATTTCCTGTACTATAGTCTTTTTCAGCATTGATGCAGAGTATTTCCCCTTGTCAAAAACTAAATTAGACCTGTTTGAGTTTTGTTCCTTGTATTTGCTATACCCCAATGACAATGGTAATCAGTAAATTTATCAGATTTTACTAAAATGTTTATTGGGAAAGTGGAAGGCGTGTATTTACTTTCTTATAAGTTATATCCCATTAACCCTGTGGATAGACTAAAGCAGAAGATAGTTATTTTCGTTTATTTATGCAATTTAAAATGTAGCAATTTAGACACAAATGTGCAATAGCAATGTGTGGTTAAAAAAAAAAAAAAAAAAAAAAAAAAAAAAAAATGATATAGTTAGTCAAAGAATGCCATTGTTGTCGTTCTTTGGAACCAACGAGCCACTTGGGCTCAGCAGTAAATTATTATAATTCCATATCATACATCATAAAATAAAATTATACACACCTATATTTTAAGATTAGAATGAAGTGAAATCTCAATAGCATAATTTTAATATGACTTGTTGTTTTACTTACTAGTTTTCAATTGTCTATTTCTTTTCATATACTGTTTAGCCAAGTTTTATTTTGACTTGCTGTTTTTGATACAGCTTGTTTGCATTTGGGGAAATAAAGAAAATATTTCACAATGAAATTGATAATGAAGTTGTGGATATTATTTAAGAAATCAAATGGCAATAATAATAATACTAATAATCATGATAAAAATATGTGCGGGTATAGCCTCATAATCAATTACAAATTTCTGTTAATTTTCAATTATAAAATATTAGTACAATATATACTTCTAAATGTAAAGGATCAAATATAAATATATGCAAACATGTAACATGTCTACTGTTAACAATACATAATCCTTATTGTACACAAATAGGAATAATTGTTGTTTTCATCTCACTCTCTCCTCTCTCTTTCTCTCTCTCTTATATATATATATATATATATATATATATATATATATATATATATATATATATATATATATATATATATACTTTATTTCATTGTTTAACAGGAAATATTTAGTATTCTCCTGGTCTAAATGACAATTTCAAACTATCTCCCAAATGACTGATTCATAAAAGATCCCATTAGAGATTATATTACTTAAATTTGAAATAAAAATAATACAAAAATTAAAACAATTAGTGTTAATGGAAGGATGAGAAGGATCACTTGTGGGATTTTGTATCATTACTTGAAAAAAAAATGGTGATCTAAGCTCTAGATAATTGTTTTCATAGACGTTTCATTTCGTGTGCAAAAATGTATTTTCCCCATCTTGTACAAAATGTTTCATGGTTGTAAGCGCATGCGCAATGACCGTATAGCGCTATTTTCAGAGTTGTATATCTGCTGAGAAAACACATGTATGTGCACTTTTACAATATATTTTTCTACAAAATCATGTGAGAAAGTCAGTAACACTTTTATTTACCCAAATTTGATGTAAGTCCATGATATGTATAGATTTATTCAACAGATATAGCGTTGGTCGTTACTGGTCCTGAGTCCGAAGATGAAAGCCGCTGTCGATAGTAATATCTGATGCCGGTTACAAAGTTAATATTATAGTGCATTTCAATTTTTTTTAAACGTTTTAGGTTCGTAATATGGCCAGGTTCGTTGTCGTAAGAAATGGATTTCAAATCGGTATTTTAAAGAATGAACGGATCAAAAACATAATAATTATTGACTGTCACTGGTCCGACTATAGTCTTACAAATGAAGGTGTACTACTTCTACATCTATTTAGTATAGTTTGATAATCAAGGTGACCCATTTCTACATGTAAACAACTCAAGGTGAAAAGGTGTAAAATTCTCGCCTAGACAGACAATCCATGAAAGCCTCGTGTTTTATCACCTAAACAGTTCGATCGATAGCAATGAGCCTAACACTGCATATAACTATGTAATAGTAGATTAACTGCACGGTGAATTTGAACAAAGTCAAATTGGGGGATATACCGACCTCGTCCTCGGTCTTCTTCGGAGGGATGGGAGATTTGGTACGCTCCGCGCCCGACTTTTTATACTAGCTTTTTGGTGTGAATAGCTTACACTTTCGGTGACAGATTGTTTTATTCACTACATAGTGAATTTGAAAACAATAAAATTGGGGATATAAAGTCCTCCCCCATCTTCTCGCTTGGCTGGGCTCGCTCAAGTGTGTGATGTGGGAGGGAAGCTCCTCGCTGCGCGAAGCTTGGCGTTTTATCCTTGGGTTTTGTCTTCTTTAATTGCTTTCTCAGATATATATGATCTCTATTTCTTTTTCTTTCTTTCTAATTTACATAATTTATATTCACTGCATAGTGAATTTGTATTCGCTGTGCTGTGAATTTGAAAATAATAAATTTGGGTATATCAAGACTCCCATCGCCCCACCTCTTCGCTTCGTGTCGGAATGGGTAGGCGCCTCGCTGCGCGACTAGCTGACTTTTTATGCTAGGTTTCTATTTTGAGTAATTTAATAAATCAAGTTCAGGTAAGGATATTGGAAATTTAGAGAGTAAAATGTGAAATTAAAAATCATAAAAATGCGAGCGCATAGGGTGGGCGTTATATATATATATATATATATATATATATATATAAGATCTAAACACTAACAGTTAGATATTTGAGTAAAAAATTTCTAAATTAGAGCTCTTAGTTACATTTTCAAAAAATCAATTCATAATTTCGATAACAACAGGGTGAAAAGTGGAGTTTTGCTCGAAAAGTCTTTAAAACAGTGTTTTCATCCAAGTTTTAAAACATCGACAACGACAGCGCAAATTGGGCCCAAAAATCAGGTGGCTGGTCCAGGGACCTATTTTTCAGTGTCAAATTTAAACGGTTGCCCTAGGAACTAGGCTTTATACACTACTAATTTTGTAATAGACAAGTACTAGTAGCCACAAATTAGACTCGTTCATTTAATATCAATATTCCTTTAATCTAAATAGACAAATAATTCCTCATTTATTCATGGCAAGAAGCTCCCATTCCTCACTTCGACCATGTGGCGCAAAGATGTTCAAAATTAGAAATATATTCAACCTCCTACAACCTTTGCTCGTTTTATTTCTTATCTCATTGTATCGTCTATTTAATTATCTACACCAAGTAACTTGTAGATTCTGTATAGTAATTACGTGTATGTGCTTTGTTCTTGTTTCGTTTGAATAATTGTCTTTTGTAGCTTTGTGTCCATGATAAAAAAATCGGTAGATTCCGAAAGCGCTTGGACTAGTTTCACATCAGTTCTGCACTGTTGTTTGTCAGCTTTCCCTTTGTATGTATGTATGTATGTATGTATGTATGTATGTATGTATGTATGTATGTATGTATGTATGTATATATATATATATATATATATATATATATATATATATATAATCAGCCTTGCGCATAGCAGGTTTTGGTATAAAGTAAACATTATTGTTTTCTATACCTTTTTGCTCGTTTTTATTATTTGATGGAATGATTATTTGTTTTTATTGGATGATTTGGAGATGTATTGATTACTTAGTGTAATCATGGAGCAATATATGAATTGATTGATTTCAGTATTCATTCATTCAATCATTTATTTATTGATTTTAATTTGCAGCTCCCCTCAGTATCTGTCGCCTGACGAATGGTATCTGGTTGGGTGCAAGGACTAGACTTATTGATTTTGTAGCCACTTATATAGACGGTAGTACGATTTCATCGAACAACCCGTTGTGGCAAGCTGGGCATCCTTTCATTCAAAACAGATGTGTTCAATACAACAATGATATTGATGATCAGAGAATACTAAGGCTTACTACTCAGATATGCGGATTTGAAGGAGCCTACGTTTGTCAGCAAAAACTTTAAGACTTCCCAGACTTAGCCATAAACAAAAGATAATTTAATTTCAAACTAATACAATTTTTAAATAATGGATAAAAATATTGGTCATTCAGTATATACAAAATTCATATAAACCATTTTCGCGGAAATCAGGCATTACAATGCACGTTTAATGTCGACAGATTTGTCACAATTTAAACTGTTCTCATAATAAAGAAACTGAAATCTTGCTGTCCTTTGCCAATACGCAGTAAATCTACTTCTTTACTAAGCATCACTTTAGAAAAGTTTTTCGACCACTGTTAATACGTAAGAATAAATATCATTTGTGAAAATGTTGTAGCCGAGAGAATCTGTATCAGTAAACAGCAGCTCAGCTTTTTCATATTTCTTTTTAATAAAATCATAATGAAAGTTGTACATCAAACTCTTTGACAAATCTAAAAGAGCAGCACCCACGTAAACAGGTTTATTTAGTTTTAATTTTGTTTTTCTTTGTAAAAAGCAATAAGATTTTCGTTAAAGATTCTCATTGACACAAAGCTATCAAATGATACAACTTTTCCGTCTTTCAACGTTATTTATTATTTCCACATTTACTCTTTTTCTGATGTTCCCCATTGTCTTACCAAATGCGCTGTTATTCATAAGCTTAAAGAAATTCTTTTCAAACTCTGTTGTTTCAACTGCTCGTTTGTTTCTGTTAAAATCGATAGAACTTTTTAGCCATGGTGATTGTTTAAATTTGAGTACTCTGTAAACTTTACTTAACACAAAACCGTGTTCCAAAGCTTGTTTTAGTGCTGCAATATGAAGTACGAAACGTTTTTTTAACAAGTAAATTTGGTACTAGCTTTTCAACCGTGTTATTTCCAATTTTATGCTGCTCTTTTAATAGCATTTATTTTGGCGATAACATAGCATTCGTAATCAGCATTGATTCTGCACAAAATGGATAATCATTGTGGATTTCATGAAGTTCTCCAGGATAAATAATATCAGCCTCAACAAAATAACATGTATTCTCAGGTATCTTTTTCTCAATCTCACGAAGAAACTTATCCAGCTCTATCCAACGAAATCCACCATAAGGTAAAGGCTGACTCATCGCGTAACCATAAATATTATTATAACCAAGATAAATTATGTAATTAGATTTTTTATCAGCATCATAATCGGAAACGTATTTGTTGTTTGCTTTTGCATATTTTTTTAGTTATTACTGATATTCCGCCTCTCATTCCTTTTTCAATAAAATAAAATTGATCAGGATCTGTTAAAAGTTCTAGTTTAATACCGTTAAATTTTAAAGCAGCTTACCATGATAAACCCTTTGAGGAATAATACCAAGCAGGATCAAGCTGATAATTTTTTTAAACAGATTGTTCTAAATTCTTCAAAAACATCAGCAAGTAACGAAACGTCAGTAATAACATGAAGATCATGGTAATCTCCTAGAGTTTTACAGTTAAACTTGTTCCAAACCGTCACTTATTTCTTCAAGGTTTAATTTTGAATAAAATTTAGTTTTATCTGGCAAGTTTGTTTCATTAAATCGTTCCTAATTTGTCATGTATTCGTACGGGTAAACTCCTTTATGTTTCAAAATATCAGAAAGATCACCAAAATATTCTGTTAAATTACTAAAGCAGCTACAACCCTTAACAAGCTCCTCAAGTGAAGCTGCCATAAATTGTACGCTGTCAATAGATCTTAATTTACCAAGAGAAATCGACATATATTTTTCAAAATTATTTGGAATACACTTGATCTTGCTGTTGCCACTTATTTTTGTTGCTTCTATTACTTCAGGATTTCCAAATGCTTCAGCAACAACGTAAGCATCATAACCACGAAGATTATGAAACACAACTGGAACAAAATCTCAAAGTTTATAATGCAAGTTACAGCTATCATGCGCTGCACTGCGATACTGTCCAGTAATCTGACAGTGATCTCTGACCCTATCATTACCAAGTGGCAAACCACAAATAACACAATTTTTTGCTGATCTAAACTCATTATCCTGCTCCTTTGTTAACGGTAACATCGGGGTTACCTTTTTTATTATTTTTTTTTATCTCGTTTACTTCTGCTATTAATTTTTTTAACAACCAAGATGCTTGATCAGCACCACGATAAATTGTTATTGGTTTTGATAAACTTTGATCAACAGAGCACACAACTTTCTAAGCAAGACCACACGGAATATGATTTTGAGTTCTGGTGGTTGATGATTTATCAGGAGTGCATTGTGGACCTTCCACAGTTTCTAGCAGCGACTCAAAATCAGCATAAATTATAAAAGGAATCTTCATTTGATGATTACAATTTTTAAACTTTAAAACAGATTCTTCTTTAGTAGACAGTGTGACAGCTTGGACGTAATTACAGTATTCGAGGTGTCGATCTAATATATCTTGTGTCGTACATCCAGAAATATTTTCTTGATTTTGTCTTATTGGACTGGCCACCAACTAGTCCGTTAAAGTTTTTAATCCAGCAGTAGTGACCTTGATAGAACATCAGATTTATTGTATCTTCTGATGCTTTGTCGCTTATTAATCGTGGGTAAATTTTGTCATTGTCGTCCACACCAAACACATTTATTTTAACATTATTTTGCTTCTCAAATTTTGGAATCGGACATTCCTCAACAGGAAACTTAATATCATTAAAATTTAGTTTAGCAGCATGAGCAAAATAGCATGAAACTCTGTTTGAAGTTTTATCAGCAGGAAACAGCTGAAAAACGGCCCATTAGAAACATTTGTTATCGTTATTTTTCACGTTCATTACGCATTCACTATTTTTACTTTTAACTGGCAGTTCAACAAACGAGGAACCATGAAGCGGGGCATATTTCATCGTGTGAAATATTACTGATTTTATTGCTTCAAGTTTCCAAACAGAACCTGATGAAGTATAATCTTCTATTTTCTTTTGGATTTCTTCGATTATTCTTCTTAAATCTGTACCGGGAAGTACTCTTTTTGATCGAGCTGTGATGTAAGGTTCTACAAGTTCTTCTTCATAATCTCCGATAATATTTATTTTACTTAACGCAACTTGATACTGCACAAGACTTTTAGTCCCCCTTGGTTTTTAGTTCTGATTTAACACCAGGCGCGATAATATTAAATTAATCATCTGACGAGAATCTACCTGCAAATACAAGGTGATCGTCATCTGACGATAATCCACCTGCACATACAAGGTGATTGTCAATCTCCCATGATTTATCATAACCTGCGAAAGCTGTTGCTGTTTGTTTTGCTACCATCAAGCTTCTGCGTGACAGTGATCTTAAACTTGTCATTGTTATACTAATAAGCAAACTATTCTTCATTTGAGTGTCAGATCGTAATTTTTAAAACTTAATTTTGATTTAATGCTTAATTAGAGAGAGGTATACTAGTATAATGACAGCTAAAATAACAGTATCACATGCTAGTGAACTCCAAGTCTTTTATTACCACAGCAAGTACGATTTGTATGCTGGTAATCAACTCGGAGTTATTAATAATACAAAGACAGGAAAAACAATTGGGAAGAAAACTCCAGCAGGTTTTCTGATCCATGTAAAAGGAAAAGATGATGAAAAATTTAGCGAGATGTTAGCACACGAGTTTATCATTTAACGGATCTAATGTTGATAACGCGATTGTTAATTTAGCTCTGCAGCACGAATATCAACCTCACCCGGTATTTGATCTGTACGAAGCAAATGACAAGAAATTATTAGAAACATTAAAACTAAAACTGTTGTTGGAAGTCTAAATAACATTGGGTACTTACAGGTTGATGTTTCTGGGAAAAACACCAATAAAAATGTCCTATCGATCGCATCGTTTTGTGTACGAAACTTTTCACGGTTTTATCCCAGAAGGATTTGTTATCGACCACATCAATTGTATTAAAACTGACAATCGTTTGGCAAATCTTGAAGCGTCCTGATCGTATTTTATAAAATGTTTACCGTTCTTGTTTAATATTTTTTAATATAATTTGTTAACAAAATCTTATCAAAATCACTAAACTCATGCGTGTACGTCATGTCAAAAGCTTTTCGTACAGCATCTTCAAACTGTTCCAAGTTTAAAATCGTACAGTTTGTTATAAATCTTTCTTTGTTTGTTATTTCATTTGTTGGATAATTAAAAATATTTTTTAACCCAGCAATAAACTTTTCTCTGTTCATTTTTTTATTAGTTTATATTTTATTACGGGTCCACGCTGGTAACCTCCTCGCCAACTTTCAAACAATAATTAATATGATTAAAAAGCCAATACCGATTATCACAAACTGTAATCTCACCGTGTTTTTAAAATGATTCATATTGTTATTTTGTTATTAGAACATACTCGCTTGTTCCTTATACGATTTTAAAATATTAACAAATGTTTTTTTGTTGTTGAAGTAGAAAAATATGTTTTATCTAGTTGTTAAAACCAGCACGATCAACGATTTTACATTTAACCCTGTATCTTTCTGTGTCCATTTTATCTAAAATACTATCAAGCTCTAGGACTTTTAAACAACAATAACAGTGTTGCATAAGCTGATCTTTATAAAAAAAATTGCTATTTCACCGTGTTTATCAAACACATATTTGTGTTGATTAGTTAAAAGAGCACTATTTTAAAAAATCCGTTTACGATTTTAAAATCATAAAAAAAAAAATGTTTGTGCTGCATCAGCGAACATTTCTCTTACCTCGTTTGCATAACCAGCACAATCAACAATGTCGCAAGAGACAATGTTCATTTTATTTTTATCAATTAGATAAAGCATCTTATTATAAGATGAGTCTTCTGATGATACTAAAGAAGATTTATGACGATGATCAACCATAACAAGTACAAATAAAACCTACCATAACACCTCAACCTGAGCAAACTGACCAGGATATTATTGTACAGCAGCGAGAACCCGATGAAGGAGAACATGTTGATATCGAATACGATAACAATGTTGCCAACAAAAACATCATGGACGATCATCAACAGGACGTTATGATGTTAAGCATCATCTGGCAAAACAAATATAAATATTTAATTTTACTCCTGACGTGTACGAAAGTTTGTACTCGAGATTACGATACTTTATGAATATTGCAATACCCGGGAGACACAAAAATATTAAGTTTTATTTTATATTTGTTAAGATATTTAACCTTATGGGAGAGTTAACAGAAGAAAAAAAAAGCTTTATCTGATATCGCTATGCAAACCTGTTAAATGTAAATCCGTTCTAATAAAATACATGAAAATGTATTCGGATATCATCAAAAATCTTTAAGCTTACTGCTCGCGGTGTAATACTGCTTGCTGTGTGCTTATAATAAGATTTCCTCCGTTAATGCTATTTGTAATGCTCCTTGTTGGTATCCAACTATTAAAAATATCAGAATAGCACACTATTTAACTAAACTTTTGTCAACTTTTGTTCTTATTGCCTTCTCTATCACAAATACGTCTTGATCAGTTTTCTACAGCTCTTGTTCACAAAAGCTACCAATGATATCTTCGCATTAAGATCTTTTAGTTTATACGTCACCGGAATAGTTGTAAGCACTTTATCAACGATAAATATCTCTTCCGTCCAATTTGCCGTAAAACCTTTCTCAATATTTTTTATGTTAACGAGATCCTAACTTTGTCACATTTTAAAACTTATTTCTGCTATACAAGTCCTCGTTTGCTAGTATCGGGTTATTAACAGCATCATTTGGTGTCATTTTTATCGAGCGATGTTTTGTGTTATTGTAAGCAGAAACAATCTGCGTCAGTTTATCAACATAATTGTTGGTATTGTTTGCTGTAAAATGCTTGTAAATCTTTTCTTTAGGGTACGGTTAAATCGCTCTACAAAGACGCTTTTTATACTAGTTTTCTTTGTTTTCTTTTTTGTGGCATTTTATTTTTATTGTTCGATTTAATTGTTTGCTCTATCCCATCACCTGTGACAGCTTTCTTTGTTGCACCTTAAATTGTTCCTGATGCTGCTACTAAACCCAATGTTCCCAGCACTGGCAATACCTTTGGTAGTGCCGTTTTTGCTATAACGGAAAGTGCTGGTCCAAGTGCTCCAAGAAAAACCACCATTAGGAGCCATAGCTGTCACCTGAGCTTTTGATAACTTAAGAATAAAAGGCTTTCCAGCTGCTATCCTTTTTAATTGAGTTAGAGTTAAAAGCAACTTAGATTTTGTATCACCAGCAACTGCTGCTGGTGATATTTTAAGTGACACAACTTCTCGTTTGGAAACAGCTGTTGCTAGCTATTTTATTTGGCCTTGTGATAAGTTTACTTCTTGTTCGAAATATTTCATTTTTGTATTTATTCTGTTCGATAATATTCTTATACCTGCACTATCATCTTACCCATCACAACATCAACTGTAAGGTATCTGTCTGATGTTATCAGCGCATAAGCACTGTAATTACCAGCTGCTGCACCAGCAAGTGACCACGTTACCTCAATATCAGCTGTTGAACCAGACATTTTTTTCTTAATGTTTTGACACATCAAAGTGAAAGATTGGGTAAAGTGTTATAAACTCGTCAACTGAGATTTGTGAACCATCACGAACGTTTTGGTACTTTTGCATTGCTTCCATCAGCATAACATAAGCTCTAGAAACGTTTCTTGTTGCAGGAGCAATATCGCATTCAAATTGTTTATCAGGGTATTGTCTCGAGTTTATTCTCACGTTCATTCTGCTAACAAGAATGGTATCAAACACCATATTATTTTGTGTTTGATCATTAAATCTTCTGTCAAGCTTAAATACAACACAAATGTGACGTGGCAGCTGCTCACTGGGAGCTGATGTTACTCTCCAGGTGTAATTTGTTGTTGCTGCTGCTATGTTTGATTGACGATAAATCTTGTTTTGCTCGAAATGAATCCTTCTTGTGTAAACTGTCAATGATGTATCAAGTTGTTTTTCCACTGATGGTACCACCTTTGACATCCAGAGTGTCAAATGCTTAATCACAAACTGACCGTCTGCACCTCCTACCCGCATGATTGTGTTGTTATGTTCTGCTCGTTGAAGAATAATCGTGTGCTTTAAGCGTCTAAAAACTTTATCAACATCGCGACAAAAGCCAAAGATGCTGCTAAGTCAAATAAACAAAATTGGTCTTTTCACAAGAGCCTGTGTATTTTCTGCGTTTGGCATATCCTTCGTTGTAAAACAAATTTCTTTTTATAGATGATATGTACTCGTTTGCTTTTGGCAGAGCTAGAACTGCTGTTATAGCTGCCGTTGGTGCTATATAATTGGTTGCGCAAATTTGATTTAAAACCGGAATTACTGCCGCTATAGCAGCAGCAGCAGCTGGAGGTGCAATTCCAAGTCTGTTTGCTTCTGCAATAACATAGTATCTCCGGATAACTATCGTTGCTGCTTCATCAGCTCCTGATACAAGAGCTACTTGAGGTTGCGAAAACTCATTTGAAATAGCATCACCAGTTATAATGTCCTTAAACCACAACATATTCGTTGCTATTGATCTAGAATAATCTTCAGAAAATAAACCAAACTAAGAATCGTGCTTGCTATCAGAAGATATGTTAAAATGTCTTCTATTGTCTGATTATTAAGCTGATATCATGCGCTTTGAAACAAGCTCGAACCGTTGTTAACAAGAACTATTTCAGCACCAGCAACAAAAGCAACAGCAGGATTTACTGCTGTCATTAAACTACCACGTACCTCAAGAAAAGCTTTTTGGGGTAAAAGATACAAATCCTCGTCTTGCGTGCTTATTGTTCTTTGTCCTTGTGTGTTTTGATCGTTTGAGTTATCATCAAGATATTCAACATATTCAAACTCTGTTGCAAATTACCAAACTCTCCTACTTCACCAAGATCAAGATAAGTTTTTGTTGCATTTTATTGTGATCGGTTACACAAAATTCTTGTTGTTAAAACGCAGAGATGTCTAATTTTGCTTTTGATTTTATTACCAAATTACTTATCATCTGCTCACCTTGTTTGGATAATGAAAAAAAAATTGATGTTTTTATCATCGATTTTGCTGTTTCTGGTGTTGCTGCAATTTCGTTTATCAACTGCTTTATTTCTGCTTCTGTTGGTTTACCTTTAATTTTTTTAAGCTATCGTTTGTCCGACAGATGTTCCTGATGCTGATAATTCTCCTGTTGCAAAAGGTTTTGAGGTGTCAAATGCTATTGGTGCTAATGTTTTTGCTATTCCGGGTACATTTTCAGCTATTTTGGAAAATATGTTACCAAAAAATCCTCTTCCAACAATCTTTCGTTTATTAATTTTTCGTTGTTTCATTTTACTGTTTTCTGTCAGATCAAATTTGTTTATGTTGATCGTCTCCGATGTAGGTAATATGTCACCTGCTTGTTATTTAAGTCAATCTGTCGTCCTGAGTGATCTGTTAGTGACATTATAATACTTGAAATTTGACTTTCAACATTTAGCGGGTAATAAATCATTTGAATCTGAAGCAAAGATTCAGTTGGAACATTAGGACTAAACGAGTAAATTGTTTGTCCCTTGCTTCCTTTTGCGGTATAAGATCCTTGTGCAATTGATCAGTTGATTAAGATAGAACTAACATCTGTGATATTTACTGGTAACTCACCCTCGTACGTAAATGAAGCGATACCACCATTATTCGAATGATAATGCTGCTTATTAAAACCTAACAACGATCCAATTGTTGTTGGTGTTGAAAAATCAACACTAAAATCATTTTTTAATATTATCCTGGCTCGTAACGTGTTATAGTTTGGTTCAAGAGTAAGAATAAATAAAATCGTCGTTGTAGTTTTCTTTTACGTTAAAAATAGAAGACCACATTGTGGTTGATATCAGTCCGATTTCGTACTGCACTGTCAGCTCAATTGGCGGGGTGTAAGTAACAGAAGAATTAGCGCTGTTTGAAGATGATTGTGATGAATCGAGTAGTAACGTTGTGTTTTGCATTTTTCTTTTGTTCTTCTCTGTTACATTAAATCAGATCATTATGAAGTATTGTGTACTCGTTAGTTGTTAAACTGCCGTTAGCTCGCAGATGATCAAGTATCTCAACAATCTCGTTATCTATTTCAATTCCTTTTTTCCCTGCTTCCTTTGATGATATTAGCAGCATTAACCTGTAAATTATCTCTGCTTGATTGTTAAAAATCTTAATGTTAACGTAAAACAAAAGGTGGTGGTCTTGCTAGTCCTTTTCCAATGGTAATACCTTTTTTTTTTATCTAAATGTCTTTCTAAAGTTGTTCGATACGCCAATGATGCTTCATGATAAGGTCTTAACTCTTGATCCTTTTGTACTAACGGCACCCGTTCACGATTATCGTTTTTAACCTTTTAAAACCATGCTACAAGTTCTTTGCAGTCAATCTTTTCCCATAGGATAAGGAAGTATAATTTCTGGCTCTATTGCTATCTGCCTTTGTCTTTCTTCTTCTATTCCTGTTATTAGGTCCGCTAGTTGTTGTTGTTGTTGTTGCTGTATTCCCAGTTGCTGTTGTTGTGCAAGTTTTTCTAGTACCTCATTTTGTTTTTGTGTCAATGGCACCCTTAAGTCCTTTTTCACCTGTTATAGTTTATGTTACTGGCTTAAATAATCTTGCTGTTTCTTCTTCTGTTTGTTGCTGTCCAAGACGCGCAGCAGTAAAATCCTCCCTTAACTTCGTTTTTGCTGCAATAAGCTTTTTTAATATTTCTTGTCGGTGCATTTTGATAATTTTAGGTTACACTAAAATCATAGCTTAGTCGCATAAACATTTGTTGATACGACATCTACACATTTTATCACGCTGCGATGCAAAACGATCAAACAAAAAGAAATCGTGTTTGTTTTTTGTTGCTTGATTATACAAATCAAAAAAGATTTATTTTGGTATATCCCCACCCTGCTCGTGTGCTATATTCTGAACGTCAGTGTTGTCAAATCCAGCAAAAAATATGTTTCGTCTGATAAATCCGTCAATGTTATAAAAACCTTTTGCAAGATAAATTGTTACAGCGCTTATTTCGTAACAAAGAAAAATATGATTTGATTTTTGCCATTTCCTTATGCTCAAGCGGGATATCATCAAACACAATTATCGTATGCTCATCAGCATTAAGCTCTGCTACTGGAATAACATCTTCTGGTTCATTGATAATAAAAAAAATATCATCATTGACATACAATTCGCTTTTTAGTTTATCGTTATATTCGGTAAGCAGTTCATACTTATCCTGCTGGGGGTTTATCGTGTAAATACAAGTTCGATCAAAATTTAAAACATTATTAAGTAACATGTTAATCAACAAATTAGTTTTTGCTTGATCCAGTTCTACCTACAATAAGGTAATGGGAGTTTGATAGATCGTAGTTATGCTAATGTTTTATAACGTTTTCGGTATCAAAGTTACCAATGCTCATGATTTATTTTGGTACGCTATAAAAAATTAACTAGTAATTTTATAACACAATTAATAATAAACAAAATAAGCTACACAAAGTTTGGAACTTTGATCAGTGATGAAACTGTAACTACAACTACCACAAATGTTGATCTAACAAATTCTGTTAAGAAAACTGATGACACAATGACCGGAAATATTAGCATGTCAGGTAAAGATATAATAAATTTAGAAACGTCCTATCCGCCATCAAACGTTAACAAGCTTTGGTCAACTTAAAACACTAGACTTATCAAAGTTGGGCATAAGCGGTGGTACAATGACAGGTGATATCAACATGACAGGTAAAAAGATAATTAATTTAGAAACAGCATATCCATTGCTTGGAGGTAATCTCTCACAGGCAGTTAGTTTACAACAACTGAACACGGTTAAGACGTTAAATGTAAGTAAAAGCGGTGATGACGTTTTTGGCGATCTTAGATTTCATATTGGCGCCAAAATAACAGGGTTACCAACAAGTTATCCACTTCCCGATCTAAAAGACGCTATTAGCTCTGGTCAGATTGAAATAGCGCTTACGTATTATGTTCCACGTGCTGGAACAACGATGTCAGGTTCACTTAACATGGGAGGTAGGGTTATTACTGGTCTAAGTCAGGATGTACCTGGTGATTCAACTTACGCTGCTAGTGTAAATTACCTAAGAGACTACACTCTTCAACGAGCTGGCGATACAATGCAATTCAATCTTAACATGAACAATGATCATTTAATAAACATACAATTGCCAGTTAAAACTGGAGATGCTGTTCCGCATCAGAGCATAATAAGCCTAACAGCGACAACTATAAAAAAAAATCTGGTGACACGATGACAGGAGTGTTGGATATGGGAACAAACAAGGTAGCATCATCTGCTGTGCTGTACCAACAGGTGGATCTGATTTAACAAATAGAACTTATGTTGATTTAGTTTCTGTTGGAACAAAACGCGTACGAAATAATGTTGGTTATATTCCAAATTTTGTTGATTCAGTTAACTTTGGCTTTGTTGCAACAACATCATCAATGTACCCTGGAAATACACCAAATCAAGCTTTTCTCTGGAACATTTTAGTAACAACAGGAGAGTTAGAAATGTCAACTAATTGTGTTTCATCAAATTTTTGGATAAAAATACAATGCCCAACTGCTGTGTCAATTTGGAAATTTCAGTTGCGTGGCAGAAAGCTTGGATTAGAAAGATTATACAACTGGCGATTAGAAGGATCTAATGATGGTACTAATTTTACAACATTGTACAGCACACCTAAAACTTATATTAGGTCAACTCTTCAAGAATTTACGTTAGCTACGGTAGATATGCTAATAAAATATAAACATTTTAGGAGTATTGTGTTAACGCAGAACCTGTGAATCCCGGGTTAACAACATTTCAAATATTTTCTCTTGATGATTTATTGTAATTACTTATAATAAAAAATGCCTGAAATCGTTGAAGTTTGCCGTGAGTTTTATAATAAAATATTTAATCCAAGTGTAATTTGGCAAGCGGTAGTGGTAAGCCTAGTAGCCCGGCTGGAGGACAACCAGCAGTTCCAACAGCGCTAGACTAGCTGCAAAATATGAAGACTAATGTAATCATGAATGAGGCTAAAAACGATAACGAGCAAAATTATTTTTCTGTTTACAAAATTCGAGCTGATCAGTTAAAAGATCAGTTGATCCGGTATGAGGCTCTTGTTAAATTTTGTTCTGATCGCGCTAAGGCAGAAACAGAAAGATAATTGGAGGATCTGCTGCATAATATTATTATTGAGTTTAACCAGGAAACACTGCTTTTAATAAGCATAGCAAAGATATTAAGTAAAAAAAGGCTTGTTGACAAAGAAAAAGAAAAAAAATCATAGAAAAAACGCAGAATGCCTTGATGAATATGCCACATTGAAAAAGTACGCGCTTAACAAAAATCCAAAACTAAAAGAGCATTTTGTAAAAAGAAGAGTGTTTAAAGAATTAGGTCTCGATTACAATGATGATGAAACTGCATTATCAGTTCATGATGAACCAAATGATCTTGATGCGCTGGGAACGTCTTATTTTATATTGGCAGCAACAATAGCAAACAAACCAGAATTTACTTACAGCGAAATAGAAGCTTACAAGCTCTGGAGGCTATTGAACGAATCGAGGACGCAATAAATAAACCAACAGTAACAGCAGAAGAAAAAGAAAGAATTTATAAAGATCTTCGTGAAATAAAAGAGTTTGATACAAAAATAAATGGCAGTTGGAGACTGAACTTAACTATGAAAGGCTAAAAAGAAGTAAAAACACAAAAGTATCATAATGATCTTGACAAGCTTCTGAACATCGATAATTATAAAAGACTAGGATATCTTATAGCAACAAAACTCGGTCTGATTTTAGGTCACTTAATAGCAACAATTGATAATGATTCAGCTGATGAGGTGATAGAAATAGACACAACGAGTTATGTTTTTAATCCAAACGCTTTAGCATCATCCTATTATGTTACAATGGAAGGACTGAAAAATCCAAGACCTGTAACTTCTGGAATTCTTGATCGTGTATTTAAAGTATATTTACCAGAAATAAAAATTCAAACTGCGATTAAAGAAATTGTTATCAATTGACACTTAAAATATGTAATATCTAAAGGAAATTTCTTACATAGCAGAAAAAATCCCAAATAATTGCACAAATACTTGGAACTTTACTAGACTGACTTAATACTTCATGCATGTAGAGACTTCCACAAAATACACCATGAACTCCTCAATGCATGACATGCTGTTTCCATTCAAACATAGTGTTAATTGGCTTTTCATTTTTGCTGAAAATCCTTGAAGAAAATAGTCATAGTATGAGAGTTATCAATCTGAAAGTTCATGGCCGGTACACATAAAAGCAACAAAACTTTGATTCCGTGCATTTGAAAATTTTCATACTTGATTTCCACATGCACGTTGTACTCTCACATCCATTTTACAGTCTCTGGTACAAACAAGGACAATGTACCAAAGCACACTTTCTATCTTACACATATATTTGTATTACATTGAGGTTGGTGGAACAGAAACATAATCCTATAAGTGCAATTTTTCCAAATTTAATTGCTGCCTCCTCCTTTAAAAACAAAACGACATAGACAAATCCAATACAGCTCTTGCCCAGTCGCCATGTTGTCAGGTACAAAATTGACATTCTTCCCAGTGGAGGGTGTTTGAATAGCTCCATTTTGGAGTGAGGAGTGGGGGTGGGGGAGGAGGGTGCGGGTGCGGTTGATAGGAAACAAATAAACAGCATAAAATGTTATAGCACAGTGAAATTCTTACATATATCGTACATCATAAACTTTATCATTTAAATTTAAAACAAGATATTTATTTTAAGTTGATGATAGATAACATTTGTTTAACAGCTATATATTGTATACGATACTTTATTTACTATTTCCAATATTACTACTACATCAGATAAGTTGAAAATGTGCAACAGAAAATAGGTTTTTAGCAAAAACAATCAACAAATTTTAATATCTGGTTCTATGAATAAAGGCTTATCTTGAGGATTATTGAATCTAAAAAGAAGAAGAAAAATATATTTGAGTGATGATACGTGAGTAACAAAGTGTTATGAAGTGTTTATGATATAACAGATTTTAGTGTGTTTTATGACAAAAATAAATACGAGTGCGAAGTGCAAATGTTTATTTTTGTCTCAAAACACCCCAAACTGTGTTATATGGTATTTATCACACAACTCAAGTCTCTCAGCCAATCAGCCTCAAGAATTTCTTTTACCGGTAGCTTATTTTCATAGAGGATGTTTTTGTTGCAGCCAGGAGACTGTTCTGAGCTCACTATTCAATAATGTTCATAAAGCATGACTAAGCTACCTTAAGCATTAGTGAGGCAGATGATTTGATGACCCTCAAGGTCACACCCCTCCCCATTTTGGGGCTCTCTCTCTCTCATTTTGCAAACGTTTTCAGTAGTATAGGAGGCATGTGTCCTTGGCTAGTTGATTTATTTTATCACTCATATGGAGGGTTTCTGGTCAATTTGACAAACATTGGTTAAAAACACTGTTTTGAAACATATTTTGGCTAAATTCTACTTTTTACACTAAATGCTAATAGCGTTTTTGACCGATTCTTTTTAAAATGGACCAGAAACCCCAAACATTGTCCGAAAACACTGTTTTAATACACTTTTGGACTAAATGCTACTTTTAAGCAGTTAAATTTTGATATTTGTACCCATTTTTACTTTGTGGTATATCTTTTTAAAAACACAAGGTGATATAGACTTAATCATAATCTTTTTTCTCAGTTACCAACTTGAATTATTCAAACATAAAATGCCGATTTACATACATATCCTTGAGTTTATTAGTTAATGTATTTAGCCGTTATGAAACATTTTATGTAAATAAATCATGAAATCCAAATTTTGACACCCCCACCAAAAAAAAAAAAAAAATCCCAAAACCAAACAACAGAAAAACAGAAGCAACTAGCACACTTTACTATCCTGCATCATGTTTTTATGTACCAGCTGATAAAAAATTGTACATCTATTAGACGAGATAAAGGTTTATTATACAGAAAAGGACTATTGTAAATTCGAGACATGGAATATTTTTTAAAATACTCTTTTTAATTTGATGATAATAATACATTGAAAAGATATAAAGCAACGTGTAATACTCAAATTAGGCAAATTCAGTTAAACTGGGCAGTATAGTGTGCAACAGCAGAATGTGGAATAAGTTATATTTATATCTTGGGGATGTTTCAATATATAAGTTTACATATATATATATATATATATATATATATATATATATATATATATATATATCGAACATCAGTATATAAGTATCACCTATACTTTCAGATAAGAAAACTCCAGTCTGAATGCTTAATATCGTTACTAAGAAATAAAGCATTTAATCCAACAGACAATAATATAGATCTAGAGAAATTTCAATACATTTATAATAACTTTAATAGCCACACACCATTATGATATGATATATCTAAGAAAGAATAATTTAGCCGCTTATTCTACTACATTTTATGTAAATCTAATAACATATTACAATTATGTTGGTATGAATAAAGTTGAAATAGATAAATTTATAAAGAAACATTATGAACTATGGTGGCATAGAGGATGGTTTGCGCAGCCCGATTGTAAGTTTTATAACACTCAATTAATTCAAGAAGAAAAAACTGTTTGGATATACTTCTTTCTACTAGTTAACAGCGGACTAACAGAAGAAGAATAGTTTGCCTAAACCAGATTATTAGATAATATGTGATATCTGTGTTAGATTGTCAAGTACTAAATAGAAAAGCAATCACGGAGTCTGAATATACTGTTCAAGACAGTAAAAAGATGTTTCAAAAATTAAGTTTAGTTGAATAAAGCTATGACTGAGATGAAATTATTGCAATAAGATTTCAGCTTCAAAAGTTAGGCTAAACTATCCAGTTTGTGAGGAGAATGTATTTTTTATACCCAGTGATATGGTCATGAAACTCTATCGTGTATTAGGTTATAATACTAATTTACTAAAGTCATTAGATTCATTTAAACTAGTGGTAAATCCTTATATAACTGTCGAGGATACAAACAATGGAACAAAAAAATGTGATGAGGAAGGAGATAAATATAAAACTAAAGGAGATGATAAAAAATTAAACAAATCGTCCTAAGATAAACAATTATGAAAGAAGAAAAGATAATAAGAATGCTGAATGTAAGAACCAACAACATAGATCATGAGACAAATAAACAAGCGTTTGTAATTATGTCAATGCTTGCAGGAGCTGGTGCAATATACCTTATAATTCATTTTTTTTTTTTTTGCTTGAAGAAAGTTTTTTTGTTTTACTTTTTGGGTTAGTAAAAGCAAACTTTTCAGTATAATTGCAAGGAACAAGCTAATTAATGCAATAATTAACAAAATGGTATTATCAACTATTAAAGAAATACATTGTTGGCTGATACTAAGAACCAGCTTATTACACTATCAATGACAGCAGGCAATGTTGCTGATGATTTTGTTAGCTAAATTACAGTACCAATGACAGCAGGCAATGTTGCTGATGATTTTGTTGGCTAAATTACACTACCAATGACACCAGGCAATGTTTCTGATGATTTTGTTAGCTAAATTAAACAAATTTTCAGCATTGGTTTTAAAACATTTATTAAATTCATCAATGAAATCTCTATTACTGCTGATCTTAAGCCACCGATGGTTAATCCTTTCACAAACTTTGCTATGGCTAGACCAATAGCAGTTGCTATAATAGCAATAACTGCTGAAACAGTAGCAATTGTTACACCTTTTTCTTTGAACAGTCGTTTTGACCTTTCATCTAATGGTAACTCTTCTTTAATTTTGGCCTTAATGTTATTGATCTTTTCTCTAAAGTTATTTTCTATTTTTGCTAAGTGGTTAACTATTTGTGCTCTTTGACCTTCCCAACTTTGTAATAAATCATTTAGTTCTTCTTCTCTTAGCTGGATCTTGTTCTTTAACAATATCTTTATCATTTGCTTTATCTCCTTTAGATCAAGGTCTGTTTTCATTGATACTTTGTTTGGATTTGCACATCAACAAGAGTCACATATCCTCTTAAGTCTCTTTGTTCTTAATCAGTATACAATCTATGATCATTTTCTTCTCTGGTCAAAGATTCTTCTATGTCATTTTTAGTGTTTCAATCTTAGTCTCAGAAACTATTTTCTCTTATTTAAATTCTCACCTATTTCTGCTACAACATCTAAAAAATCAATTTTGTTTCAATATTTGTTATATGTTGTTGAATTGTATTATCTTCAAATATATTAATTTCTAATTGTGGATTCATTCCGGCTTAGTCCATTTACTTTCTGCTCTTTTCCAACCCATTAAAAATCCAAAAACCTGCTTCCGCCTATTGTCCAAGCTATATAGTTAATGATAACATTTTTTGGCTTAGCAATCGAAGAAAGCTGAACATCTTCCTTAGCGAATTCTTCGTAATACAACGTTTCAGCTATGAATTTAAAATGCAGATTATACTGTTCTTCACTTATCTTAAAATTATGATTGATATCTTCTCTGCATATTGGATCAAGAATTTGATGCTGTACTATTGTAGTAATATCAGCAGTAGGATAATGTGTAGGATCTTACATAGGATCAGGACTAAGAGCAAGAGGAGGCAAATCAGGTTTACATTCAGGTTCTTTATGAGGTTCTTTAACTAGGTAAATAAAATCACGTGTCACTCAACTTGAAAAGAGATGATATAACGGAACTAGTTTGGCTGCTTTGCAAGACTGAAGACTTAAGTTGCGATAGGGCGTTAAGACCGGGCTTCGCATATACAGACGGGATAACAGAAGCCTACGAAACAGGAATTAATAATTAGTATAGTAAATGGAACATCCAAGTAAATCACTGGTACACACTTAACTGAGAAGACTTTGAATATCTTCCAAGCAAATAAAGAAAGCATAGGATTTTTAAAAAAAATGCTAAATCAGATCAATCTCAAAGCCATTGTTAGATGCAATAAAACCCTTTAAGATGGTTTCTCATTATGCCAAACAAAAAATAAATACGAAATTCGTTGCATTGACCTGCTCATTTTGTAGAAGAAATGGTTAATCGTAATGGGGATTTACATGACTTGGGCACTACAAAGGTGGCTAGTGACACGTGCTTTAGTCTGGTTTACGGTCTGCATCATACGATTTTACGTGCATGACCAGAACATTTCAGAAGACCGGTTGCCAGACTCAACTTTATGTTTGTTTAGAACAAATCCTCCATAGCGGTCGTGTTTACAAAGGATTAAATAAATGTCAGTTGTGTTTATCTCTGTTTTGCCATGCCGTCGTTCATAGCAGTGCTGTTTAAAACAATCTACACGTGCCTGGAGACCCTCCTAAGCGGTCGTGGTTACAAAGGTCTGTGGTAGTTATCTATATTTATGTGATGCGGTTCTTAACAGCAATGTCAAATGTTTATTGTGCCTAGAACTCACGGTCGCTCGTAGCGTTCTGCAGGTGGTCGCTCACAACAGCGCATTTATATAGTAAAACCGATCTGTGCATGACGGTTGTGGTCGTAAATGACAGGTGGTCGCTCATAGCAGAGGTCACTCAAGACAAGTTTTACTGTATTGTTAAATACACCAGTAACAAGCTATTCCATTGGTAAAAGTGCGTCATCTGCACAGAATCAGATGTTTCTATTTTTAAATAGTATGACAACAAAACAGGAACGAGGATTATGCATAAGCCACTGATCACAATACAGAGATACAACTATTTTATTTATACTGATTCGTAAAAATTGTTGCTAACAAGTCTATATTGATAGGTTTTATATTATTTCTCTGAGACTGCGATGAAACTATAAATCATTATATAAAGTATCAAAATGCATTACTCCATCCCAAAATATCTCAACCTATCGTGATCTTAACCTTTGATGCTGGATAAACTTAATTCAACAACTAGAAGAGATGCATATCTGGGAAAAGTGTCATGAAGACATCTAATAACCACTGAAAACTGATCATCAGTCCGGCAGAGTTCATGGATGGACAGGCAGGCAGGACCATTAAAACAGGGCACCTTGTAGGGTCATGCAAATTAATCATTAATTTCACTACATTGTTTCAAATAATTATCCAAGATTATCTTGCTATACACTTTTAATACATTTGACAATCTGTAGTTATTTTATTTTATTGGGGGGGGGGCTAGAAGGGGGGAACTTATTTTAATAATGTAATATTTACCCGTCACTATTACCTTGCTTATAAATCAAAGATAGCAATGGGGACAAACATTTTTTCCCAATAAATTAAATAACAACATGTCAGCAATATACATGCTAAACAACAATAATTATAAAGGAATAATAATTTGTATTAGGCAGCAAAGAAAATATTCTAGCTCTAATTAAATTCCACTATATTCAATAAAATATCCATGTTTCAATGTAACTTTCATATTCGACCAAATAAGTGTCCCCTGCTATTTAAAAAAAGAAAGTCGTCTTATTTATCTTCCTTAAAGATTTATTTACCATAAAAATAATCTTTGAGATATGCATTTTATTAGTGGATTTCTTCAGATTTTGTACTCTGTCAAATTTTCATGTTGTATGTATATGAACTGATATGTTTGGTAAGGCAGGCCAGCTCTAGTGCTGCTTGTGTATTGAACCTGGAACGACATCCCAAAACAGACAGTGTCAATCCAATGACATTCATACAGTGGTATACTGGCCATTGGGCATACCGGGACAAATCCCCGTGGACCGCCGCCAAAAAATCCGTTTTTACCGGTGTTTTACTGGTGTGAGCAAAACCCCGGGCCTGTCCCGGCAGACCGCCGCATCGGTGGGCCGGTGGGCCATCAAAAAGTCCAGGGCCGAGTTGCTTACCCAGTACACTCCTGCATTCATATGTGCACAGTAAACACTGTGCTAACCATGTACTGCTTGCATTTGTTTATTTGTTGCATGCATTAGATGTGCAATGGGGGGGGGGCAGAGCCTCTTAGAACGACAATTTACCTCAATTATTTATCTCTAAGAACAGTACGACTATATCCTGATGATAAAAATAAAATTTAGGGTGGGTGCGCTGCCTTTGTTATTGATGATAAGCTAGAAACAGTTGTACAATATCAGAATAGCCATTCGCATTAGACAGAAAGTATTCTTTACTCAAAAACATAAACTACACTATCACAAATTACACTATACCATAATCATACAAAACAACAACAACAACAACAACAACAACAACAAAAACAATGTTCTGGAGTAAATGGCCTGGATCTTATTCATTATTAATTTTTTTCTCTCTATATGTAGTCGGCAGTGATAAACAAGAAGTAAAAAAATAAATGTTAACATGCTTTCATGGAAGAGCTGCTGTATGCCCAAAAAGGCGATTATTGAATTATTGTGCTTTGCAACTTTAACGATTTTTACGCTGGGAAAGACAACTTGTTTTTACTTGGCATCAAGGTACTATAGGTGTAAATCCTTGAAACAACTGCTGTGAAATGGTAAGGTTTATAGTTGCATTGGGGTTTTTTATATCTTTTTTTCTTGTAATATAAACGGAATAGCTAATACCCAGAATATTCACGCTTCGACGCTTTTATTTAATATGAATGTGGCAAAAAGAATAAGCAAAGTCATCTTTGGTGCTTGTGAACTTTAATGAATTAGAGACTTCCAAGCCAGACAGTTTGCAGTTATCCCCTTTGATCTTGAAGTTAAGGTCAGGCAAGGACATACACCTGCCACTTGATGTTTAATCCAAGTTGATTGTGGTTTGGTCTGGGTTTGTGTTGATTTAACGCCATTTATCAGCACATGGCGACCAGTATATTTGTGAGAGGAAGAACCCAGGAAGACCCAAGGAAGAACCACCAACCCACGGAAAGCTACTGACAAGCTTCCTCTCTTACCCGTTGGTCAAGCTGAGACTCGAACTCACGCTGACAGAGATGAGTTGTGTGAGTGATCGATATGTATCGCGATACAAAACCTACGATATAATACATTTTCGACAAACATATAAACTTAAAGGTCTTGCCATCTTTACAAGGATTGTCATAGTAGGGTGGTGCCGTTTCATGTGCGTCAACATATTGATCTTATTTCCAGTATGCAGATTACAGACCGACATAGACGTGTCATATGTTCATATGCCATTCTCATCCATGACAAGATAACAAAGATACTTCAAAACAGACTATCTTTTTGCCGTCGGTGATTCTAATTCAACCATTTGGGTCATTTCAGGTTGTGACATTTCATCGGATGCAGGACTCATCTTGGTCACCGCGCCCTTTGTGTTGGCTTGCGTTAATGCTTGAAAAACGTCTTATTAGCACCTTCATGTCTTCACTTAAATTTGGAAGGCATTACAGTGTTGTCTTCAAAACAGAAGAAATAGTGTAATTTCCTCGTGCAAAGAAAATCTTATCTAGAGCAGATCTGAGTGCGGGAGCGGAGATCATGACTGAATCCCGTCCCGTTTTTTATCCCGCCAGCACGTTCATTTATTACATATATCAACGTAAAGACGACATTCCAAACTTGTTCCTAACGTATGATTTAAGTCGTTTACTGATCATTTAATAGCGACTTTTACACAAAGTTTCTCTGTTGCTTTGTATTTACTTGAATCGAGTTTGGATGCTTACACTTCCGGTGTCACATAAGCTACGGTAGTTGTGAACTGGAACAAACAATAACTACCAATCAGAATTTAATGTAACATATTCATTGCATGACACATCGGAGGTTTGGGCCTCCAAATAAGATCCAGGTAGACAAGATATGAAGCAACAGAGCAACTTTACATAAAGGTGGCTATTAAATGATAAGTCAAGTACTCCAATCGTACATGGGAACAAGTTGGGAATATTTAATTTCAAACCGCACGAATTAGTCAACCTGTATTAATTGTAGAAGTTGAGTTGGTGTTGTCAATATGATTATTCTTTCTATTTTACTGTCAAAAATGAATGCCTGTGCCTGTGACGGTTCTCTCGGATGAATTCTTAATTTAAAAAATAAAAAGGCAAACGACCAATATTTATTAATGACTGGTGAAGATTAAAGTAATTTGTAATGGTACCATTTTGTATCGATTCTCCACCTCTTGTATCGCTACATGCATCGATATGGCAAAATTATATATATATATATATATATATATATATATATATATATATATATATATATATAATTGTTTATAAATATATAGACGTCTTTCAAAAACATTTTGTGCCTGAAGAAGCATATAGTAAATGCGAAACTAGTCGCACAAATTTATCGGCGTTTGTGTTGTTTCTTTATTTCAAATCTGAATTTTTATCAACAACACAATGGCATCAGAAAGTGATCCGCTGGAGGAATTGACGTCTTTAAAATTCCAAATTCTAAAACTTTCAGAAAAACAAATGAAAAGCAGTCTTCACAGCAGCTTTTTAAACAACTGTGTCGTAGAAGGAATAATTCCATCAGGACTACATTTAAAACTTAGAATTTTCATTGGAAGAATTCCAAAAATCAATTGACAACCTTTTGGATAAAGTTTCACTCAATATATGCGAGAGACTTGCAGAAGAACAACATAAAAGATCACTAGACATAGGAAAGCAGATGGAAAATGCTAGAGATGAGCTTAAAAAGAAACTTGACGGACATAATCTTTTTAACTTTGATCAAGAAGTGTATGAAAAAACAGAATCTTCAAAAAAAATATACTTTTAAAGCAAAACAAAAAACTTCACAAGTTACGAGAAAATAAAGGAAAAAGGCAACTAGAGAGGAAAAATGGAGAACGTTATAGCATGCATAAACAACAGCAAAAACAGCAGCATTCAAACAGCAAACATTCAAACAAGCATTCAAACATTCAAACAGCATCACAACAGCAGAAAAAAGAAGAACCCACCAAAAAGAAATCATCAAAACCGAAAGATATTACAACATGGAAAAGTAAAACACTTACAGCTGCACCAAAAGCATCAAACAAGCAAAACGGGAGAGGTAAAAAGGAATATGATAAATTCAAACAAGAATAGTAAAGATCGGCAAGAGCAGCAAAAAAACTGGACTCCCCAGGGCAAAACAAAGAAGACATACGCAGAAGCCGTAATCATGGGGGAATCCGAGTCAGTGACCATGACAAAAACGTTGACAATCAATACAAAAGACTTCCCAAGACAAAAGAGTAGAAGATTCCAGAGATTTAGTTGTAGGAAACATTGGAAAAAATAAAAAACGGCGAAAACAAATTCAAAGAGGCAAAGAGACAGTGTTAAACCTCTCACGTAGAAAACTAACTGATAGTGATTACATACTTTTAGGAAAAGGATTACAGTTTTGTCCCAAACCAAAATCTCATGATAAAATTAAATTAGCTGAAGAAATTTTTAATTTTTCTAGACGCCTAAAATTAAAAGAATTTTTTTATGATAAATCGGGCAACAACTCCAAGTGTGAATCACATTCTTTCAATTCAAAGAATATGGGTTATTTCAATAAAAACAAATCATCTTTTACACCACCTAGTGGACGTGACTCCCATTTAGATTTTTACATCGAAGCTATCACACAAGAAATATTACACGAGAGTCCTCAAAAGCGATGTTATAGTAATATTTCTAAGGAAGAAATGGAGTCTTTACGTAATTTAAGTAATGACGAGAGTATTATTATTAAAAAGGCTGAAAAATCAAACACTATTATTATTATGAATCAGGAAGACTACGTTAAAGAAGTTGAACGTCAATTAAATGATGAAAAGTACTACAAAAAAAGTCAACAAAGACCCTTCACTAGAAATTAAATCTAAAATTTTCACATGCATTGATGAAATATCTAAGAATAATAGTTCCGTATATGAAGAATTTGATACTTTCCCTCTCAAAATACGTACACCAAAATTCTACATATTGCCATTGTTACGACTCTATGGTCTAAGAAAAATGTAACAGAAGAAAGTGAAACCAACAAATCAAGTAAAAAATCAACAAGCAATTTATTACTAGATAATTAAAATTAAAAATCAAAAAGTCACTTACAGTAATGTGTTTTGAAATCCTAATAATCCAATAAGAATGATTGTTCTAATCACAAGTCCTAAATATAGAATGTTCCGAATTCACGGCTGTGTCCTTGAATGTTATTATGTGTCAATGGTCTCCAAAGTCCTGATGTGCTAGAAATCTTGATGTGCTGATGTCAAAATGAAGTATTCCAAAATCTCTGAATAAGTTCACATACATTCCAAAATCATCAATTAAAAATCCAAAATCCAAAAGTTTATGAGCACTGTTATAATCCAATGAATATTTAAAATAATTCCTCTCTTAGAATTTGGAATGAATTTTCACAACTGTAATAGCTCTTTACAAGACTGATGGTAATGTCAAAACTGAAAAAATGTCCACTGAACATGGTATATATAAAGATTGGTCACATGACAGAATGTTCTAGAATCTGTGTCATCTTAATGGAATTTTACTTGTAAACAAAAATCAACCTTGACCTTCAAATTGAGAAAACATTATATTGATCAAAACAACCTAATTCAAGGACACTAGTTAAACATGTTTTTCCTGATAACATTAAGATTTAAGCAAATATTAAAGTGAAGAAACATTTATAATTTCCTAAAATATTTATAATATTATATAAACATCATACATAACACCATAAACTCATAAAAGCCCTGACCATACATTACCTTTAAATTATCCAGGACGACCAACTATATCACTTTGTAATTCATATACGGACAACTTATCCAAATATATAGATAGTGTTTTGCAACCTTTAATGAAATCACTTCCTTCATACATTAAAGATACTACTGATTTCATAAAAAAGTTGAAGTCTATTCCACAACTATCTCATAATTCCATTCTTGTATCTTTAGATGTAACATCATTGTATACAAACATACCACATGCAGATGGTATTAAGGCGTGTAAATATTTTATTGACAACAGTCCTAATCATAACAGACTATCGAGTGAAGATATTTGTAAAATAATAACACTTATCTTGGAAAATAATAATTTCCAATTTAATAGTACCAATTACATCCAAATAATGGGTACTGCAATGGGTAGTCCTATGGCTCCTTCATACGCTTCCGTTTTCATGGGTAAATTGGAACAAGATTTTCTTGAAAACGAGAAATTTAATCCCACTGTTTGGTTAAGATTTTTAGATGACATCTTTATGATCTGGAACCATTCAGAAGAAGATCTACACAAATTTATTACTAGCCTAAATAATTTTCATCCCACAATTAAATTTACTTACACTGCATCCGGTACGCATGTATCATTTCTTGACGTAAATATTATGAAAAATTATGATAATACTATCTCTACAAATGTTCACGTCAAGGAAACTAATATCCACCAATATGTGGAATATTTGTCTTGTCATCCCAGGTCATGTAAAAACGGTATACCTTATAGGCAGGCGAAAAGATACCGACGTATCATTTCAGACGATTGTCAATTACAAAATTCTTTGAATGAATTAAAAAGATATTTCCAAAGCAGAAATTATCCTCATACATGTAATAGAGTCTGCTTTAAGTAAAGTCTATATTCTTACCCAAAATGATGCTTTAAATACAGCAGAATGTACGAAAGAGAAAAATATAATTCCTTTCATAATACAATATAATCCGTCATTGCCAAATATAGGCCTTACAATTAATAGATATTGGAGTATCCTCAACTTATCATATAAAAACAGCGTCAAAACACTTTACAAGAGCAAGCCAATTCTTGCTTATAGAAGACCTAAGAATTTTCAAGATCTTTTGATCAGAACTAAACCGACAGAAAATTTAAAAAGATGTTTTTCATCATCTAAATGCAACAGACGTAGGTGCTCTCAATGTGCAAATATTAGAGAAAGTACCTAATTTAGTAGCTCCAATACTAAATAAATATTTTCTCTACGTTATAACACTGACTGCATATCAACTGATGTAATTTATTTGATAACCTGTAAAAAAATGTAACATGCAATATGTTGAACAAACACTTCAACAAGTTTCTAAGAGAATGAATAATCACCGCTTTCATATAAAAAATCGTATGGATCCTCAGTTCTCCTCTAATGTTTCAATACATTTTAATACAAATAATCACTCTTTACGTGATTTTTCTTTCATGCCAATCGATATTGTGCACGGAGAAATGAACAGACTCATTAAAGAAAGTTACTGGATTAATCGGTTAGATACTCTGTATCCCAATGGCCTTAATACTAAGGCATTATATAAAATTGTATAAATTTTTAGTGGAGAAATTGATATGTTGTATACATGTGTATACGTATATGTATATATATGTGTGTGTATGTATGTGTATATATATATATATATATATATATATGTGTGTGTATATGTATATATGTATGTATATACGTATATATATATATGTGTGTATGTATGTGTACATATATGTGTGTATGTGTGTATATATATATATATATTAGTTATAGAAATATATAGTTATATGTATGACTGTTTGTCTCTACGTTATAATTTCACTATCAGTTTTCATTAGAGACTCATGTATCGTTCTGATCCTGTTATACATGTGATATTTTTATGATAAAGCATATCATTTATGACGTTATGTCAATGACGTAATTGTTTATAAATATATAGACGTCATCCGTGTCTTTCAAAAACATTTTGTCCCTGAAGAAGCATATAGTAAATGCGAAACAAGTCGCAAAAATTTATCAGCGTTTGTGTTGTTTCTTTATTTCAAATATATATATATATATATATATATAAAAATATATATATATATATATATATATATATATATATATATATGTATATATATATATATATATATATAGAGAGAGAGAGAGAGAGAGAGAGAGAGAGAGAGAGAAAGAGAGCAGAGAGAGAGAGAGGATATTTGCTTGAAACGAGTGAATAAAGGATATATTTCATCGAGTGGGTGAAAAACTCAGTATTTTCACGAGTGGCTAAGCCACGAGTGAAAATACTTAAGTTTTTCACCCACGAGATGAAATATATCCGTTATTCACTCGGAGAAAGCAAATATTCTTTTTATTTTATGCTCAAGCGTATTGTCTAGCAATTTGTATAACACACTGAAGTAGCTGATTTCTTACTGCATCCCGCGCGATAATGTCAGCGGTTTATCGTTTATGGTTTGCTCTGTTTTGTGTATATTTGCACATAAAATATCAGTAGTTACATAATGCTTCTTCCCAATTCAAGGTAAAATATCAGATAAAAAGAAAATGAAACAAATTATTTTTACGTCTGTTACTGGATTTGAACGTGATTCGCCGGGATGCGAAGTGGCCATCTTTACCACTGCACCACGCGAGCTATTGACTGCCAGTGAAAAAATATCATGATATTTTTTACCTGCAGTGAAATATCACAATTATATCTCTCGGAAAATCCAGTATTTCACTGCCTAGCATAAAATAAATAAATATATATATATATATATATATATATATATATATATATGTATATATATATGTATATGTATATATATATATATATATGTATATGTATATATATATATATATATATATATATATATATATATATATATATATATATATATATATATATATATATATATATCTGAATTCACCCCTACTACATTATATTGATTTATGAAGAAACGAGATAGTTTTTATTTTGACGAAATTAAATGATTTCAAACACTAAAAAATGATGAAAATGATTGGTAACACATATCAAAAGCTCATAAGATGCTAAATCCCCTTGTTGGTATTTGCTTTGGAAAAGCAAAATTCAATTTCATTTTAGTCATTTTTAGTCCAATCAGAAAAATTAATGCTAGTTTCATATATTCTACATACTAAACTCGGCAGACTCCTTTTTTTCTGACATCCTAGTTGTTGGGTGAGCGCAATTTCTGGAAATTTTTCATATCTGGTCTATTCCGGATTTTTTTAAGTTTTTTTTAAATTTCGGTATTTAGTATTGACGGCTCAAAGTACTTTGTAGTTCTTCAGTTCGACAATCAGAACTAATCACGAACATACGAATTCATGCATCAAACAAAATATTAAAAATAAAAAACACTCCCATCAGACACAATATTTTTAAAACCTGTTATCGGAAACACGGCATTTTTTATTTATTAAGCCGTATAAACATTTGCACTGGTTATTATAGGCAAGTCAAGTGACCATCAAGAGAAACCATTGGTTTTCTGATACAAGAACCTGTCATGCGGCATAACTACATCTATAGTTGGGTTCCAATGGTATTGCAAATGGTACCTGGTAATACATCTAGAAATGTATTAATGCAAATGGCTTTACTAAAAGAGTTCCTAGTACAGGAACTTTAATAATTTAACAACATTCTTTTTCACCTTAACGGGGACACTATATATTCATCTCACCTTCTAGGGCCAAGAACCTCATAATGTTAAACTTTCTGAAACGTTATCCAATTGTTTTGCAGGGGTACGCAGATTCCAACCTCCCAGCTTAATTCCGGTAAACAATTATTTATGTGATTTGTCTATAACATTTTCTTTAGTTTTATAACACGTTTCTTCTGTCTTTAATACTTTTATTTATTATTGAAGAAAAAATAATGTTTGCAAATAAAGTCTCACACGACAGTAGCATGTGATTATTCAAGGGAGGTCACCCCTACGTGGTTATATCAACTTACAGCCACTCTTTTTTCGGTGCCACAAATTTACTTTATGAAAGTCTTAAAAGGCTGAATGAAATACATTGTGCAAGGTGTATTCAAAGACGTACGATTGCTGGATAATCATGATATTGCATCATATTGGCAAATCACACCATGATTTCTTCATTAACCCCCTCCCCCATATTTAAAAATGTCTCCTTTTCCAAATAGAGAGGCAAATTTCTCCCCTAAATTTTCAATTCTACAACATACCCTGATAGTGACCATATTCATGGGGAAAAGAACTTTATAAACTTATTCAAGCCAATGTAATAAGAGGTTTCTTTATTAATTTTTCAGGACATTTACAGAAATATATTGTTAGATGCAACACCAGTTACCATTCACCATGCCATTGTAAGACAACTATAGTCAGCTTCCTAACCGATATAAATCGTATCTGACCCTCAATCTCAGGCATGTGCAACTTCCAACAGGGCGCGGGCCGGTTAGCCATTTTTAACTATACACGCATGATGTAAATATAACCGAATAAAACTAGGTCGTGGGCCAGATGCGACGCGCGGGCCGTAGGTTGGACATGCGTGTTCTATCTTTAAAAGCATTCACGTAGCACAATTACAGTCTAGCTGAGAATGATGTATTCACTACATAATTGGGAAATTTTAAACTATACCTTGCTCCATCTGAGCAAACTTTTGTAAGTTGGAAAAATATAGTCGTGAACAGCAATTACAACGTGAAATCCATGCTATTTTTTTGCGACGGAACAACTTATGTCTCAACTAAAATGTAAAATCAAAATGAATGCAAGGAAAATTAAAAATAATATTTTCAAATTATTAGCTGATACTTTTATGAAAATGTGAAGAAAAAAAAAGAAATTTTATCAGATTTTGCAATAGATTTTTTTTACATAATAATAATAATTTATGTATGTATCTTATTTTTAATTTATTTGTTTAGAATTATTTTTGTTGTATTGCAATAATAATAATAATAATAATAATAATAATAATAATAATAATGTCTACATTACATATTCTTTTAAAATGTTATCCAAATTCCTGAGATGCTAAATACCATCCAAATCTGAATGAAACATTTTTTGGATAAAGACACCTTTATTCAGATTTCATTATTGTACAATGTTTGGCCTGTAATAAAATATATTTTTTCTTAAAAATCTATACTCTACTTATTCGGCATTTTTATGGTTCAGAGAATTATGTTATTGTGGTTTCATCTTCCTTAATTTTAATTGCAGCCATTATAGTGGTATGTATTTACATGGTGTATACACTATATATGTACTTACTGTTTTATTGACCTGTGTGAGGGTCCTCGTCACCCCCACCAACCCCCCACCCCACCCCCACAGCAGCTTATCATATACATTGGTCTGCTCCATCTCCTAAAAATAGCATGACTTTAACACTGTATTCACATTTGATTATATTTTTCCATATTAAAAAGAAACTGAGTGGACTCAACTGGTAGGGTCTGAAATGTTTAACTTGTGAAAGAATTCAATAGTTCTAATGTAGATTGCAATTATGCCAGGTAAATTCTTTCGGAGATTAAAGGTGGAGTACGATTCATAATGGATCGGCAGCCAATTATATATCTTTCCGGACCCTTTTTTGACGCTGTGTAATAAACTCCTATTTCTGGAGAGAACGCATCTCCAGCGGCGTACTAAGGTTAAATGTCGTCCGGGGTGTCGATGATGGCTCAAAGGGTCAGAATACGAGGCCCGAATTTTTCTCTGCTGTTTGTTTTGGGCGCTTAAGACCTGTGGCGCCCGGGGCAACCCCCCCCCCCCCCCAGTTAGTACGCTACTGCGCATCTCTCAATGACGTCATGACCACAACATGCATGACCACAACAATTGTTAATACTGATCAACACTGATTAATATAGACAGACAAATTTGTCGAAAATTCTATCATTATCATCTGTGAATTGAAACAAAGATACATACCATGACAAAAACTCCATGTCACTAATTCTCTCTTTTCCAATCAGTAAGTCCTCATAAAAATCCTTGCTAACTATTCTGATGGGACAAATCAACTTCCCGCCATAATAGACACCCGGTCAGCTACTCAACATTTGATAACAGCATAACTCGCAGTGGATAACTGCATCAGTAACACTGTTTATAATATTGTATGGAGTTATAACGTTTCATGTAGAGCTGTCGTTACTGATGTTCAGAAGTGGTTCTTTGTCATTATAATTTGTACGTATTTACAAGAAAATCATACTTTTGTCATTTTATAGTTAAATCTGCATCCTCAACATTTTGTTTATTTATATCAAAGTGTTAGGATTTTTGATCTGATGACAAATAAGCAATTTTACTTTAACCGTAAATTTTCAACCATCCTTTTAAAGAATCTTGTTATTTAACTTATTTTGACCTACTTAATTTTCCTAATTTGTAGATAATGGTAAGAATGATAATAAACTGAAAATAAAACCTTCTACTGTAACTTTATGTCTTTTGTCCCTGATTATTTTGCACTTCTAGAGAAATGAGTTATGACGGATGCAAAACAGTTCTGAAGTTCCAAAACAGTACATTCAATCATTGATGTTCTGCATATTCACATTGCCAACTAAATTTTAAAAATTGGCCATAAGCTAAATGTAATATTTTTTGCTTACAAGTAAATAATGTTATTACAATACCATCATGATTTTTCCCAATTTGATTTTTTTAGCTTCTGAGACAAAATCACTATTTCAAATTTTTTTGATATATATAAGAAAAGCTTTAGGAATGTTCAATTAAGTTTCTTTGCGTGAGTTTTCCTATAAACTTTCGTTTTCTATGTGCTATTAATGTTCTTTGCAATATATTTTTTACCGGTGCATATGTACAACGGTGTCAAAGACAGAGGTAGACTCCTGTGAAGTGCGTCCAAACAAGTGACGTAATACACAAACTTTCCGACAAGTAGTCGTCTGGTTGAAAGTACGCCAAGAAAAGTACGAGGGAATATATAATTATCAGTTGATAAGCATGTTTTGCTAAACTAACTACTGAGTCAAATGAAATGAGAGGCATCACTATGAAAGGAGTTTAGTTTTGCAGAGGTGAAAGTAAGTGAATTGCTTAGGTGCGTCAAAACCAAGGGCTCGAGGAGAGAATATTGTTTGCCAGAAAGCTTAGGCCCATAGCTTATATATATATATATATATATATATATATATATATATATATATATATATATATATATATATATATATATATATATATATATATATCGATAACACTGGGGTCATATGATTTGTCTGCCCAACCCTACCAGCAGAGAAACTCCCTCTTTATGAAATTACCTTTTGGCAACAACCCCCACCCCATCCCAGATACTGTCCCTGTCAACCATAACCGCCAGGCCAAAATTGTACAAGGTCATAGTAAAGCATTCTCACTCATATACTACAAGCAATTACTTTTTGCACAACGGTTTTTGCTAAAAGCATATATTATCCATCGGGGCACAATTGATGGCTAGCAAAATATTGACCCTTACACCGCTACTTCTACATCATAGAAGGTAAATTTAAGCTATGTCGAGAAAATCTATTAGATCTAGTCTGGCAAGCGATAGTGGAATTTATTATTATTTGGCTATTTCAATATCCAAAACACTACCTGCTATAACGTAAACAGAATCATAATCCCACCAGGCTTTAAACAAAATGGCGATGTGGGTAAATTCTCCAGGCGGCTGATTTGAAAGAAAATTGTTTAGCTAAGATCACATGCTTGAAAAGCTTGTACTGTGGAAACCTTTGATGAATTCATATTTTAAAATTACAACATAGGCACATTCAATATTTTCTATCCGTTGAGACTGGTGAGTTAGCCTAAGTAACTTATCAAGTAATTATTTGACATGGAACTTCAAGTTGAGACTAACTGTACGGTACTCTAGTTAAGTAAACTTGGTCACCTTCAACTTGGCAACAACTTCTATGAATACGACTGAACAAACAATACTTGGACACTTACTAAATATAACAATGTATATGTATTTATTTAAAAGGCTTGAACAGTACTCGAGTGTAAGAAAAAAATACTTAAAATTTCGCGCGCACTCTTCGTCCGCTGTCTTCGTACTTCTTTACTGCGCATGCTGAAAAAGAAACTGGTTGTGATTCTTTTAACTATCGATTTTATGCAACAAACTCGACATCTAAAAATCGCACAGGACCGTTACCTCGTTCAACGCAGTGATCATTATAATCTCAATATAACACCAGTGGCAGCGTTAAAAGGGAGAGGACTATTGCCCTCGGGCGCCAGGCGAAGGGCGGCGCTGTCGGGAGCTTTGTTTATTTTTGCAGGTGTAACGGGGGGTTAAATGGGGATGGAGTTTTGGCAACTGACATAAAACTGTTCTCTGTGGCAAAGTCGGTAGAGGGGCCACTCAAGAACTTACAACCCCGGGCGCCTCAAACCCTCGCGCAGCCACAGTATAACAGTTCATTACATAGTGCTTAGAAAGTAATCCATTACTTTGTCATGGATATATATATATATATATATATATATATATATATATATATATATATATATATATATATATATGTTTCCTTCTATCCAACAGACGTTAAATTATTCAGTGTTTCCATAACGCTCATTTTTACATACAGCATTTATAAGTCTTCCATTTCAAACGAAGTATATTTCAAAAAAGGTAGAGATAAGTTACATCTACATGAAAAGGATAACTCGTCTTCCAATCCAAATTTTACACGTCGTTATTATTTTTACAAGGAACCAAGTTTTTGGTGAAAAATAAATAACGTCAATATATTAGAGAGACACGATTCCATCGCCCGTTGTTTTCTGACCCGTAATACCATATTTATTACGATGAATTGTCTCTCTATTGCATCAGACACTATTATGTATATATATATATATATATATATATATATATATATATATATATATATATATATATATAGAGAGAGAGAGAGAGAGAGAGAGAGAGAGAGAGAGAGAGAGAGAGAGAGAGAGAGAATTACAAATATACACCAAACAGATCGGAAAGTGCTAAGCTTGGATTCTACAGGAGAATGCTTGATAACATTAACATAATTTTTAAATACGAACAAATAAATATGTGTACACACATAATACTTGAAAGCTTTTGAAACTGCCTTCGTAAAACTAATAAACGCTTTGTTGAATATATTCTCTGGTTTAGAAAGCCACAGACAGTACCTACTACTTATGGACTTATGGATTTGACTCTGCTCCTTCAAGTTTTGCTGAATAAAAATTACACTATATAGATTGCGTAGACTATTATGTTAATAAAGTAAATCAATCTGGTAGACCACACACATGTATATATATATATATATATATATATATATATATATATATATATATATATATATATATATAAAAACTTAAATATAGATACGCGAAGTCATTTAATATTCAATATTGAATTATTAATAAATAAAAAAATCGTTCTTACCTACCAAAAACTTAATAAAGAAAGTTTCTAAAAACATTTGGCCAGCGCGCTTCGCATTATAGAATATAATAGAACAAAAGGATCAAAAACATATTATTTAGAATAAAACAATATTTTTCTTTAATTAAAATAATTACATTAGCACGTGGTAATACGACAGGGTCGTTTTTTTAAAGTTTGATGATTAGGACAGTATACAATGTATTATCATTAAATGGCAACAGTAATCGGAAGAGCTATCTATTTAAATTATTTGATTCATATGGAGCAAATGAAATGCAGAAAAACTAAGGAGTTCAATGAAAACAGAGCAAAGTCATTAGATTACTTAAATTTAAGATTAAGTGAGCAAGGCTAGGTTACGCAGTATTTAAATTATTTGGATAAATCTTTTTCCGTATATCCTTCTATTAATATGTGTGCTACTTTACAAAAACCTAATACACCAGAACATAGCGATTTGTACCAACCTTTGACAAACAGATACATTATGAGTATGTTTGTATTGCCGTTGTAATGGGTGCTAGTGTTTTTATTGGTTATTAATATCCTTGAGCAGCACGAGAAGCGAACAAATGTTAGAACAAGTTCTTAAAGTTCGTATGCGTCCGATAACAAGTATCAACTAAATTTTACTAAATAAATAGGACAGATGACAACATGCGTACAATATATAACTCCTCATATACAAAAAAGAAACAACACAAAACATGGTGGTAAGAATCTTAATCCAGCACATCATTGTTTTCACATACTGCAAGTAGTATAGAACCTGAACAACACATGCAACTCGTAATACCTTGACTAGGACGAAATATATAAATTGTACCAGATAGTGGGTTGGTTTCTTAGGGTTTTTTTATTTTTTATTTTTATTTTTTTTGCTCGATGTAAAGATTAAAGGGCATGTAAATAATTCTGTTACAAACAATGGAATAATGCTGAATAAGGACGCGAGCATTTCTGACGATAGCGATGATATTTTCAAGCTGAACGAGTATAATATTTCCATGTTGTATAAAGTCTTGTGGTTACCAACGTTTGTGAGACCAATATATGATAGAGCAAGGTATAATGAATGAAAAACCGAGAAAGTTCAGATCAGGAGCATCTAATACACAAAACACGGGCACAGACGCTAAACACAGAATTTGCACTAGATTTAATTTAAACAAAACATACAACTTTCTTTAAAAAATTGTTGTTAGTTTCTGTCCAACAGTTATGTTCAAGAAGACATACAACAAAATTGAGTTTGAGGGACGATGCTGTAATTCTAAATAAATCCTGGTGATGAATTAGATACATTATTGAATTGTTATTATATACCAGGGAACTAATACTTTGTTTCTTATAGACGATTCTACTATCATAAATGAGATAAAAAGAAAGCAACCAATCTAACTAAGCTAGCATTCAGTGGTAGCCATTATGGAATATCCATGTGGGTGTAAGTGCACAAATATCATGGAATTCTTCGTGACTTCTGTGAGAACACTAGGTTCATTGTTATGTTTAACAGTAGAGACAGAAAAACTGTGGAGTGTATTTTCCTTGAAAATCACATAATGCCATAAGAGATGAAAGGAGAATTTCTAGGAAAGTTAAAACAGAGTAAACATATGAAGTTATGACTGCGTTTCGAGTATATATTCATGACAAGCTATTTGCTGATCAATCATTTATTTTATATCACCGTCAAATTATATAAAATGATATCTATATATGTACATTTGTACAGACATATACATCAGTATATACAGTATACACACATATTGCGTACAATGCATTCGAGTGATACATTAACTATTATCTAGTGTATATCAAGAGGTGGACAAACTGTTATGCTAATATACAACCAGGAAATTTTATTTTGTCAAAGTAATCTATACTACCTGTAAGGTTACATGGCTTTTATAGAAAGACGTGCCTGGACATACACAGCACATAAAGTTAATATAAGTGAGCAGCGGATATATGGTGCAAATGAGTTACTTTCCTTGATTAACTCTTTTTATTGCATAATACATGCAAATTAGCATATACCTTAAACTTGGCAACGCATTATTGTATACCTGTATGTATCAACCGATTATCTATATGAAATATCTGTGGAAAGGCTTGGTGTCTGACATGGTAGGCCACTATGTTAGGCACTCGGGCCGGGATCGATAATGAAGCAGTTAGGCTTAACTTACGACGTGAATAGGACTTTAAAAGTTGCAGGAAGTTGAGAAGGTTGCTGGTGAAACCGCTATCACTAGCGACAAAATGCAGGCAGCAACGATGCCGTTTAAAGTTCCTTATCTGCTAAGGAACAAAACGATTGAACAGGGCTAGCACACATTCCAAGACAGTGCTTTTGCAAACATTATAAATAAATATTTCATTAATTATATGACATCGAATCATCCGTTTACATGAATAATTATAAACTCGACCCAGCACATTATTTTAGTGCAGCATGACTAGGTCATGATGCTGCTTTGTAAATAATGAATGTAGAATTAGAACTGTTAACAGAGTATGATATCTATTTAATGACTGAATTTGGTATTAACGGAAACAAGGTCCCGAATAGATATGTTTAAGCAAATCAAGAGCAGCATCTTGACAGCGAAGCGAAAATGATAGCGAATGCGACAAAGCCAAACCAAGGTAATTCAACATGTACCTAAATATCAACAATTTATATGAATCCGCATGCCTCAGCCAAAGCCTGTTAGAAACTTTAAGTGGGCAACAATGAAGAAATGAAAGTATTAAAATTTCATGACTTGGAGTCATGATTATAAACTGGCGGAATTTTTTAAGTCGATTTAGAATACCAACGAATTTGCGTGACTATTTTAAAGATCATGATTTGGCTCCAGCAAAACCATAATTCTTAATCAAGATGATTTATCACCATTACAAAAGAAATTGGTAGAAGATAAAAGAGGTGCAAAACCTTCAGAACTCAATATAGTATGCACGTTGAAAATATAAAACAAAGTATGTTATTCGCTATCGTAATTTAGAGATGTATGTTCAGTTAGGAATAAAGCTAGAAGTTTTATTCGATTAATAGTCGGTGCAAAAACCATACATAGATATTAACATATCTTTGAGGCAAAAAGCAACCCTGAATTTGAAAAAGATTTCTTTAAACTAATGAATAATTCTGTCTTCGGAAAACAGACAGAAAATTGAAAAAAGAGAACGAATGTTAAAATATGCACTAAAGAAAAGAAATATTTTAAACTTCGATAGGTTATTTCAATGCAAGGAGAATAATAATATATGAAGATATGGTATTAATTAGCATAACAACAAGAAAACGAACTTACACAAGCCAATTTATGGAGGTTTTACGGTGCTAGAAGTATGTAAGTTGCTTATATACGACTTCTATTACAACACACTAAAGACAAATATGGTGACAAAGTAAAAGGTTTAATGACTGATACAGATTTTCTGTGCAATAGTATTGAAACAAATAAAATTTACAATGACAAGAAACAAAATCTTGATATTTATGACATAAGTGACTACAAACAAGATAATATTTTTGGTATTCCATGGATGAGTGAAAAGATACCACGACTTTTTAAAGATGAACTAAACGGTATTTAATACAAGAATTGCGAGGCCTTAAAAATAATCTACAATTAGAAATTTACAAAGATAGCTTAATTTAACCAAAATATAAATCATCAAGAAATGAATTTAATTAGATCCAATTATCACGAGATATATAATATCAGGATAAATAAGCTTGATCTTTCAGTATATGATGATAAACGTTATTTAGTGGATAACATGAATATTTTACCTTATGGTTATTATTCTCTAGTACGATAGTAGTAATGAAGAAAAAAAAACAGTGAGAAAGAGTCCATAATCTATTTTCTGACTAGCAAAAAGCATCGATATAAAGGTAGGCGTCGGCTTTTTAATGTCTGAATAAATCCTGTGATAGCTGGGGATAAAGGGTATACATTAGTCTACAAGGCCTAGTGGATTTTTTTTCTTTTTCTTCTACAAAATCTTCAAATTTACCACAAAGCAAAAATTAGTCAACAAATTTTGATTTATCTCTCAGAAGTAAAATGTAGTCGAAAAGTGTTTGAAACCGGTGTTTTTGACCAATAATTTGGTTTCTGATTGATAAAAAATACATGGTCAAAACACTGTTAGTATTAGTGTATGAATAGAATTTAGCCAACAGGTGTTTTAAAACAGTATTTTTAATTAAATTTTTTTAGCCAAATACCCACCCACCCCCCAAAAAAGGGTCTCAAAACAGATGAAATGGCCCAGGACATTTGCTTTCTATACTACTTAGTTTATAGTAAACACATCAAAAATCAAATGCATAGAAAATAGAAATATAGAGGACAAAACATGCATTTAAATTATTTTGAAAATACATAGAATAAGATATTTTAATTCAATTTGCTATATTGACATAAAAGGAAATTTCCGAAAATGATTAGATCTATCTCCTAGTAAATAATTAAATGGAGAGAAAATAAAATCAATAAATTATTCCATAAAAGAATTTTTCTTTTTTTTTTTCAGTAGTAAAGGTCAAAGTAAGAAAAAGTCATAATAAAAATCATATATGTTTTCTTTATACATTATTTCAGAGGCCATAATCGGCCTGTTCTCTACTAGAGGTTTTTTTTTTTTAAATTTTTTTTTTCGTTAATTTTTATCTAATTTTGCTCATTTAGTTCATTTTCAGAATTTAGGCACTGCATCTTAGGAATGGTATCTAGTGTTACTAGTTATTATCATTAGATTAGGTTTTAATCATGATAATTAAAACTAATACAATAAATTAAAACAAGTTGTTTTACTTAGTTGAAAGCGCTTTTAATGCGTTTTATTTTTAAAAAAAACAGTGATTGGAAGTGTTAATAGGATTAGGAATTAAATTCTAATCTTTGCCCATATCTGCATTTAACTTTTAGTTAATTTTGAGAAGGGACTTGGCAATGATGCTACATACCAACATCAGTGGGTTACTTGTCATACTGGAAATAATGCTGTATACCAGCATCTTCTGCTTACTTGTCATCCAAAGATGTAGTAACTCTTTACCACAACCTGTATACCAGCATCTTCTGCTTACTTGTCATCCAAAGATGTAGTAACTCTTTACCACAACCTGTATACCAGCATCTTCTGCTTACTTGTCATCCAAAGATGTAGTAACTCTTTACCACAACCTGTTTCCAGCTTAAACGAAACACTTATGAGGAAAGCACTGGCCCAAATATTGGTAGAGTTTTCTATCCCGTTACAAGAAGAATATTTTAATATCAATGTTATGTGAATCATGTGAAATGCTCAAGGCACAACTCCATATGTGTTAGTTTGCATAGACACATTCTCTTTTTCTTGGAAATATCTTCAGTGCATACATTAGCAAATAAGATCCAGTTTAGGTCCGGCAAATAAAAAAACAAGTTAGAATGTTTGTAGCAATCCCCATAATGGTTCGAGAATACTTCCATCATTCAATCACTAGATTTGGTGATATAGCTATTTAATTGCCACCGCAACATAAACAGCCGAGCCACTGTTTATAAACAACCCAATACACACGCGCGAGCTTGCGACGTCACAAATAAGTAAACAAATTGGCTGGCAGCATAGCTTATCGGTGCGACAGTCAACGAAGGCACCAATAAATCTTGCGTTTGGTTTGCAACATTGTTTAAATGATGTGTATATTTCCATTAAATATTTTTGACTACCTCTGACATCTATTTTCCTGAAAAGGTTTCCCTTATGTTTATGTTTAGAACTGATTTGTGTGTCCAAATCTTGCAAAAATCGCCACAAAGAGGACACTGTATGTGTTTCTGAATCATTGTATTCACAAAAAAGACTTTAAAACCTTTTGCGCAACAGTAATAACCGGATACCAAATAAAGAATAAATCGTCTTTATGTCAATTATATATTTGGACAAAAAAAAAAGTTAATTATTTTTAAAAAAACGTTTATATTCAGTATATCTGTGTATAGGTGTCATTCATATTACACAAAGCCATCTAACATGGAACGTAGTATTTTACAGTTCTAATTGCAGCCCATCAACTAAAAGTGGACATGTGATAAACGGAACATTGATAATTTATCATTTCAGATTGCGTTTGAGAAAGGTATCATTTTATTACACGAAGCCATTTGACTTAAAGGCGTCATATTTCAGAGCCCCAATCGTAAGCTCAGCAATTAACAGCGGAAGTTTGATAATTTATTGATAATTGTCCGTAAATACTGAGATAAATTTATTGTTAAAATGAAATTTAAAAAGTGTGGAAACTAGCGATTTCTCTGGAGGGGTGCACTAGACCTCCAGTCTGACACTGCCTTATATATTCATCTGTTGCAGTAGTAGTCTGCCTTTGACAATTCTTCTCTCTCTCTCTCTCTCTCTCTCTCTCTCTCTCTCTCTCTCTCTCTCTCTCTCTCTCTCTCTCTCTCTGAGAAATGTGAGAATTCTGTAAATTGTATTTCCAGTTGACTTTTACCTGATAATAAAATCGATAGCTTCTACGTCCTCTTATTGCATTTTTTAAATTTTTTTTATTTTTTTTTTATTAATGTTAAGACTGCGCACACTTACTTGTTTAGTCCACTACTTTAATCCTTCTCATTCTCTATTGGTTCCCTACTTGTCTTTATTGTTCACGCGGTTTAATTTAACATCCTTTCCCAAGCTTGATTAATTCAAAAAAATTAAATTCACTTTTAGATGTAACTCGGCATCCTTCAGTGCATTTTTCAGCGACAGCTCACAACCTCTCCCCTTGTTCTGACTTACATCTAAGTTTTGTTTGTCGTAATATCCGTGTAAATGTATTAATATCCGTGTATATATATATATATATATTAATATACGTGTATATATATATTAATATACGTATATATGTATATATTAATATACGTGTATATATATTAATATACGTGTATATATAATTAATATACGTGTAAATATATTAATATACGTGTATATATATTAATATACGTGTATATATATTAATATACGTCTAAATATATTAATATACGTGTATATAAGAACATCTTCGCTAATAATGGGACCTTGACTTCAATGCGTCTACTTCAGACAGACATGCTTGCAAAAAGAACAATTTTTAACCAAAGGCATGCTTATGAACAGACCTACGTTTTGCTAAGAGAATTTGCTCAAGCATTTTTTTAAATAGTTGCTGCATATGAAACTTCCTCATCCAATATACGGTATTGTTTATATATATATATATATATATATATATATATATATATATATATATATATATATATATATATATATATATATATATATTTTGGGGGGTGTAAAACTTGCATTCATTGTGAAAATATGAGTACAGATTTATGTGTCTTCAGCAATCGTGAGAAGTCTTAACATGACCTCTCGATGATTTGATACATGCCATTTTTATTCGAGGTTTAGCTATAAAGAAATTGCTATATGATGATATTCAATTTTTCTTCATGTTAAGACGGCGAGGACGTATTCCTGCTGCTACATCTACCAATAACACACCTCCTTCCCATGACGCAATAAGAAAACAATCTATAAAAGCTTCACACTCGACAATGGTGGAACAATAGTGATTCCCAATGCGGGTTCCTCTTGTGACGTCACACAGATTCAAGTCACTGAAACTGCCAAAGTTATACATGGCCTCGGGAGAATATTTTAACATGGACATTTAAATTTAAATATCTCACTAACCGTTGCTTGCACTCAGTCGCAATTTAAGATAATGCATAAACCATCATACTGAATAATTTAGAGGGAAGTGATATTGGGGTCTCAGGTATACCTTTAAAGTTACTATATAATCTCCACATTTGACCCCTTTTATATCAGATATGTTTGTGAGCTATTCCCACAAGTGCGCGAGAGCTGGGTAATTTATTAAAGATCACGGTAAAATGATTATAATTTGAAAAGTAGATGGCGCATGCGTTACATTGATGCACCATAATAATGAACCAGAAAATCCGTTCCGTAATCCAGTTCGTTTTCCGTTCCTTAATCCGTTCGCATTTTGGTTAAATCCGCAGCTGGTGAAACTGAAAGTAGACACGAACAGTAACGCAGCCATTGATTTTTCAGTAAATTTTGCATCCGTTTCCATAAAAAGATCAAGGACATTCCTGCCGACAAGTATCTAGATTCTAGAAGTATCTAGAACACGTGTAATCTCCAGGGGCGGATCCAGGAATATCGTTTGGTGAAGGGGGAGCATAAACAAGTATGCGAGGGGTCAATAGGGGCCCATGGGCCAAAGCCCAACAGAAGCTCCTGTATTTTAAGTGTTTCCAGGGCATAATTTTAACCATCTAACTGTAAAAAAAGCTCAACTTACTCCAGGAAACGTTCCCCTCTTTCGAATTCATTTTTAGATCGGGGTAGGGTGAAAGAGAGGGGGAGCGCGCCGAATCCGCCTCCCCCTCCACGTTTGATTTCTAACTCGCCCAATGAAATTAATGTAGGTCTTCGCTTCCCCGAATCCTTTGAATTCAGTTTCTTTTCAACAACAGTGTATCACTGAACACTATATACCAACAACAGTTGTAATAAGGCTTCCAATTCCAGGTGTGAAAAGCCGGTGCGTGCCCCCTCCAACTCCACTCCCCTCCCCCCCCCCTCTACAAATGAGCGCGAAGGAACCGGAACATTTCTTAGTGATAGTTTTCTTATAGTTAGGCGATTAAAATTATGCCCAGGGAACACTTAAACTGCTGGAGCATCCAGTTGCTTTCTTCGTTTAAAATGCTGAATGTTGAAACCATCGCTTAAATTCTTCAGCGATAACAAGATTTTCAAATTAGCTGATGTGGAGGACATAGTAGATGTCAGATTGTCACCATTTTCATTTAGAATAACGTAGACATCATTACAACAGTTTTTGGTGAAAACCCCATGTCATAACGATAATCCATTCAGGGAGTAGTGACAACAAGATTTTCAAGACAGCCGTCTTAGCAGCCATATTAAATGTACGACTGGCACCATTTTCATTTAGGACCAACTAGGTATCAAAAGAAATCTGTTGGTGAAAACCCCGTGTTGATTTAGTCGTATATCGGGGAGGAGTAGAGATAACAATATTTTGAAGATAGCCACCATGGTGCGCATATTGAGGGTTAGTCATTGTCATTAAGGACCAACTAGACACCGTAAGAACCCTTCTGCTGAAAACCCCATATCAAAATGACTTTCCAGGTAAAAGGAGGAGCTAAAACAATTATATTCTCATACTCGTATTAAAGATCAGATATATATATATATATATATATATATATATATATATATATATATATATATATATATATATATATAGTAATGCCTCCCTATCATCTGGAAGACTCGCCAGGTCAAAGTAAAGTTACTTCCCCTAAAAAAATGGAGATTTAAACTGGAAATCTCGATCTATGAGGTTATTCAAGAATTTGCTTCTTTGTATATATATATATATATATATATATATATATATATATATATATATATATATATATATATATTGTTGCGGAATTATATATCTTTTTTTGATAATGGTATTGTTTATTAGTTTATGAGCTCTGTTCTTAGTCTAACAGCTGTCGTCTTATCGTGAGTACACATACGTTATTTTGGATCAATATTTCAAAGCCTTAGTCATATCACGTGGTTTTAGCGCGGGAAGAGCCTGAACTTCTGACCTAGATTCCATTTTGTTATTGATAAAAATGTCAGTTTAGATGTACTTTAAGCGGAATCACGCATAACCTAATTTCTGATTGGTTTGGAGAGGGTTGCAATATTTCGAAATACCCAGTTGTTTGTTTAAGACGTAATGGGTTTTTATTTTGTTTATGCGCAGTGGGAGACTATATTATAGAATTAATAGCAGTATTCTTCATTCTTCATAGTTACATTTGGATAGAGAGATCATACACGAATTGGTTCATTTTGTGTGTGGGATATTCTTTGGAGATTTTTTATATTAATACAGTGCATTTTGGATTAGTACTGTGTCTTCAACTTAATTATTATACAGCTCCGTGGAATTATCGGAAACATTTCTAGATCTTGTGAGATTCCATATTCACAAGGATTATTTGGATATAACTTAATCTTATCAACACATTAGCTCAGTAAAGGTTACTGCATTCGGAACATACATTCGGAATATTTGGATTAACTTCCGGAACAGTGAACTTTTAAACAATTTAGGACTTTTAAGGATATTCTATACTATAAGTTATTTTTAATTCTTTCACTTTAATTGTTTATTGAAATATTTTTAATATTTTAGGAAATTAAAGATTTTTATTTTAAATCTTGAAAGCTTGTTTGAGTCGTTTCTTTTGTTACATAACCCTTACTCGTAACAATATATATATATATATATATATATATATATATATATATATATATATATATATATATATATATATATATATATATATATATTACTAATAGGGCAGTTACAAAACAGGAGAGAAGACAGACCTGAAGCTTGGGTTAATCCGATTAGAATATGTTTTGCATTCAGTTAAGCAAGTGATTCAAGTTTGACAACCAATTCAAACAACCGTTTAAATAGTTGAATATGCTCATGTTCAGTTCAAGAGGACTGTGGGTTACATATAAAAGACAGAGGAGCGCACAGTGGGGTAGAGGGGTGGACATTTGGAGGAGTAGGGCAGTGTTCCCCTCTATTTTGTTCGTGTAGGAACACTGGCTCAGACATCTAGTTATCGATTTGTTCAGGCTTCTGGTGCAGACTTGACTCAGGTTGGACAGAATACACTTAAACTCCTGTGCCAGCTGGACACCGTTTTTTAATGATGCTATCCTATTCTGAAGCTGACATGTAATGGTTCTCCACATATTTTAAATTGTATTAATGTTAGGAGACTGTGATTACCAATTCAAACAAGTTATATGGTTTTATCATTTCCATTCAACCACTCGATACGATCTATACTTTTCCAAATTCATATTTCTCTTGATATCAACAAGTGTTCTAGCTTCGTCGTACAAAACGCAGCCCCAAAACATCACTATTTCTTTTGTATATATTTTTACAAAAAAATTATTTTATTTTTTTTTATCCATGATGCACCACATAACTTTCAGGTCTCCAAAATTAATCACTCTTTCTCCAAACATATACAAACAAATTCTGTACAAAAAGAATCTTGGTCTCAAAAAATATCACTTTTTCCAGTGCAATCAACAGTCCGTGTGCTACTCTACTTCTACTCTAATTTATTCTGTTTTTCATATCAACAGCTGAAACAGAGTATTTCCAACTGATCTCTTATTGTAGCCAGAATAGTTCAATCGTCTCTGGACAGTTCAAGCTGAAATTAGAACTGGCAGTGATGAATTTATCATTTTAGTGGAATCTTATTTCCACTTCTTTGCTTATTTTCCACCGATACGCTTGAATGATAACAGTTTAAAAACTTGGACACTGTGGAATAATTTACGTCCATAATTTATTTTCCTCAGATAATAACAATCCTTCTACAGTTGTATAATTGTTTATTTGCACTCGCTTGACATTTCATAATTTCCGCGCGCTACGGTGTTTGCAGAAGAGATGACGGGAAGTAGACATGCTTCAATTCCGCACAAAAGATTCAGGTGCTATTTTCAGTAATGTGTTTTCCAAACTCAAGTCTGTAAAAGGACCGAAACTCCATCAATAATACATTGTCTCTATTTATTTTCAGTTACAACTAGGATAAGCTCTCAAAAGATTCTTTTTACTAAAATCTTGCTTTCATTATCAACCAATCCTGGCTAACCAAACCCATATATACTCTATTTTATCTACACCATTTCTAGACTGGTTAATACTTTGAGTCCTAAAAGGTCATACTGTGACCTTAATTCTGACCATATAAATGCAGGCTGATTCGGACCGTGGCTGATTCGGATCAGGCTTATTGGGACCAAACTAGGGGCTGATTTAAATGTGAGAGTTACAATTGTTAAAATTTATGATATTTCTCATTATTTAACAGTGTGAGCAGTTCAAAGCTTCATTTAAGGAAACAAAACCCCGATTTTACGTTAAATAATGACGTTGTTCCGTATACAGATTAAATGAAAAAATATAAGACTATTTATCTTGCATTGCAAGTTTGATAGTGGAATATTTTCAAAGCAGCTCATTCACCTTTGTGCAAAATTAAAATAGTGAACTTTATTTTATTGAGAAATAATACAATTACTAACACTGACAAAAATATTGCGAAAACAGTGCCCATGCAGTAACATTTGCTTTTTCGTCTATATATATATATATATATATATATATATATATATATATATATATATATATATATATATATATATATATATATATATTGGTCTGAGTATGTTAATGCTTTTGTTAGATATAGAATAGAATATATCTTTATACTCTATACTCTATATTGTACTAGATACTACTGGTGCTAAATAACACTTATATACTAAAAAAATGAAACTGTGGTCCTGTCCAATTTATGATTTAGTTTAATACAATATCATACGCCTATATTCTGCTAATCTTGTGAATCTCGTATTAATTATAGTAAAGAAAATGACAACTTAACGAAAATGGTTCTGTTATCTCTGCTGAAAGGTGAAATATAGTTTACAAATCTTTCTTTAAAGCACCGTACGTTTTATTTGTTTCTTCTAAATTCAGAATGTATCAACTAAAAGTAATAGAGAAAAGTGTCCATACAATAGAATTTTTTCGTGTGTGTATATCTATCTATCTATCTATATATATATATATATATATATATATATATATATATATATATATATATACACACATACATACATACATACATACATACATACATACATACATACATACATACATACATACATACATACATACATACATACATTGGTCTGAGTACGCTAATGGTTTTGTTACATTTATGTAGAATTAATCTTTTGTCCTGTGCTACAGAAAACTTATATACTAAAAAAATGAAACTGGAGTCGTGTCCAATTTATGATTTAATCGAATGCAATATCATACGTCTATATTCTGCTAATATTGTGGACCTCGTATTAGTTATAATAAAGAAAATTATAACATAACAAAAATGGTGGTGTTATCTCTGTTGAAATATATTGAGAACTATGACGAAAGTGTGACTTCCCTGTGTTTAATGGAATCACTTTTTGATTCAATGCCGCTATAATTGTCTCATCATATTATCATCGTCTTTTTAATACTTTGCTTGATCAGTACGCCCTTAACTAATTTAATTGCAAACAATAATAGTGGGATCATCTGACCATCAATTTGCAAAACCTGTTTGTAATGTACTGAATTTAATCCCATTCTAGAACGCAAAATGTCATGCTGACTTTAAATAACTTTGTGGTCTTTGGTTACATGAAAGTGTTATTATGTTATATATGTGTTAATATAATACAATCTCTATTCAGAACTAAAGCTTTTACTGGATTTAATATGTGCTTTAAATGAAATATTTACGTTCAATAATATTTGTAACATTTTCAAAGATTACAATGAAAAGAAAATAAGTTGGTCTACTAGTTCGAGATTTCACTCGAAAGATAAACATTTAACGATAACAGTAAAGTAAGTCTTAATATTTGTGTTATTCATCAATAACTCTTTACACAGTATTTTTGGGGTAAATTTAATACGATGAAAGCACGATTTCCATGAGAAATCAATAAAAGTCATGGGTCAATTTATATACATTAGTGTTTGATAGTGTAAAAGGTCGGCTATTCTGGCCTGCTTTATGAAAAGTGTTAAATATTTTTCAAAGATATTAAGTTAAAGAATAGCGTTATGTTTTATTTGTTTTAAACGGTAGAAGAGGATGGCACTTTAGACCCAAACGGGAGTCCCGTGTTCAATAGGGTCAAAAGTTTATACACCCAAACTGGTAATGTATATTAGGCCGCCATTTTGAAATGTATGTTTTGTAACAGTGTAGCATGAGGCAACGGTCTGAACTCGAACTGAAATGCCGTATTACGTTATATGTTTCACACAAGGAGTCGGTCTGTTTGTCACAAGTTGGTACTATTTTGGAGGTAGATGTGAGTTTGTCTGCACTATAAATGAAATGCCCTCTTACGACATACATTTCACACGAGGAATTTGTCTGTTTGTAACATGTTGGTTCCGTTTTGGACGAAAAGTGTAATTGGTTAGAGATTGTCGACCGGGAAAATGGGAGTTTGTCTGCACTCTAAATGAAATGCCGTATTTTGTTTTGCTTGATAACAAAACTGACTTCTTTATCTCCCCTTATCATCCTATGATCCCACTTATAAAGTTAAAATCTGTAACCCATGCTATAATATCCTCAACCCTCCACTACCATCTTTTTAAGAAAACAAAACTACAATCCTCATAATCCTTACATATAAAATTCCCAGTTATCTACTATTAATCACCTAGTTTTCTACTATCCACCATCAAAGTTATATATTATCCACCAACCAATTATCTCTAATCAACACCCAGTTATCTAGTATCAACCAACCAGTTATCTGCTATCCTACACCTAGTTATCTACTTTTCAGAGCCCAGCTATCTACGATCCACCAACCTGTTATCTAATATCCAGTACCCAGTGATTTGCTTGCTATTCACCAACCAGTTATATACTACCAGCACCCAGTTATCTACTATCCAACATTCAGTTTATTTAATATCTAGCACACGGTTATTTACTAGCAAGAGTCTCTTACCATCCTCATAGGTCCCCTTCTAACTAAATTAAAACTCTTATAGCATCCCTACCTTCGTTTGCAATGGTCATTATCGACTCGTTTACTGACCCCATATGGTAGGATTAAAAAGAAGAAGTATAAAATAGAATTTAAATCCCTTATTCACAAGACTAATTTTTTTATCTCCCCCTACCACCCTATGATCCCGCTTGTAAAGTAAAAACCTCTTCACCCCGTCTGTAATGTCACTACTCTCCTTAATTTCCTATTTTAGACAAAACTACCATGCCATGCACACAGGGTAGGATCTCAAAAAAGATGTGCCTGTTTGTCTGTCTTTCAATGTGTGTGTGTATGTGTGAAACACAGAGAGAGAGAGAGAGAGAGAGAGAGAGAGAGTTAAAGAATTTTGGAAACACGTCAACACCATTTTTTCAAAAACAACATTTTTAATAAGCTTCGCTCAATTAAACATTAATAAATGAAGACGGAGGTTTAGGGTTTGTCTCTTCCTTTTCACGTAGAAATACCAAATATTAAATATGAATATATTTACAAGGTTGACAACGTTGCAAAGTAAGACTTGATTTCCAAATTTTTAGTACAGTGTAATTTTTCCATCTATGCACACTATGTTTCTGGGCTAAAGAAACTATAAAACTATAATGTTCACAAAACCGCTTTTCTATTTTATCATCCTTTCTAAACATGGGAATGGCAGTCTGAGGTACAAGGATGGGTATGTATTGAATGTACTTACTAAACAATTGCTGCGTATATGACAGACAGTAAGTTTACAAAAAAAGCATTCGCTCTCAATCCAACCTGACTCGATATGTTTGTAACAGGTTGGTTTTATTTTGGAGAGAATTGTAATTGATTGAAGTTTTATCGACTGGGAAAATGTGAGTTTGTTTCCCTTCTATTGAAATGCCTTATTATTGGACTATAGCAAGAAATATAATGATAAAACTACATTTCCTATTTAAAATGTCTGAATAACATTGTCATTTACTGGCCACAATGGGTAGGATTTAAAAGAAGAAGTATAAATATAAATAATGTATCCAGCCCCACCCCCACCATCCCCCTACACCCCTAGAAGCCCAGTTATAAATAAAGTAAAAATATATATTCCCATATATAATATTCCTATCCGCTGTTACTTTCCTAGTTATAAACAAAACTACTATCCCATTTGTGTCTGTCTATTTGCTTTATTTAGGTGGGAAAATGTGAGTTTTATTTGCACTCTAAATTATGTTACAATTCTGCCAGTCACGAGTTTGGCTTACAAGTTGGCCTATGTCAAATAGGATTCTTAGACATATGTCGCAGTATTCTGCTAGAATCACTTTTGGATACTGCCAGATTTGGTTCTTAATTTTTTTTTTACAGTGTTACAAATCTAGGCCTACATTCTGTTAGCATACACTGACCGACTATTTTATTTATCTAATGGAGAGTGTACTTGTTACAAAATGTGTTTATACTTCGAGGATTGAAACTTTCACAGAAGAGTCTGTCTGTTTGTTCTATTTAGGTGGGAAAATGCGAGTTTGTCTGCGCTCTAAATGAAAGACCTTATTATATGTTTTGCTTATATATAGGGACATACAAATACATCAAAGTGGGTTCATGATTTGTGTGTGTGTGTGTGTGAGAGAGAGAGAGAGAGAGAGAGAGAGAGAGAGAGAGAGAGAGAGAGAGAGAGAGAGAAGACCAGGGAATTAACATTAGCTAATCATCCTGTTTATGTAATGTCCAGCCGTAACAAGGGTCTTACTCAAGAGACCAAACAAAAATCATCATCATTATTATTATTATTATTATTATTATTATTATTATTATTATTATGGAGTATAAGAATAAATAAAGCTGGACACCATTTTGTTTTTCTTTTCCTCCATTATAGGACAAGGAGAAATTAACATTAGGGTACCCTTTTATGAGTTTCTGAAGACCAGAATAAATTCTATTTATCCTATCCTTCACTCACGACAATTTGAAATCTCCTTTCTGGATCACCTTTTAGTACACCTGCAGAATTAACTTCTTCCAAACTCTTGGACAAAATTCAAAACGTTCAACAAATGAGGGACGAGTTTGACATCACCGATGGAAAAGCCATTATTCACATGACACACGTTTCACCTCCAAGTGAAGAAGACAAAATTTGCACTTTATCTACTCTTCATGCTTACCAATAAGTGTGTATAGCACCTTCGATAAACAAACAAATTTACGCCTGTATGGATGAACATGACTAGCAAAGTCTTGGATTCGACACTTGACCACAAGTGGTGATTGATTACGTCAAAAGTCATTATGAGTGACAAATGAAAAAAAAGAAAACATGAACTTTTTATTTTGTCTTTAAATGCACATTAGTTGTAGCATGAACTGTATTTTATTATGAATGTAAATATGTTTTACATAACTGTTTTTCGACATGCACATTGGTTACACCATGAACTGTATTTTTTTACATGTGAATTGGTTATTCCATGGGCTGTATTTTATGACATGTCAATATCTTTTAGCATGAATTGTGTTTTTTTTTTCTTCATGTATATTGGTTACACCATGAATTGTGTTTTATGAATACATTGGTTGTACATAAACTGTGTTTTATGACATGTACATTAGTTGTAGCTTGAACTGTTTTTGTTCTTACGTATACATTGGTTACACCATATACTGTTGTTATGACATGTCAATATGTTGTACATTGGTTACACCACAAACTGTTGTTATGACATGTCAATATGTTGTAAATTGGTTACACAATAAACTGTTGTTATGACATGTCAATATGTTATACATTGGTTACACTATGAAAGAAAAATCAAACATTTATAAAATGTCTTGTGTCATTGATGGATGAAAATTCAGAATTCCAAACACAATTGTTATGGATGCATCCTCCGTTCTTAAAGTAATTGACTAAAGCTTAGATCGTCAAAGTTGAGAGGTACTATATTTTTGCTATCCCTTTAATATGTTGATTGCTGGATCTAGTGGTTCAGGCAAAACCGAATATGCCAAACGTGTGATTGAACACAAATCCCTTTTGTTAGATTGATGATGGAGTAAAGAAACTGAGTTTAAATTAATTAGTGGTCCCGAATTATTACAGATTATACAGACAAACTGTAACCAGCAAATAAAAAAGGGTCTGGCATATTGCTCAGCTATTGCTAAGTATTATGTCCTACACTTAGAATGGGTTGTTTGAAGAAAGGCCTGGTTATCACTTAACATGATTATCTTTCATCTCTTGTGAGTTGGAGAGGTTTTCCCAGTATTTTCGTTAAACCATTTTTCTATATTATATTTCAGTCTTTTCTCTGACATCATCATTTTGATCCCTCTTGATTCTCTGACTGAGTATGCAAGGCTTACTTTTTTAAATTACAATAGCCAATCATAGCATTTTGCTACTCAAAACTTTGTGCTCAAAAATACATTATATGTAGTATGTCTATAGCTACTTGACTTTTATTACAGTAATGTCATATATACCATGAACCTATGTCAGAATACTTTTTACTCAAAACAGTAAACCTTGCTCGCTTCCATCTGTTGTATATCAAATTATTCGTGTACCAATTTGATGTTTTTAACTAGTATCAGTCTTAACGTTTTTGCACTATGGGTTTCTCATGATTTGTTGATATATATGCATTAGTATCTTGAGTCTAGGTTTATCTACCTTACCAAGAACGACTTGCTCTCTCGACCACCCAATGTTCCACTTGCACATGTGATTTGCTATATGTGTATACATTTGTTACATCCATAAACGCATGTATCAACTTAAGTTATCGTCATCAACTTGTAAACATTCAACACATCTTGTCAATTAAAATTCAATCATCATTGTCTCACATCACACAGAACATTAGCTCGTTATAAAAAAATTGTGTGCGCGGAAACACACACACACACACACATGCATCATCTATATTAAAATTACCTTGACATACCCAACGACATAGGTTTTGAAAGACGCAGGATTCCCAAAGAATGCAAACAAGAATCACACAGCATGATACAAGGACACAAGAGCCGTTGTAAAAAGAAACAAGTTTCCCTATCTTTTGAACTTAAGAAGACTTACAGCCGCACTAACTATCTGTGTTCATCTTCGACATTGATGCTAGGTCCCTTTTTAGACATGTAGTTAATTCTTCTGTTATTTTGTACTGCTTCATTGTTTTGACCCTTTCATTATTTAAGTTATTGTTTTCTCCTTTCTGACAAATTGTAAATATTGTTTTACTTGTGTCATTTTGTGTGTTAGTCTGTGTCCATGATTTTAATGGTCACCCAAGGGATACATTTCTAATGTTAGAACGTAGGGAAATTTATTTACTCTATGTATTCCAAATTTCATATATGTGTGTGTATATATATATATATATATATATATATATATATATATATATATATATATATATATATATATATATATAAGAAAATAAATGTTACATGTAGACATATGAAATGCAAGAAAATTCCAGTGTCACTGAAACTTTCGAATAAAAATGGAGGAAATTTGAAACTAGCAAAACTCTTTTCTCTATCAAGGTAATTTCAAATACTATATCGCACTAAATCTATTTAGTTTATTGGCATACTCTGTGTCTGGCATAGACGTATATGTCTCATATATAATGCAGTCATAGCATTCTGGAAGGTAAACTAGACAAAACGCACAGGTACGAGATTTTAAAATTGAATGAAATACCTTGATCACTAAGACATCAGTCAATCGAATAATCGACATGACTTGATTACCATTTGAACCTGGTCTGTGGTAACACTGCCTATTGTTATTGATCTCGAAAACTCGAACACCCAAAAAACCTCGCAGCACTTTTAGTTTCAGAGTTCTACTGCATTTCAAAACAACAGTTTTAAATCAGATTAAAATAAATACTTGTAATTTTTTATGCTTTTTTTCATTTGTGCAAACCAAAAATCTTCTTTCTGATAAACAGGCTGGTATAGACGGGGGACTCCTGACCATAGTCTTGGATTCCGAGGCTGCCGCCATGTGCTGTCAGATGTTACGGACCAATCAATTTTCAAGCGAGGACAAATTTTTCCGTGACACCAAGTATATCGTCATAGATCTAGGAGGTAAAACGTTATGCTGTCTATTTTCAGTGTTGAGCATACAATCTTGAATCGATCATTGTTCCATATTGTAGTTATGGAAAGTTTGTAGTTTGCTACTCATAATGCACAATTGACGGTTGAGTCAACCCTACGTTTATTTGAGCTCAACTTTGTCATGCTGCTTAACGCTAATTCGATCAAATAATTTCTGTGCATTAGTAATTTACAACCATATTCAAATGAAATAAATTAGATCCATAGATTTTGTTATTTTTATTTCTTTTGAGTTTATCAGCTTTCTTAAGTTCGGTCTGATCACTGTTTTTACCAACATAGTTTGTATTTTCCCCAGATGAAAGGGTAAACATTACCGCCCACGAGAATGAATCAGACGGAACCATCAAAGTGGTCTATACAGTCAGCAACAGATCTATCGGTGGCACTAAAATGAATTAGGACTTTAACCAAATGCTCATTACAATTGTCGGAGCCAGGATGTTCAAGAAGTTTTGTGATGAATACAAGAACGAATACATAGAACTGCTTATAGAGTTCGAACTTCACAAACATAAGCGATGGTACAGACAAGATTACCTTACGTATACCGGTTGAATTTGAAGACATATATAAAAAAACAAGCTTAGAGAGAATCCAAGATGCGTTAGATCAAGCTTAGTATAGAGGAAAACTTCAATTGAGTCCGGGTAAGATGAGACTTGACGCTGACCTGTCTAGGAGCCTTTTCCAGAACACTATAAACAAAATCACTAAATATCTTGCAGATGTTCTTGAAAATCCAAGTGCAAAGGGAACCTCAACATTCCTAATGGTTGGCAAATTATCTGAATGGCAGATTATGCAAGAAGCAATGAAGAAGGCTTTCCCCTTATATCAAGATCATCTGTCCCCATGACGCGGGTCTAGCTGTTCTGAAGGGTGCTGTTATGTTTGGGCACAGACCAATAGGAGCATGTGAGTAAAACCGATTCCGCTGAGACCAACATTAAATAAAGATGCTCCCCAATGACAACCACGCTTGTTAAGTCCAACTTACTATATAAAAAGAAGACAATCATCCTCCGAAATGAAGACCAACTTTCAATTAAGACCACTTCTCCGAATTATACATATATAGATATATATATATATATATATATATATATATATATATACAAATACATATATTATAGAGAGAGAGAGAGAGAGAGAGAGAGAGAGCAGTAATTGCACATAATCGCATGTAATGTAAATATTTAAATACAGTTATGCATGAGCAAAACCGTAATTCTTTGCCAAAACTATGAATAAATATTTCATTTATTTGCGTCGGTCTCGAAGACAAGGTGAAGTTTGTTGTTATTTTTATAAGTCCAAACCTTATGTCACCAGTGGTAATTTCGGGCTTTCACAGCAAGTACGCTTTCGTCGAGCCAATCCAACATCAAACAATATGAACTGTAGAAAAAATATTATGGCGACCCAAATTACATTCACAATGTGTATTATTTTGTAATTGTATGTCGCTGACGTAGGACGAATTTATCTGCTTTCTTAACAACTTGTGTTATGAAAGCAATATTGACTTTCATATAAACTTATTGCCAACATGTTTTTAACTGAGCCCAAATTAGATTATTGGATGGAAGCTAAGTATTTGCTCAGAGGGTCGCCATATAGACTCACACATCAACTTCAAGATCAGTAAATAGTCAACGTGATACTTGTATGTGCTCCTATGGAATGCGTACGCCTAAAAATGTTGGTAACGACTTCAGTGTTCGTCGTTTGCGGTAAGTTGTAACTCAAAACAAGGGAAGTGTGTGTGTGCATTTGTTCAATATTTTCAGAAATTGAACCTTCTAAAGAGAAAAGCCTAACGATAAGTCATTTAAATAAGAACGTGTATTTTGAACTTTTTTTCCAATACCGATTCGTTTATGTATTTTGACAACAATTCAGTAAATATTTTCTCCTGTTCCTGTTTGTAGCCACAACACTTGAAGTATTAGAAATTTGTTCATTTTCTTTGGGATTGACAAATCTACGTTTGAATATTCGAAAAATTAATTGTAATAAGTTTAATACACCTACTAGTGTATGCTGTTTGCAGATTAGTCAATTAAGTGGTTTTGGAAGCTTAGGTGTTACACTCTCCTACAACTGTCGTTTCTTGGAGTCGAGAGTGAAGTTCTTGATATTGATTCTGCGCCCTCAATTAACGATGCCTTAAACGTCCAACACTGAATATCAGATTGAATGCACTTTCAGTGTCATTTGCTCCTTTTTTTGTTCTTTTTTTTAAATTTTGGCCCATTACGTTTGATAGCCGTCTCTTGAATCAGCATCTTACCATTTAGGTCAGAGATGTTAAAGCAAGGAAGTGTCCCAATAGAACTGTAATCCCTTTCAATGCAAACGTTTCAGAGTAATTAGCATGATTATAAAAAGTATGCAGCGAATCATTAGGTCAGGTTGAGTACATCAGCTAATTTTGTTTACCAATTGACTTAAAAGTGTAAAATAATAAATTTACAAATAAAAGGAGTCATATTCTCAATTGTGGGCATTTGTGGTGCCATTATCCTATGCCTGGTTGCTGTAAATGAAACTGCTACAGTGTCTTAGAATACAAACTATCGCAATAATGTCCGTAGATGATTTTAAATTTGTAATAATAAAACAGGGTTTTCCACATAAAATGGTATACATTCACAATGAAAAAGGATAGAATGTTATTGTAAACAGAAGAAAAGAACACACGATCTGGCCATAAAAACGATGTGATTTTGATTTGTTTAAGCTTTGAGAATTATATAAACATATTATATATCAGGCCTGACCATCATACCTGAATATTGTCTTGCCGAATACAATTTACTATTGCTTAGATCAATATATCTTACTTCAGGGGTCAATATGATCACGTGCACTCATTGACATTATGTACTTAACTTCACCGACATTGATACTATTCAATGCATATCACAGTGACGTTCTATTTATGACGTTTGTGCAGCAAATCATTCGCCAGATGTTCACCTATCTGCCAAATTTCTGTAGGTTTGTGCGCTAAATAAAGGATTATTATTGACGAGGAATATAATGTTCCCCGCGTTTGTATCGGTCACATGTACCCCATTTCTCTACGGCGCTTGAGTACAGCCAGTGAAATATACAAATGTTCTCTTACCATGTTATTCAAAGTACTGAAAATCTGATTTTTTACGCGCTATTTATTTTCTGGAAGTTTGCAACAAAATCAATCAGTTACAAGTACGTATGTTTAATAGATTAGATATATCTACAAAATTCTACCGGATCAAACAAGTTTGACATCGGGAAACCACACAATTTGGTAGCTGCATGTAAGCTTAAAGTTGTACTGAAGACACTATTATTCATTAACTTAGCAAATTCTTTTTTAAATTCATTAGTTGCCTTTGTTCTCAAAGATATATGAAATTCTATGAATGGTTTTAGCCATCGCTCTTGATTGAATGTAACTACCCTATGTATCCTTTTTAGTATTATTTCCAACTTAACATACATGTGAAATTACGATAGTAAATACAATATTTTTCTTTCTTTTTTATGTGCATAATTAGTTTGCTACTGAAAATTAGTTTGTACCCTCTTTATTATCTATTAGTTTCTTTTGTAATGGTGATAAATCATCCTAATTAGTCATTAGTTTTTCTGGTGGAGGGAATAATCTTTAAAATAGATGTGCAAATGTGCTGAAATTTCTAAATCTACCTCGAAACTGTCTTCAGTTTTATAATCGTCACTCCAATATTATTATTGGTATTATTATTATTATTATTATTAGGTATCATACTTATTACTCTTCTAAGTCCAGATTCAATACTTAAAAACATATCATAATATATTATCAATTCTAATTCTACCTTTGTTATTGTTAAATTAGCATCAAAAGCTAGTCCTTGTGCACTAAAATAATATGCTGGATCAAGTTTATAATTATTCATGCATACAGATTGGAATTCTTCAAAAATATCACATAACATTAAATTATCTTTGTTTACGTAGTAGTCGTGAAGATTACCAAATTAATTATATTTCAAATGCTTTATAACATCTTTAACATACTGGTAATTAGCGTCATTTATTCCTGATTCATTAAGCTTTGAATAACATTTTTCGATTGGTGGTACTTCAGCGTTATTAAATCTTTCAAATGAATCCTTATATTAGTATGAATTTATATATTTTATCAATCTTCTTTCTTCGAATAAGCTAAAAATTGATCGAGTGATTGACCCATAAAACGATACCTATCTAAAATTTGTTATTGTTCTTCTTATGATAACCTCTTTACCGTTTGTTTTATTCTTCAAATCTATAAACTATAAAATTCTTTCTAAACGAAATATATTTTTCATCATTTTTTGTTAGTATTGATACTTCTTCATTTGGATTGTTTTTATTTTACTAAGGCTTTGATAATCAGCTAAGAAGTTATCTAAACAAATTACGAATTAGTGAATATTTTTGTGGATACTTATAAATTAAATTACAGCTTATATGTACAGGAAATCTGTATTTTGCAATTTGGTGATCATATCTCTCACTTTGTAGTTGCCAACTGCAGAGGCTACATCGTTGGCTTGTATTTTACCGTCATGTACGTAAGCTTTGCTGTTTTCATCAGCTTCATCAACTTCGCCAACTTTATCACCTTCATCAACTTCATTTATGCCTGAGTAGGTCGTGGACACCGGGGCTGCTTCGTTAGAAATCTCCTTTTCATATATATTACATATATTGATGGAATTATAATTATTTTTATCTTCATTAGTGAATATTATATTGGCAGCGTTTCGTGGCCTTGGTTCCTCATAAACAGTTTCTGAAGTTGATTGGAAATATTAGTAAAAATTTAGTTATACTGTTAACTCGTTTGTAAGATATTCGATCATATCTTTTATGAGTTGTTCTTAGGTAAAGACAAAATTCTAATGGTGTTTGTTTTGCTATTTTTATTGTCTGTGATCTCTATGAGTTCTGATTACATGCCATTACTTATCGATTACAAATTGTTTTCAAAATCACAGTACAAAAATAAAATGAACCTTTACTTAATTTTGGTGGTTTTTAAATTTAATGACAAAAAACATTTTCTGGCGTTATATATATATATATATATATATATATATATATATATATATATATATATATATATATATATATATATATATATATATAAACACAGAGACAGAGACAAAGAGAGAGAGTTAGCTGTTTTATTACATAGTATTTTTTGTGTTCTACCAGTCTTAATTGAATTAAAAGCTTTAAAACACTTATTGTATTAATGGTTCCGGTTTTTAAAAAACCGTTTTTGTGTTAATTGAAGACTAAACCGCCCCTTATAAACCACGTATTCCACAACAATGATAATTATCTTCATTATATTTTTTAGCCGATCAACGTGACTGCCTGATTTTCTTTCTAACTGGCCTTATACATTTTAGAGTACAGTCCTCATCTACTGGATCGTATGCATTTACATCTATATTACGTTCATTTTCAAAGGTTTTTATATTGTGTATATTGATTGGAGATTTATTAAACCAATGTTGCTATTTATGAAGATTATATTTTTCTGGCCAATACTTATTGATCCCTACGCGGGTTTATATTTAAATCTATTGCATAAAGAAAACATCTATTGTCTTTAGTTTGTATATTAAGACATGCTTTTTGTATCTTTTATAAATTTGGTAAATCTATATATGCATTTTTCCTAATGGTTTAAATCTGTCCACATTTAAAGCTAAATAATTCATCGCATTAGAAAACCAGCGTACATCCATGCTTGTTTCCTTATCAATTTCTAATTCCTCAAACATTCTTCAACTTCACTTTTTATTTTATTTTAGCTCTATATGCCTATGGATGGTGTTCTGTAATACCAATTTACGTATTATTCATATTCTACTCCATTTTCATCTATTTCAAATCTAAATATAGTTGTGTTTTCACTGAACCTAAATCTCTATTTTTCTATTATTTTTTCCATAAGTAAAATAAAAAGCAAATCCCTATAAATTTCCTTCCTGGGTGCAAATCTATATTTATTTAAAGGTTTAATAAATTCGTCTTGTAGCAAGCTTGTTAATTTTTTTTTTTTTTGTTTTATTCACAGTTCATTTTAATTCATTTCTAGCTGGAGTGCTAATTAAAGGAAGTTCTAGTTTCCTTGTAGTTGGAATAGAAGTTAAATGAAGTTCTAATCTCCTTCTAGTTATTACATTACCAGTGATACCAGGCAATGCTTATGCTTTTTTTTCATTTTTTTTCGTCTCTAAGTGAAACAAATTTCCCTTCAATATTTTTAATATCTTTTCTAAAATTGTCAAAGAACGAATCTGTGGGACTGTTGGTGCTAGCACTGATACCTACACCAGTTAGACTACGAAATAAAGTATGTGCCATTTATATAGTAGTACATTATTTTAATAATTTTTTTTTGTCTTTTTACAACTATTTTTCATTAATTAAATTAATGTGAAATTTACTATTTTATGATTGAACATCGAGGCTCTCGTTACAGTTTTACCACATTCACAGATAAATTCTTGTTTGGTTATATTGTTTGATTTTGTTATCCCCTCCACAATTATACCAGTACGACTGCATTAATTTTCACAATTTTACATCGTTTGTAGTTTTCATTTCGGCGTTTCAATTCATCCATATACTTAATTTCATAACACATAGTACATGTAATTAGTTCATGTTATATACATATGAATACAATGTTTTAAATTAACTTAGGACTGCTTTCACCACTGCTGTTTCATAGGACTCTTCAGTATGTCTGTTTTAGGGATAAAATGTTTACTTCAGGATCCCAACCAGTAAAATCATCTCCCTTATATTGTATGCCGAGATGTTTTGTACCTTTCGTTTTTGATTTTTTAAATTGCCTGAACCTTGAAGATCTCATGCTGTTTATCGTATGGAGATAACTCGTCATAAAATATTCCATCAATAATCTCTCCATTTAAGTCTACCAATTTATATATTATGGGGTCTCCTAAAATTACTTGTCTGATTTTAAGAATGTCTTCCGTGAAATTATAAAGATAGCCTTTGTCAAAAATAGATTTATATTTTGAGATTCTTTCTATTCCACCTATTTTATAATTTGGCGTTCGGAAGTCGTTTCTGGTCTGCTTATGTTATGAATATGTAGACTGTTTAGTAGTTTATGGGTTTATGGGTTTAACGCCATTTTGCAGCACATGATAGGCTATACGTGGCGGCCAGTATATCTGGTGGAGGAAGATCCAGGGAAAATCCCGGGAAGAACCACCGACCTACGGGAAGCTACTGGCAAGCTTTCTCACATAGCAACATTAGCCGAGTCCAAGACTCGAACCCATGCCCAAGACCCGAACTTACGCGGACAGAGGTGAGATGGCAGTGATCGGTAAAGGCGAGCGACATGGATCAATCGGACTCCCGGGGCCCCGAGACTGTTTTAGTCAACAAGTCTTTAAGTTCATAATATTGTATAGGTCTTTGCCCTTAATTCTTCTTATCCAGTTTAATTTGCCGCCAGAGATGATTATTATTTGTGAAAGAAACTGGGTTTTTGGTGTCTTAGTATGAATATCTTAAATATTGTTTTTGATATGTGTCCGTACGGATGGACGTCGACGTCAATAGAGCTTCGCTCAGGACTGCTTTGTTGTGAATCTCTGTCATTTTAATTAAATAATTAACGCTATTTATTTACTATTAATTATAAAAGTTTTATAATAATTGTTAACAATTTTGAAAATGCTCACCTTAGTGTACATCGCATCTCCTCTCGAGGGCAGTACGCAGGAAATAGACCACTTTACTACCCACATGAGAATGTCGCATTTTTCCCTACAGACCTTTATGCTACTCTACGCTATTGAAATTTGTGTTCCATTTTTGTATTAATCGATTGGTTAATGGGATTCAATGTGTTGCATACACGACGTCCTGTGTCATAATTTTTAATATGTCAGCAGTAATATTTTTTAGTTTATTTCATTTTAAATACACTAGATTCTGTGTCATACTTTTAATACCTAAGTCGTATTACTTTTATTTTATTTAGCATACACTCTTTGTCGTGTACTTTATTTTATTTTACCTGAATCTCTTTCCTGTCGGGAGATATGTTGATAATGTTTGCATGCGGCTTGCTTTTATGTACTAAGGTGAGTCTGAGTTGTATATTTAGTGCGACCCATTGACCTTTGGTTTACAAACCCAGCGATCATACCAACTATGCGATTCAGCTGACTTACGATCAGTATATTTTATAGCCTACATGAAGAAATGATTTTCATTTTCCTTTTGTTGATTCATATAAACTAATTTAGATTCACCGAATGGTTAATTGAACGAATTCTATCAGCTAGATATTTAATAGAATATGCCTATTTTTTTACCACTAAATACATTAACAATCGGGTTAATACGTGTATATTGTATTAGTGAGTCCAATTACCTATTGTGGGCTTTGTGCGGAGACAATGCCGGTCACGTGCCTTCACAATCTAAATGTACTCACCGCATGGATAGTTGTGAACAAGTTAGAGGCCATATAGCTATTGTTTGGATACTGAATGGAATATAATTTCCTTCGCCTGGTAATGCGATGGTTTCTGAACACAGAGACATTATTTATTGCAAGTTCTTAATTCTAGAAACAAAATCAAAGATAGTATGATATAAAGGCGCTTTTCGTTATATTTAGCTGGATGTACTAAACCGATCGATTTTTATATCTGAATGACGTATACTGGAACAGTTTCGATGAAACTGTAGTACACTGTATGTATTTTACTGTATCTAAGTTTGTGTATATATGATATCTGTCACGGAATTGTATGGTTTATATCAATATGTATATGTGATCAAAAATGTATTCGGGTTTCGTTTCCGACTAGAGCGTTACTCGGGGGTTGTTTATTTTTTTCGGCTCTAGTTATTTTGAAATACTGAGCGCGATTCACCCCATGCTGCACGTGCAAATTGCCTGCAGTGAAAACTCACGTACCTAGCTGCTGCGCATATCTGTCACAGCTAGAGTACATATAGAGCGAATTCTCTATAAACAAATGACACTACGATGAGTCTTGTCAGAAAGCTTACCTCTTTACGGGAGCAAAACTTCAGCTGTAGAGCTGTTCCATATGTATGGTTTGGTGGTGTGTGAAGTCACAGAACTCTGTGTGGTTTCGTGTGACGTGTACGCTGTGTCTGGTGACGTTGTTTCGGAAGAGTGTACTGGTTTTCTCGATGCGAGGGACCAAGGCTTCTCGATCAACGGGTCTGTGTTAATGTGAAGGCTCTCGAGGGACCCTTCAACAGACTGGGAGGGGTGGACCATGCGTGGTGGCTCCTTGACCATGGACTAGAGCGGGTGGAACCGTAGATACATCTTGGTGGTCAAACGGACGCCACGATAGTTATATTTATTGCGTGTTCCATTTTGATTGTTATCTCAATATTGCTATCTGTGCAAAATTACATTCATTCCCATTTCAATATCGCTATATGTGTGATAGATTCATAATTTCATACATCCCCATTTCAATATCGTTATATGAACGACATATTCATAATTTCATACATCCCCATTTTAATATCGTTATATGAACGACGGATTCATAAATTCATATTCCAACATCGCTTGTTAAATTGATAAATTGACGAGTTAACAGATTGATGGATAAATGAATATTCTATTGATAAGTGCATAAATCACATGCTTTGGTCACCCTTGGTACTTAATAAGACCTTGTTTATATTGGGGTGTAAATCATATACTCTTATTTGTCGATTGGTGATAGGATGCTATTCACGGTTGTTTAAAATTCCATTTGTTAAATCCATCTTTGATTTTTCTCGTTGAGTTACTTGTTGTTGATAGTTCCATGTTAGGAACTTTATAATTTTCCTTATCTTTTTGTTATAATGGTGTCAGATTTGTTCATCTTTAAATTGCGTTTATAAATAAACATCTTATTAACGCAGTTGCTTTCGGTGTCTTCACTAATCCAGTCCCAACCCGGCTTCATCCTGTGACAAATGGTGTCAGATGTGGGATTATTGGATTAGTCGGAGCACGGACGTCAGTTTGCATAGGTCTTGACTCCGGTAATTTTTTTTTATAGTTATTTATTTCAGATTGTGACCTTCCTGACAAGAACTAATTCAGGCGGGTGAGTGAATACCTCACTCATATTTTGTTTTATTTACCATTTGTTTGTCATATATACATATTGCATATATTTGGAGAAGGGATATACGGTTGGTTCGTGTAGTCCTAAAAATTGTATGTGTTATATGATAGTGCACTTAGGATTGGTGATCTTATCAACAGTATTTATCATGTCGTCACTCAAAGATCTAGTGGAGTTGGGTAAACAGTTTGGGTATGAAGGGGAGGCCCTTAGAAAATTCGTTCAGGAGGAGCAGTCTCGGGAAAGGGATCAAAGATTAAAGGAGAGAGATATAGAAAGGGGAAAGTTAGAATTAGACAAGCAAGCCGAGGAAAGAAAGATAGCATTTAAAAGGGAGAAGATGGAATTTGAGAAGGAGAAGATAGAGTTAGAGAAGCAGGTAGAGAAGGAGAAGATGGAATTTGAGAAGGAGAAGATAGAGTTAGAGAAACAGGCAGAGAAGGAAAGGATAGGTTGGGAAAGGGAAGCAGAAAGGGAAAGAATAGAGCAGGTAAGAGACCTTGAGGAAAGAAAATTAGATAGGGAGAAACAAGCAAAGTTAGAAGCCATTGAGTTAGAAGACAGGAATATGGAGAAAGAACATAGAAGGAAATTTGAATTATTAGAGGCTAAGAAAGATGGTCAACAAGAATCAAAGTTAAGAGGCCCTAAATTACCCCCTTTTGAAGATGACAAAGATAACTTAGATAGTTATTTACATAGGTTTGAGCGATATGCTACCATCCAAAAGTGGAAAAAGGATGATTGGCCGCTCCATCTCAGCGCGTTACTTAAAGGTAAAGCGCTAGATGTATATTCGCGTCTACCCGTGAACGAGGCATTGAACTATGACGCGTTAAGAGAGGCACTCCTTAAGAGATACGAGTTGACAGAACAAGGGTTCCGCAAAAAATTTAAATATAGTAAACCCGAGAAAGGCGAGACATTCACCCAGTTCGCCAGTAGGACGGGGAATTATTTCCAGCGTTGGGTTGAATGTGGTAAGATCCAAAAAACGTTTGAGGGTCTTACCGATTTTCTACTTAGGGGCCAGCTGTTAAACACTTGTGGTAGGGAATTGTACTTGTTCCTGAGGGAAAAGTCCTTCAATAATATCTCAGATATGGCTACTCAGGCAGACTATTTCGCCGAAGCTCGGGGAGGTACCCAGAATGTGATCTCAAGGGATAACAAGGGAGGTAATCAAGGAAAAGATCAGAGACCCAGAGAACCCGAGAAACTTGGTACACATAAAGGTGGAAACTTTCAATCTGGGAAGGGTACGAATCGTAGGGATAGACAATGTTTTACCGGTAAGGAATGGGGTCACATCACGCCCGATTGTCCGAAAAGGAAGGGGTTTGTCCAGAGAGTCGCGGTTGCTATTGAAAGCAGAGCATGGTCAGGAGGCGGTAAGCGCGATGATTTTCCGCGTGATAATTCGGCATCTAATAACGCGAATAAGGTATACGAGTCCGCAGCGCGTGCGCAGATCGGTCATGATGTTATTCAGTCGATCGGCACTTGTCTTTTTCCTGAGGCGAGGGTACCACTGCTACTGGTACCGCCAACGGTCAAGAAGTCACGGTCTTGCGCGACACCGGGTGCACGGGCGTCGTAGTAAAGCGGAGTCTCGTTAGAGATGACCAAATGCTTGGTTGGAAATCCCCGTGCATGTTATTAGATCAAACGATTGATCGCGTTCCCGTCGCGAGAATAGAAATCGAGACGCCTTTTCTGACCGGAACCGTAGAAGCTCTGTGTATGGAAAATCCCATATACGACTTAACTATCGGAAATGTCGAGGGCTCCAGACTCCCAACTCAGTCTGATTTCCGGGTTCCCATTGTACAAACGGCCGAAACTAGGGCGCAGGCGCAGGCGGAGAAAATGCCACTACGTAAGTTGAAACTTCCGGAAGCCGTGACCGATATCTCGCGCGATGAATTTACGCGTGAGCAAGGCCATGACGCGTCCTTGAGCGCGACCGCGGAGAGGATCGTGTCCGGTACCGCGAAACATTGTAAAGGCGGGGCAAGGTTGAAATTTGTACGTAGGGAAGGGTTAATGTACAGGCAATTTACCACGTTGGAGGGTAGAACATTCTTCCAACTGGTTGTCCCCCAGAAATTCAGGTCCCGTATACTTAGAGTAGCGCACGAGTCCGGTAGTGCAGGTCACTTGAGTAGGAAAAGGACGAATGACAAAGTATTAAGAGAATTTTATTGGCCAGGTGTAAATAGTGACGTAGCACGATTCTGTCGTTCGTGTGATTTATGCCATAAAACTGTTGAAAAGGGCGTTTTGAACGTCGTATGTATTGCGGTCATAGAAGACGAGCCGAGTGACCCCAACACAGAAATTCCCCTCGAGTACCCTATGGTTGTAGGAAATGAGGGAATAGATATGGTCAGCGTGTGCCCGGAATTACCTGAAGGTCAGCGTCAGCAAGTCAGGGAAATTTTAAGTAAGTACCCAGACGTATTTACAGATCGACCAGGTAATACTGGATTAATAACGCACGAAATAAACTTGAATACCTCGGAGCCAATCAGAATAAAGGGATATCCAATACCCTTTAACGCACGGGAGACAATCGATGAGGAAGTGGGTAAAATGTTAGACCTGGGAGTGATTGAACCCTCAAACTCCCCCTATTCTTCCCCCGTGGTATTGGTTAGAAAGAAAGACGGAACTAATCGATTTTGTATAGACTTTCGACAACTAAATAAAGTCACCGTGTTTGATGCTGAACCGATGCCAGACATGGAGGGCTTGTTTTCAAAATTGGCAGGGCACCAGTACATTTCTAAATTAGATCTAACAAAAGGTTATTGGCAGGTGCCCATCGCTGAAAATGCTCGCGTATTAACGGCATTCGCGACCCCTAAAGGTCTTTTCCAGTTTAAGGTTATGCCTTTTGGTTTGGTTAACGCCGGTGCGTCGTGCGTGCGTCTTATGCGAAAATTGTTGAAAGGCACGAACAACGTAGATAGTTTTGTCGACGATATTCTAGTATATACACATACCTGGGAAGAGCATGTTAGGGCATTAGTCGATCTGTTTGACAGACTCCGCAAGGCAAATCTCACAGCGAGACCCTCCAAGTGTAGCATAGCATATTCTAACTTGGAATGCTTGGGCCATCTAGTAAGTGGGTCAGGGCAGTTAAAACCCCACCCTGATAAAATTGACGCGATTAAAGACGCTCCTAGGCCAGAAATCAAGAAACAGATACGATCGTTTCTTGGATTGATAGGTTTTTATAGGAAGTTCGTTCCAAATTTCGCCGCTATAGCTAGTCCATTGACGGATTTGACTAGGAAAGGGCAACCAAATAAAGTTTCTTGGGGTTTATGCCAAGAAAAAGCTTTTAACGCCCTTAAGGCAAGGTTGATCAGTGCACCGATCCTAAGGTTGCCAGAATTAAATAGATGTTCATATTGAGAACTGATGCATCCGACACGGGATTAGGAGCAGTTTTGCTACAGGAGCAAGATGGGCTAAAGTTACCCATAGCTTATGCTAGTAGGAAATTGCTGCCTAGGGAGCAAAACTACTCCGTGATCGAAAAGGAGTGCTTGGCACTGGTGTGGGGTGTAGGTAAATTCCACACGTACCTTTTCGGAAGGGAATTTGTCCTTGAAACGGACCATCAGCCTCTCATATATTTGAACAAGGCAAAAGTTGCCAACGCAAGATTGATGCGTTGGGCATTGACTCTGCAGCCATATCGTTTCCGGATCGAAGCAATCAGAGGGTCGGAAAATGTAGGGGCCGATTATTTAAGCAGAGTGTGATTTGCAGGTTTTTTTTTCCTACCATGATATTCTGGTAATGTAAATAATACGTTTCAGTTTGTATTTTTGCAAAATTCCGTGATTTTCTAAAAGTGCTTCCACTTTTTTTTTAAGGGGGGAGGTATTGTCACGGAATTGTATGGTTTATATCAATATGTATATGTGATCAAAAATGTATTCGGGTTTCGTTTCCGACTAGAGCGTTACTCGGGGGTTGTTTATTTTTTTCGGCTCTAGTTATTTTGAAATACTGAGCGCGATTCACCCCATGCTGCACGTGCAAATTGCCTGCAGTGAAAACTCACGTACCTAGCTGCTGCGCATATCTGTCACAGCTAGAGTACATATAGAGCGAATTCTCTATAAACAAATGACACTACGATGAGTCTTGTCAGAAAGCTTACCTCTTTACGGGAGCAAAACTTCAGCTGTAGAGCTGTTCCATATGTATGGTTTGGTGGTGTGTGAAGTCACAGAACTCTGTGTGGTTTCGTGTGACGTGTACGCTGTGTCTGGTGACGTTGTTTCGGAAGAGTGTACTGGTTTTCTCGATGCGAGGGACCAAGGCTTCTCGATCAACGGGTCTGTGTTAATGTGAAGGCTCTCGAGGGACCCTTCAACAGACTGGGAGGGGTGGACCATGCGTGGTGGCTCCTTGACCATGGACTAGAGCGGGTGGAACCGTAGATACATCTTGGTGGTCAAACGGACGCCACGATAGTTATATTTATTGCGTGTTCCATTTTGATTGTTATCTCAATATTGCTATCTGTGCAAAATTACATTCATTCCCATTTCAATATCGCTATATGTGTGATAGATTCATAATTTCATACATCCCCATTTCAATATCGTTATATGAACGACATATTCATAATTTCATACATCCCCATTTCAATATCGTTATATGAACGACGGATTCATAAATTCATATTCCAACATCGCTTGTTAAATTGATAAATTGACGAGTTAACAGATTGATGGATAAATGAGTATTCTATTGATAAGTGCATAAATCACATGCTTTGGTCACCCTTGGTACTTAATAAGACCTTGTTCATATTGGGGTGTAAATCATATACTCTTATTTGTCGATTGGTGATAGGATGCTATTCACGGTTGTTTAAAATTCCATTTGTTAAATCCATCTTTGATTTTTCTCGTTGAGTTACTTGTTGTTGATAGTTCCATGTTAGGAACTTTATAATTTTCCTTATCTTTTTGTTATAATGGTGTCAGATTTGTTCATCTTTAAATTGCGTTTATAAATAAACATCTTATTAACGCAGTTGCTTTCGGTGTCTTCACTAATCCAGTCCCTACCCGGCTTCATCCTGTGACAATATCGTAATTCTGCGATGGGCTAACTGTATACACCGAATTTGAAATTGATAAAATAGTGGATTATGAAAATATTATTAAAGTGTTTTGTTAATTTAAAAGGGATATTTTTTAATCACAAATCATACCGGCAATTTTTATTCAGAAAAAAAAGTGTACCACCCACGATATTTTAAAACCTTGTTCTTCCTACCTCAACCAGAGACGCACTTATTTTCTCTTTCAGAAATCAGCACCAAATCAAAACAAACAAACAAACAAACAAAAAAACCCAACAACTTTCTGTTTTTAAAAAAGCAACCTGCCACACCCCCACCCCACGATCAGTACATTTTTAAAAAAATAGGATGATTCCTGTCTCAGCCACATATCACCTTAGTTTCAAAAATATACAGGCAAACCCTTCGATTCAAAAGTAAATTAATAACAATTAACCCAGCTCTGAGGTTATAACCCTTAATACATAAATAATTAGCCATAGCGAAATCACATTTGAACGCGAGCAAAGCGAGCTGAGCAAACGACCGTAACTTATTAATTTATATACTAATTAGGTTAAAAACCCATTCAGCATAAATCCAAAATCATAGTCAGCAATTAACACATAAGTATCAGATGTCAGCAATCAAAATTAAGTCCTACTGCCCGTAAATCCAAAAGCCGAATATCAACTACTGTCATTTAATCGTTGTTCATTCAATCTTTGTCCACTCATGCAACAATTATCAGTATTAGACACTCAACACTTAACAGTTATAATGTCCGACAGCATTACGCCCTGTAATTGTGACCACGTACACTCACTTCCTATTTTATGATGTGTAACATGTTTTAAACGGAAGATTATAAATACAGTTTCGGACATTAAAAATAGACTAATGTTTGCATGTTGATATGCTGAGATGTTGAAGTAAATACACTTCACTAAATAATGAAGTATTAAATGGGATACCCTCTACAAAAAAAGCAACATTGTGTCACACACACATACACACTCACTATATATATATATATATATATATATATATATATATATATATATATATATATATATATATATATATATATATATATGGTGGTTCATTGACTAAATAGGCGACCTAACCTAAAAGTGCAGTAATACTAAACACGGTAGAATTTATGTTCCTTAAAAAGTAATTAAAACAAAATGAAGACTTAAACGTTTTCTTGTGTGCTAAAACTTAAAAACTCGACTGTACGAATTTTAAAGATTTTAATGAATTTACATACATATACGAATAGATTGCACGATTTCACACAAGTGTAAATTATATTTCTTCATATGGTATGTGTAGTACTAATCTTTTAGTGCTGTCTGTCTCACTCTGGTCTGAAGTACATAGAAGGAAAAGGGTTGTAGTCGTATTGTGCATTGTGAGGTCATAGAAGGAACTACTGATTTTTGCTCTTTGTATTTAACTTCTACTGAGTTTTGCTGTGTTTTATTTCTGCAGGCTGTGGCTTCACTAACTTTAAAATTACATACAAAGCACACATTATTTCATTTGCCCAATACATTTTATCCAAGCAAAATGTTTCTGTTTCATCTCCTAATTCTTGTATTTGCTTCAGATGTCATTTCATCTCTTCCAAATTTTCCTCTTCTAGGTAAATAATAAATCGCAGCAAGTAAAATCTTCTTCTTCTAAATTTTCTGATTTCTTGTCTAATGCATAAAATGTGTTGTCTATTACATCTAATTTTTTCTGACTTCTTGTCTAATGCATAAAATGTGTTGCCTATTACATCTAATTTTTTCTGACTTCTTGTCTAATGCTTAAAATGTGTTGTCTATTACATCTAATTTTTTCTGACTTCTTGTCTAATGCATAAAATGTGTTGTCTATTACATCTAATTTTTTCTGACTTCTTGTCTAATGCATAAAATGTGTTGCCTATTACATCTAATCTAATTTTTTCTGATTTCTTGTCTAATACATAAAATGTGTTGTCTATTACATCTAATTGTGTCTGACTTCTTGTCTAATGCATAAAATGTGTTGTCTATTACATCTAATTTTTTCTGACTTCTTGTCTAATGCATAAAATTTGTTGTCTATTACATCTAATTTTTCTGACTTCTTGTCTAATGCATAAAATGTGTTGTCTATTACATCTAATTTTGTCTGACTTCTTGTCTAATGCATAAAATGTGTTGTCTGTTACATCTAATTTTTCTGACTTCTTGTCTAATGCATAAAATGTGTTGTCTATTACATCTAATTATGTCTGATTTCTTGTCTAATGTATAAAATGTGTTGTCTGTTACATCTAATTATTTCTGACTTCTTGTCTAATGCATAAAATGTGTTGTCTATTACATCTAATTTTTTCCGACTTCTTGTCTAATGCGTAAAATGTGTTGTCTATTACATCTAATTTTTTCTGATTTCTTGTCTAATACATAAAATGTGTTGTCTATTACATCTAATTTTTTCTGTGTATTTGCAATTCGTTAGCCAAGAGATTCTATGTTTCCTCAATTGTCATACTTTAATTCTGTGTTGCCAAACTCCCTCTAACTACACCATTACCTCTTGTTCTTGTATTTCTTTATTGCCATAGCAGGCAGACTAGGTTTAGTTTGTGAACTAGTATTTTAAGAAGCGATGAAATTGTTTAATTGCTTTAAGTACATCCTTTATGTTGACAATGTGAACACTACATTGTAGGCATTGTTTTGTAAGTAGGCCTTTATGTAACCTTTATTAGGCGGAATGGGTATCTAGGCTGCCTATAATAGTCATCCAATTGCCTGTAATATACACCTAATTGTCTTTAAATGGCAGAATAGCTATCTCAGTTGCCTTTATAGGCAGAATATGCATCTAGACTGCCCTTACTCGGCATCTAGGTTGTATCTAGGTTCTCTGTAAATGCAATATAGATGATAATTTTTAACCTGTTTTGAAGTATACTATTTTAAGATGAAGATAGCTTGAAAGTCACTTTGTAACAACTTGGTTTTATTTTGAATTAAATTTAATCAAATTAACAAATTTCACGTAAAATTTAATTTTTAATTATGTTGAGAGGAAAAAAAAATAGATCCAAGTTGTGCTTGAATGTATTTGGACTGCATTTTGTCTTATTTTATTAATATCTTCAAAAGATAGAGCAGCAAAACCCCAAAGTGGTGGAAGCTTGGGCATAGTCCATTGTTATTTCGTTTGGGGTTTTTTTTATATTTTTTTTTTTTTTAGAGACTACGCGCTCATTCGCATCGCTACTCCGCTACTTCGACTGTCAAAGAAACCTATTCATTGTTATTGTTTTAGCTTGTTTAAATACAACCAAATTCGATATAAAACAGCAGACAGTAACTCTGTATTTAAAGTAACTTTAACAGAGTGAATTATAGTAATGTCCAAATTTGGGATAACTCTGAAATTTTGTATACGACAGAAAGGATGGAAATGTTGCAAATTGTTGAAAATAATAAAAGTGTCTTTTTTAGACGGTCATCCTTTAGATTCCCTTATAACTCCTAAAGATAATTTATCACACAAAAAGTTTTCTCGTGATCTTTTTATACCGGGCATGTCGGTTGCTTACACAAATATCAATCAACTGCGGAAACACATAAACGAACTTGAACAAAGGTAAAATACAGCAAATTAATAGAAAGGATGACTGACCAATCTACTTACGCATTACACATACAAGCGAGACAAATATTTCTATATAGAAGGCTTTATGTTAGCCGCATGGATGCTCAATGGCAATCAGATATAGCTGACATGCAAGCATGAGAAATACCATTCAAAATACATCGAAAGATACAAAGGTGAACATAAATAGATTCTTACAGTGATAGATATATTTTCGAATTGCACTTGGGCTGAGAAAGTTAGAAAGCAAGAAGATACGACATACGCAATGCTTTGAGAGAAATCTTCAAATAGAGATTACGCACACGTGGAAAGTTACTGTTGAGTTGCTTTCCGCCTATTAATTCCCTTAAGATTTGGGGGTGAGACACTTTCATGATAATCTGTGCCACACTATGGAACTTGTGAGTTTAAGGAAGATAAGTTTATAAGAAACATATTTATTCGGGCCGTTGAAATTGGTGCGTACTGATGGGAACTTCAGGTAGTATGGATGGCAACCGGCGAGTGAGGTTTGTATGGTCGTTGAGAGTAAACCTTTATTCATATTGGAGAATCAGTTATTCGAAAACAAGACATATCAAGGAACAGTGACTTTCAAGTGTGGAAGTGTTTATAAGTGCGATTTGAGTAATATACTGTAAATACCATAAGGATCAGGGTTGTTATGTATCCTTGTGTCAGATATCTCAATAGCAGCAGATGATTCAGTTAATTTTAGATGTTTCAAGTGATGAGTGGCGAATTAGTTAAGTTATAGAGAAAGCTTGAGTGTGGATGGTAGATTAACCAATTGTGAAACAAAAAATCGTATCTTCTTTTTGACGAATATTAAGCTACGCATCCCAAAAATTCACAGACAGGGAAATATTTACTTGACTTTATGCAAAATGTCTTACCAACAAGGACATAAACACTATTAATGCACAAACGAAGTGGTGTGTACGGTTTTATAAATATTGAACAAAAACAGATGGACTACTCGAACTTTGACGATCGAAACGATATCACACTTTTTGAAAACAACGTCGACAGTGACATTGCACAGTGACCTTTGATAGAATTCAGGCAAGATGAACAGAGACAGTGGAAAAACATTTACCTCATATTGTAAACACACCTCAACGAAAAATGTCCCTGACAGCTCCACAAACTCAACAAGAACACGGAACAAAGAAAACTCAAATAGTAATAATAATAATAATAATAATAATGATAATAAATAAATACAGAAATAAATAAATAAAAATAGCAATAAAAACATAGCACGATTATAATTTTGAGGACGTCTACGAGTAACCACTTTAAATGAGCGCTATCACGACTGCCAAGGTCATCAAGATATGCACTAGAAGGCGAGGAAAGTAGCAAACGATACAGACGACAAAATGAATTATATCCCAGTGAACTTAACGAAATTGTTGAGACCAATGAGAACTAGTTTGAATTATTTAATCTGTTAAATACGAATAATACACTAATTAAGTGTTTTCTTGTGACATGGGTTTACATTGTTTATAAATAATATTCTTGAATGTCAGATGGATTAGACGTGCGAAGAAAGAAACAATATATTTGACTATTACGGGAAACTTATTGCAAAATGGGCTTGATTTCCACACCAGTCATACAGGAAACTAATTTTGTAGCAGTGGAATCGTATATTTTGCAAAATGGCCTTGATTTATGAAGTAACTGATAAATTCAGAACACGAGAGAGGAGAGGACTTTTGATAAATCCTGAATTTCATATGATATTGTGTCAATATTTGGGGTTTGTGTACACCAAATCATATCATCAAAGAAAAGGAGATTTCTTCATAGGAACGAAACATTGGATAAATCAAAATGCTTTAATATTATATTAATGATATCTGGGGATATAATCTGCAGTTTGTTTATTTGTTCCTATAGCCTTTAAAGTAGGTTCGATGTAACTTTTCTAAGATTTATTTGCAAAAAACAATCGATGAGAAATTTATATAGAGGTTGAAACTATGATAAAATAGTGACGTGTGATCTTCGCAAGTTGGGCAGTTTTTACGGTATGACAAGCAAAGCAATCAGTGATAATTAGATCAAGCCCGGGACTTTTGATATGATCCTCAACAAGTACAGTAGGTACAAAAAAAACGAATCAAGAAATAAAAAGGAAAAACATACAAAGAGTCGAGAGATAGAGGAATTGAAAAGGACGTTTATTAGAGGTAGAAACTGCCAAAGGCAAAGAATATGTGAAGTAGAACGAAAAATCTGTAATCGTCACATGTACAAAATGAAAGAGGGGCTAATTGCAAAAGGTGACAACTAAGAAAGTATTGAATGTCGGAAATTCCAACTCAAAGGTTGTTCTCACTACATGGACAACTACGCCGAATATATCACAAACAACAATGTTAAATTGTTAGGATGTAAAAGCCAGAGATCAATATAAACCAAAACAATAATATGGCACCAACTTATGTGTGGCGGGAAAGATATGTGGCATGGAAAAAATATTTATGGTATGAATATTTTTTATCCTTGTGAATTCTTTCATGTATCGTCAGAGATGATGGAGACGTTTCATGCTATTCTACATGAAGTTTATCAGAAGGACAACGTTAGAGGCTGCATACGTTCTTTTCAAAATAAACTGTTGTTAGTATTGATTTGGCTACGTTCTTATCCGTGCTTTCCACAACTTCATTTATTTTGACTATCGTGGATTTAACTAGGTTCCATTAACTTTTGTTGAATCAATATTGCACACAACAGGTGATATTATGGGCACAGACAACTAATTCCTTTCCCATAGACCGTAATGTCACTGTTTGGCCAAAGTACTATATTTATAGTAAGACTTGTAAATCACGTTTTACATTCTATCAACCAGCTATCCAAGAAAAAAACTGTAAAAACAAAAAAAGTATATGCACCGTGGCTCGTAGGTGCCCACTATAAAAATCCGGCACGATGAGATCTCCCAGTTCACATCCTGTGCTACCCGTGCGGCGACATCAAAACAATGCAAATGGTTTCTGGTTCAGTTCTACTATTGAGTACAATTTACCCATGCGTAGGCTTCTTCTGACAAGTTACGTTCATTTTTATCTGTTAATTATTTTGAGCCAATCAGCGACTTTCTTTTATTTAAATACGGTATCTAATACACACCACATATTGAATGGTTTCGTAACTCATAAAATAATTAGTTGCCTGTTACCTAAAGTTAAATTTTACTTTCATAATAATTATTCATAGTCAACAGCACTTTTTCGTACAAAAGCATAATTGTCCCGCAAATAACTGTTTTGAAGATATCAAGGGATTCATTTCAAATTGGGGCCCGGTGATGACATTTTTCCAGAAAGAATAGTTTCCCTCTGAAACATCTTGATATATCCAATTTTTTGTTTCATATGAGGATATGTAGTGTATACCCTAATCTAAATCAATCTCGACACACATTGCAAAATGACTCTAAACTCTAACAAATGGAGGTCATCCGGAATTGTTATATATGCTCGTGGTCAGGATAATATATGCGAAATTTGTGCGTTTCCCAAAACATTACTAACTGTCATTTAATGTGCTTGCATGAAATCGGTATTATTTGTCTCTCTTCTTTTAGAGGTCATGTCTGACAAATGTTTATATGAAAGATGTGCGTGCTGTAGAAAAGGGAAGTCAGTCTTTGAACCCACACCTCCTTCTTCACGGACTTCAATTTTCATCACAATTGAGAAACCAAGCGGTGACTTTCGGTGTTCATTAATTCATAAGTTAAATATTGTATTCATTATCAAAGGGTATTATTTCCTTGACCATTTGCATCATTATACCAGAGGCGAAGAGAGATCCACCCGTAATAAAGTCAGTCAAATATTTGCAGAAAGAAAATGATCACAAATAAATTGTCAAGTTACAGAAGAAAGATACAACACAGCCAGTTTTGTCTGGGTAGATATCCAGGTTTGAAAAAATAGGGACAATGCAATCTTTTTATACAAACTGAAATAGAGAAACTGTACATGTTTTATCCCTAACCTTTAATAATTGCTATCATCTTGTTCTACTTTTGAATGTCGATAACCGTTAATCGTACGTTTATTTTGCTCTAATTTACGGTGCACAGATTTTTGGGGACAGATGTCATTAATAGCGCTGCTGAAAAAATGCCTTACACAATATTTTATTAAGCTATCCCAGGATACATGTTTCTAAAATCCAGCTCACTTCCAAGAAAAATTGAGAGAACAAGGTTTGGTTCCTCAGTACATTAACATTGAGATCATTGTCTTGCTTTGCATTTATATTGATTATCTACTCACTATTCGACAATTACAATTTCATGATTTTTACCAGCCTTCTTATGATCAGGTACATTACGAATACATGTTTATAGCCAATATTATGGGTGTTTGGTTTCAGTTACAATATGAATACATGTTTATAGCAACTATTAAGGGTGTTTGTTTTTATGTTGCTTGCAGGTTTTCAAAGGATAAAAAATTACGATGTATATAACTGCTTACATATAGGAATTAATACAAGAAGGAGTTAAATAATCTAATCTAAGATATCTATTACATACACACCAAAATGGCCATTAAGAAATACACAAGCTAAATTTGAATATCATAGCTCTACCAGGTACTGTTTGACGTTTAATATGCAGGTAAAAGTATATTCTAACAATGCAGCTGTAAAGAATATAGATATAACGCTGATGAAAGATATCATTATATCATATGGAAGTGATGATCCTTTTAATCTGTGGTTACTTGATTCCATTAGGAAAGAAAACAGGGTAGAACAAATACAGGGTAGAGCAAGGTATCATGAATTTATAAAAGATGAGAAAATTACGAAATGAAACAGTTAATGCATAAATCACTGGTACAGAAGTTATTCAATTTACCGTGGGAGGGGGAGGCGTTGAAGGAGTGGGGGTGGGGATATTTGGAATACATTTAGACTTTCAGTTACCAACATGTAAAATCTCAGCTTCGACTCTAGGCAATTTTTTAGAAGTTTAATTGTAACATTGGCCTGGCCAAAGCTCATAAGCGACAGAATGTGGTAGCCAGGGTTACGAAGTGGACAATATTTGTTTGCAGTATGACATAATTAACTATTTCACAACCAATTGTACAATGAGGTAATGATAAAAACAGACACGAGATTGCTTTCGACTGCAATGCGAGAGAGTGATTCAATGATATTACATTCTAATACAAGTTTAGCAAATGTTATACTGGATTCCCGAAAATGAGTTGAAATGGTGTTTTGAAACCGTGTAAAAAAGTATTGATAGACTAAAACGAAAAAGTTTATCATTATATCATATGGTAGTGATGATCGTTTGAACTTGAATGACTCCAAAATCATCGTGATATACGAAGATCTGTGGTCAGGTCACCTGATTCAGTTAAAAATAAGAACAAAATGGGCTCGAGCAAGGTATTATAAATATAAAATTGAGGAAGTTTCCATCAAGAGCAGCCTCTATATAAAACACTCGTAAAGAAGCTATTCACTTTACCACCTTTGGGGGGATTGGCGATAAATTGGAATATTTTTAGCCCTTCAGATACTGTGCTTTTCATCAGAATTTTAATTTTAACATTAACTTGGCAAAAACCTCAAAAATGATAGAAGCTCGTAAGCAGGATTTCGAACTGAAAAATATTTGTGCAGGATGGCATCATTAATTACTTCGCAAAAAATTGTACAAATGACACATACAAACATGATATTGCTTTGTTTCACGACTGCGTTACGACAGAGTGAATTATTGATATTACTCCTGAACATAAATGTAACAAAAGTTTTAATCGACTCTGGTGGACCGATTTTAAAGGGTGTTTTCATACTATTAAAAGATAAATAGATAAACTGATCCAGAAAAGTAGTTCAACTCAGCAATAGAAATGATTCCAATCACAATATTATATATATATATATATATATATATATATATATATATATATATATGTGTGTGTGTGTGTGTGTGTGTGTGTGTGCGTTTGTTTAGTAGATATAAGGAAATATTTCACGAGTGAAGTGGAAACATTGAATTGTCACGGGTGGCTTGAAATATTTCCGTACAATTACTTCGAAAATATAGATTTTCTTTTCATAATATATTGTTAAGTCAAAATCCTTCGATTTGCATGGATTTTTCTCCATTCTGTGTCATTGCGATTAATGGCTGCATTACTACATCGATACAACGAAGTTCAGTACTTTTACAATACTTTTAGAACAGCGACTTTTTACATATTTAGATTGTATATATAATGCTTCGGATTGTGTCTGTTCTCAAAATAATGAATGTGTTCATTTGAAAATGAAGAGAGTTCTATTATCGTTACCACAATTCTTGCGCGGGTGAGGGTACTATAGAAACATGACGGAACAGTTAATAGATATTAGAGCGTAACATCATTAAACAACAGATTTTAATTATTGTGAGTTTACTTGAAAATAGTTTGGTTTCTTTTTTGTTTTTTAAATTTCTGCATTCAGACGTGAATTTTTGTGTGTTGGCAAGCTTGAAGTCTATTTGTTTAACAAACGCTGCACCCAAATTTCGATTGTCGCTTAATAACGGTTTGCAATCGATACTAAGCAATGCCTGAGTTCTCTATCGTTTTTATGATTGCGATGACAGTTAAAATTACTACTTAAACAATTAAATTACTATATGTAATCAAGAGTTTTTCTCAAAAATGTGTTTCCAGTTGTGACATTTAGCATATGGAAACAAACAATGAAAAACGATTTTGGAAACTATCATGTAATAGCAAATGAAGCGAAAGTAAAATGTAAACATACTGTCAAACAGAATAAAATCAATAAACTTTTAATAAGACTTGAGGTTATATAGTATCACACATATCCCAAGGTTATATATTTATATTGTCAAATAAAAACAATATACCTTTTTTTTACCTGTGCCAAAAAGTCTCTCTGATTGGAAAGCCAGTCTACTTATCTTAAGTAACTTCAGGTACGTATTTATTCATTTGTGGTAAAACAAATATGCTATCCTTTTGATAACCCCAAGTGTAATACAATTATATGTTATCCTTATGAAATTGTACAATATTTTCATTTTAACACTAGCATACAATTATATGTTATCCTTATGAATTGTACAATATTTTCATTTTAACACTAGCATACAATTATGTTATCCTTATGAAATTGTATAATATTTTCATTTTTAACACTAGCATACAATTATATGTTATCCTTATGAAATTGTATAATATTTCCATTTTAACACTAGCATACAATTATTATGTTATCCTTATGAAATTGTATAATTTTCCATTTTATCACTAGCATACAATTATGTTATCCTTATGAAATTGTATAATATTTCCATTTCATTTTAACACTAGCATACAACTGTATGTTATCCTTATGAAATTTTACAATAGTTTCATTTTAACACTAGCATACAATTAATCTGTATGAATCATGAGTAGTATTCATTTTTAGAGTTTATTAATGTGATCGTTTTACTTTTTAAAACGGACTCACACTATGTCATCATCAGTAATTGTTCTTCTTGCAAATGAAAGATTATTCTGACATCTGAAACTCTTTTCCTTGTCCGCACTAATTTTATCCACAGATAGTTTACGTAAATGTTCCATCTGTTTACTGGCGACGAAGTTATTTATCAACTAAACAAAAATGCATTTTTGTTCAAAATTATTTGCTGCTTTCTGTTTCACGTTTGTATTCAGTTCTATTTAGGATTTTAAGCACAAATGCAGATCAAACAAAACAGCTGCTTATACATTATTTCACTGTTTAAACCAACTTTATGTAATGCTTCCAAGGACTCTAATGAATGACATATCTTTCTCTTTCAATATGCATAATAAACTTGGTTCAGTTGGTTTGTGCGTTTGTAATCAGCAAGCAACTTTTTATGTATCTGTAACATGAATATATCAATCAATCTGGACAAAACTGGTAGTCGCCAAAATCGTCATGGAAGCAAAATGGAATATCTAAATCAACACTAAAATGCAACCAATGTCGTTGTTGTCTGATATTTCGAACATATTTGTTTCTTTCCATCTAATTTGTTCCACATGTGCCCTCTAATTTGTTTTCCTCTCATGTATTGGTACAGTGTTTACCCAAAAATATTGGTAGTATCTGGAAAATTATGAAAGACGATGACCTTGATCTCTCCTATTCACCATAATTTTATCTCTTACAATATTAGTGTAAGATGTATTCGTGATTTTCCTTGGCGTATTTGTGCGGTATCCCGCTAATTTTACCTCGTATTCCACTTCCAGTCATCAGGACCATATCATACACTGTTAGAAATTCAAACGCTGAACCTGTTATCTTAAACCATGCATCATGGGCTAATCTCGGAGCTCTGCAATACTGAAAAGGGTCTGATTTGTAATTATGTTTATGCATATATTCCAAATTTCCTTAAAAATGTCACATAGCTTTTGAAGGTTAAAATGTTCAATCAACATATTGGTCATCATTATTTGATTATTTATACTGGAATAGAACTACACTATTGGTTGTGTAGTTGTTTGGTTAAATATTCAAAATCCATCTACATATTCATATGGGTAGATCTATATCCTCAAATACTTTGGTGCCACGTATGTACAATAGTGCATTGTCTCAGTGAATCTAACATGGTAAGATTTTAGCCAGCTGTTATATTGACTGTTCCACAAGTAAAAAGCCATCAACAAAGTATTGCTTCCATTCCTCCTTTTAGGAACCGATCAACTCGCATTTCACATATAAAATGATACTTTTGAAACCACAAAAAGCATGCGGAGCTTTAAATTGACGCTAATAGTTTTTTGAATATTATAACCGAACCTCCTTAGGGCATTATATATATGGGGGTGTCGATATTGTTACATACTCTTTGCGTAGATGTATAGGAAACATTGAAACATTGTTTTCGTGTTTGCTTTTGTGTAGCGACACCAATCTTTCTTTTAAATACTTTTATTTTTAAAAAATTGAATTCCAAGTTAGTGATAACCTGCTTGTTTGCAATAATTTTGGATGATTAGAATCAGCATGTCAACATTCCTCTCTATCTTTTTCTTTCTCGTTGTTGTATTTACCGGTTTGATGTAGTTTAATTTGGTTTCATTATCTCCTCCTTCCAATATATCATATACTTTAAAAGATATGTCAAAATTCATTTTCAAAATTGTACAATATCTTCTATATTACAGGACATGTATTAAAAGAATGATTGTATCTATCAATGACGTATTTTGATAGTCACTATGCATTTCCTTCATGAGTGTTTACAATTGATTCAACAGCATGTGATACAAACATTCTTTTGAACAGAACCAGAGCAGAAATTTATTGGCAAGTCAGGTCTGACAATCGACATACGAGATTAAGTACAAATATAAATTATTAATAGTGGTGGTATATATGATAGAGAAAGATAGAAAATAGAATGGTAAAAAGAGGTATATTCTGATAATATTTTGGTTATACATAATATATATAAAAAAATCTTTTAAACGCTAAACTTTTTAAAATATTTTTTAACCCATTTAGAAAAATCTAGGTATGAATGTGACTACTAGTTGTACTGATTGGCTCTAATTGTGGCATCAATTGATATTGATTGCTTCAATCACAGGCTTGAACTTAAGCCCGTTGGAACCCCTATGACAAATGAAAGGATAGGAAAACCATATCTAGAAATTTAAGATGCAAGCAATTAAATGCATACCCTTGACAATGATTTGAGCTCATACTCCCTTCGTCTCAAGACCAAGCAATTCAATTAAAGTGTAAACGTCGAGGAATACATAAACGAGAGAGACAGACAGACAAACAGAGACAGAGAGAGAATGTGAATGCAGGTGTGCTGAATTATATTAAAAACAGTTTGATTAACCTCTGTGAACCTCAGACCATTAGATCGCAGCACTGCGCGTTACTCTATACCAAGGGCCATTATTTACTGACAGTCTACAAATAAACGATTTTATCTGTCACTGCAGCAGGCGATGCAAATTACCTGTGTACTCTAGAAGACAACTTTCAATTATCTGCTATAAGTAAGTGCTCCTCAGTTTCGTCCTTTTACTGCGCTGACCTCCGCTCAATGCTCATCAAATGTTCTAATTTGACAATAGTACTAGTACGGTTGTGTTCGAAGTTTGTGTTGTTCTCCAAAGATGTGGATTAGCGCTATGGTGAAGGAAACGTTACCACTCGCGTCCGCCTGGCCCTTGCGCAACGTGAAGCTTAGGTTTAAGTTGGGTTTGTTCCCAGTTACTGCATCGACGCGATAAGCTTCAGTGCAGTTGGTGGCATTTGCCGTGGTATACTAGACATTGTCCGCGTGGTCTGTGGCGTGTTCTGTTGTGTACTTTGAAAACATCATCGATGTACCTGGGGTGCAGGCGTAGTCGTCGCTATAGCAAGTAAGGCCGAGGATGCTCGTGGCAACATCGACGTTATCCAAGCAGGTCTCAACTTATTGCACCGCTGTTGACAAATGTCACCTTGTCCGCAGCGGCGAAATATTTTCTTTTCGCCTTGTGAGTTTGCCGACAACTTTCGATAAGGCTTCTGAGGATGTAAAGTAGTACGAGTTGTCCTGCACTTGTATCTGCACACGACCCTTTCGATTGAGATCGCGGGCTTCGTACCAGTAATACAGCAGATCGCGGTTGCTGCGGTCATAGAACCTCCATATCGAGGGCAGTGTTTTGTACGTCTTGTAATATGGTGAGTGGCGAAAGCCTACTTCCAGAGCCAAGTTTGCGACTACGGTATCGCACGTTTCTAACGGCGCTATTTTTCAAGTCTGCAGCGGCAGGTCAACCAAGGCGGCGTTTTACCACAACGGGTGTTTTGGGCGGCATAGTCCTGGTCGCGGGCAGTTTCAAGTCCCTGCAGCGTTTTTGCCGCAGGCGGTAGCGAGGGCTGGCAGCGTTTTCTTTTACCTGACTAACGATGACTGTTTTGATAGAATGGACGGCCCGCGAGGCTATGGCCTTGAAGGTTGAGCCCATGGCCTCAAAGGAGGCTTCCAAAGTCTCCGACGCTTTGGTACGTGTCTACAAGTGGGGACCGCTAAAGTGGCCCAGTTTTCTGCAAGTTGACCCCAGCCGAGAGTTTATGGGCTCTAAGTCGCAACTCTTGGCCAAGAATGGCGTGCAGGTGTGCCGGCGTGAGGCCGGCAACCACCGAGAGCAGGACATTTTGGAGCGGTAGAATCATGCCCTACTTCTTTGTTTACTAGTGCGCCCTGTAGCACTGAGTGGATTGGGCGACTGCCGGTCGTTGGGTAAGGTAAGGCGGCTCTGAAGAAAGACCAGGTCGTCTGTATTTTATTACCTGCTTAGCACCGATGGTGCATGGCCTAAGCACTCGTTTGTGAGATGCATGTTGTTCACCCCTGAAACACAACTAACATCGGCCAAGTTCTCAGCCAACATACACGTCCGAATCGTCTCGCGCTTTCCGCAGACAGCACTCGCACCTGTCTTGGAAGTCAATCCCGCTGTTCCCGTCTTTCCGACAGACAAAGCAGCGCAACCCCTCTTTTGCGGTTGCACTATAAACAGGTCAACCTCATATTGCCCTTCGAATATCCCTGGGCATTGTCCAGATGGTCTACACTGAACTGCTGCTTGTCTTGTGGTTCGTAGGCCCAGAGCATTTCGATGTTGCAGGGAAAATAGCGGTTAGTTTGCTATTGCTTAAGGCGGACTACATCGTCAATCTAGAGAGGATCTCACGGGTTACAACGTGACTACGGACCTCGTCCTGCTGCTTATATGTCGCAAGCTTCATCAGAATAACCTTGCGGATTTTCAGCTTGGTTGGTGCCTGCTTAACCTCTGCCCCCTCAGCTTAAGGCATAGTGTTATATATATTTAATCTATACTGTGTGTTTGTCCATGACGGTGGGTTGCACTTTACAGTCTGGTCACTTGTCAACAGAATGGTTACAAGCATTTGAGCTCAAGGTCATTCTTTTTTACAGTTAGACTGGTTTTTCCCCATTTTATAGCTTCACATCCTGTTGATATAGTTCAAGTGAAAATGATTACAAATAGGGATTAGGTAAACAAATAATTCATTCCTGTTTTAGATCAGTCTGTAAGAATCCATTTGGGACCAGATTTTAAACTGTGCCGTTGAAATCAGATATAATACGAGAGGAATTATTTATTTGATATATTCGTTGGAATTACTAATGTGCTCATTGACTTTTGAAATAATACATTACTTTTGACTTTTGTGAACTCATTCAAAGACATTCTGATTTGTAGCATTGTGTTATATCAGGATATTCAAGACTTGGAATTATTTCGGAACATTCTATATTTTTGGACTTGTGATTACTACATTTAGGATTATTTGGAATTCGGTTCACAGTATTTTAAGTATCTTTTGAATTTCACTTTGCATTATAGGGAAATAAATTGCTTGTTGATTACACTTACATTGTTTGTTTCACTTTCCTTCTGTTACATTTTTTTAAGACCTAGAGTCGTAACAGCAGCGACACGCTCGAGTTGACATAGGTACTCTAAAGGGGACACAGCCAAATACGCGAGGTTGGACCATTGGAGGTAGTCGTCGACAATCCATACCTTGTGCGGGTTTTTGAAGGTAAGCCCTTGTGATTTGCGCTTAGTACTTGCATAGCCGAAACGCCATTTTGTGCTCTTTGCAGAGAGAACAACACGCTCGGCAGCTGCTATATTCACATTGACTGCATCGTTTAGCACAAGATCTAGCTGCTCATTTGTCCCTGGAACTGTAACAAGGATAGTTTCTCTCAGGTTACCATGTGTGTAGTACAGTGGTGAAACCGGCGTGTCTGTAAAGTAATTTATGTGTCACTGCCCCCTATCACCCACTGCTGTGCGGGAAATCACGAGCATGTCAGCGAGCTTCCACTACTCCATGCAGGGGTTCCGGCCACGACAGGTGGGAAGGGCTTTGCGCATCTCCTGGTATAGAGCCCTATCAGATTTGAGTCGCATCCTCCTTTTCAGCTCTCCAAGGGCCTCGTCTTGGCACAGTAGTCTTCCTAAACCGCTTCGTAGTGGTCAGTATACTCAAGAATGTGGTGAGTAACTGCGCAAATCTCGTCCCAATTAATAACCTGCGGAATATATTTTTCATCCATACGTTCAGACGTCCATTCCTTTCTGCCATTCCAGCGACAGAAACTGCGGTAAGATTGTGTGCGGATATGACCGCCGTATCGACGCTGTATCCTTTGTGCGAGTCGGTTAGAAGGGTTAGAACGAGCGAGTTGCGGTTACGAAAGACGGCGATTGCGCTTGTTGTCTTGCCAAAACCTCCACCACCGTTTAGATAGGAAAGATGATGCCTTGCCTACGGTTCGTCGGCCATGAGAGCTGGTGTGTCTGGCACTTGCTCTGCTCCAAGAGACTACGTCTGGTACTTGTGATTGGACATGTAGACTGCACTGTCATTGCGGGCCATGAGCTTCTCATCCTTAATACACCACTTTCCCCAGGAGCAGTCTGCTGTTTTGCACTGCTTACTGTCATGGACTCTGCATACAAGGGCTCCGCAAATGGCCTCTTGCTTTGAATCGGCTAGAACTCCATCTAGTCAAGATAATTGCAAGCTTGAGAATTTTCTCCAGGTCGGCCACATCGTTGATGGTTTCACTCGTCTCGTGCACTCGTATTTCCCATTTCGTTATTTTTAGGCGTCATGTGTCCGTAAGGCCTTGGTCTCTGAGGGCGTTTTCAACGTGTTCTATCACATGCTGCGTAAGTTCTTGTCAAAGGGGCCAGGTTGTTGGGGTCGAGCGCTCTAATGGGATACATAGATCCGTACACTACTGCAGCCACCTGGTAACTATTTTCATAATAAGGCTTGTCAATACCAGTAAGAAGTTCAGGTTTCGTATAACGCGTAATCTCAATCACCTTTTTGCTCTTGCGATCTTCGGTCTTAACCGGGGCAGTCTTGTCTACTACCGTTCACTCCCTTCTCCTCCTAATTATAATCCCCGTCATCCTGAACAATAAACTTGGTGCGAAGGAGAAACGTATTAACTATAGGAACAGCTGCATGAAGGATGGCCCCGCGTGCTTCGGTCATTTGGCTATTTCACGATTCGGTTCTCGCTTCGTACTTGCTATCCCGACATAATGTCAAGTTCTCCAAGTCCGAACTCGTCTTTTTCTTCGATGTGAAACGTGCTAAAGACGTGCACAGAGCCGACAACGTTAAATTCATCATTGGCGTCACGAAGACAACGATAACAGTCAAGGTCTAGGGTTTTGGAAACATGCGCAGGTTGCGGCGCTACCTTGTCGAGACCTCTGGTTCCTCGATTTCAATAGCGTCCAAGCGGTAAGATCCTGCTACACGGTCTACCGTGGCTCTTGAGTTTTCCCGGAGCTACAGCAGTGCTATGCGGCTCCTGGGGTAAGACTATCAAACCCCTTTTAGTCTGAAGTCGTTTCTTAATACATGTGCCATATTTATGAATATTACTACAGCAGACTATTGTCTAATAGGGACACATAAAGACAGTTCTTATAGTACAATATAAACTATTTCTTGCTCTCACGTTTCAGTGTAGACACTCTTTTGGACCACACTTTGAGCCCCACAAGACCCACATAGAATGGTTTGTGACTGCGTCCCTATCCCGCGGGAGGGCTACTGCCATGACTTCGTTTTTGCCTATGGATCTCACAACACTAGTAAATTTAGTTTATGTCACATATCTTATCTGCGGTAACCAAAACAAAAACCACTAACACTTGTTGTGTTCTCTCATAATTGTTAATATAGTATCCGTTAGAATTATATTTAAATAAAAATAGTCAATGTCTGTTCTGTGCTAACTTATGCTCACGACTGGCAAACTCTCTATCCCAAATATTACAAAGTGTGTTATAGCGGCAAGGTTCCTGGCGGGCATCAAGACTGCCGGCCTCAAACAATCGCACTTTTGCGCGGGCTTCTGTGGTTGTCAGTTTAGCTTGACCACTGCATACTGTGCAGCCTCTCGTTTCGTCTCCATGTCTTCCTCCTGTGCCTTCAGCCTAGAAATATCTTTTTCAGCTTCTTTGAGTTGTCTTTGTCTTTTGGCTAGACCAGAGGCTCTACGGCATTTGGCCGGGACCGTCTAAGAAGCAAGAATTTATTGAAATTACTCTCCAGTCAGATGGATGGATATATACATACATACATACATACATACATACATACATACATACATACATACATACATACATACATACATACATACATACATACATACATACATACATACATACATACATACATACATATGCTAAACAGATAATACACGATTTCTCTTGCAGAAAAACAAGATGAAGATGAAATTTCCTCTGACGACATCGCCAATCTATCAACGGATACCAATACTTATGAACGAGGCATTCGTCAATACAACAGGTATATATCTATCACTTCTAATATTACAAAAGTAGTATTTAAAATTTTGCTTTAATTTCACTTCAACTGTATTGAGGAACACATTTTGATTTCGTACCACGACAGCATTTCCAAATTAATTTGAGAGGAAGTCAACCGATTTTCTAAACAAATAAGAATATAGTAGGATATTCTCTAAGGTATTTTAAATATGCAGCTGTTGAAATAAATTAATTAAAAAACAAAACAAAAACGCAGATTTTACTTCATCGCCGAGATGTATTAAAATATATGGATTAAAACAAGATTTGATGTGTGGAAATACGTGTTGGTCAAACACGAGGGAATTGTCTGAGCAAGAGGGTATACAGTGTTTACTGGATTCTTTGGGGAAAACATTTCCATAGGGCAAACCGTGTATAATCGTTTTTATTAAATTATCGATCACTAAGTGTATAAATTATACACCAAATATAAAGAGAGGTCTTTTGAAGTCAAAAACTGCTGTACTCACCCTAGACGTGCACTCACGATATCTGAAGAAGGCTGACGTCACAAATTCACACGCATCAAGCCAGGTATTTCCGGCTATCACGTAAAAAAATGTGCAGTTCTAAACATTTTCAAACCTGTTTGCCCTAAACCATCAGGACTAGCTGCTGATAAAATGGAATCGTTTATTTCCTATTGGAAGTACAATTTAATAATTGGTCTTTTTCCAGTCTGAGTGAAGAGGAAGACAAATTTTCAAGCAGACAGAATAAAGGTACTACAGCTTTGGAAACTAAACTGGAAAATCAGATGACATTGAAAGCTGGTATGAAGTGTTATATTCATTGATTCGCACAACAAGTTATGTTGATATAATGTTTAAACTCTACTTGATAAGTTCTACCAACTTACAATAGTGCACTCTCTACGACCCAGATAATGGTGTAATGTTGTCTTGTTGCTCTCGAATGAGCAAGCACAACACTAGCATCTTTTGGGTTCTGAATCAATCTATGGACTATACAGGCACAAAAAGCGACCACACAACCACTGCGCTATCGATTCATTAACCATTTTTGCCGTTCCACCCCCACTCCCTATAAAAACACTAGAAGTTGTTATGGTATTCAACTTCCGTCTTGGAAGACAATGAGAAAATCCGTAAATAGTTTAGACAAGTTGTTCCTTCTTTTCCAAAGAAATATTCAGTTTTCCCTGTGAAAATTACTCACTTAAAACCAAACTTTTCTTTTAAATACGCATGATTTATTAACAGTAGTACATTAGTAGTAGTATATTGAGTGCATAGTCTTTTTGCAACTGACAACTATTATCTATTACAATCCATCTGCAAAATAAACCCCTCAAAATATTCTTTAGGTTACTGAGTTTAAGCAGCAATCCAGTAAAAACAAACAACATGCGCAAGCATTATTGTTGCATCATACAATGGCATTGACGACCGGAAGCAAAATTAAAGGACAGTGTGTTCATTTCTTTTTTATACCTTTATAAAAGGAATAACATTTCATTCTAAATTATATCACAGTTTTCCAGAGTACATATAAATCACTCTACGCTTTTGGCATGATGTTCATTCTCTTTTACGAAATGTAGTTTGCGTTACTAATAATAGCAACAAACGTTATAGTCCTCATAAAATCAGTAACAAATGATATCTCCACTGCCCTTTCAGGTCAATTTTGTATATCAAGGGAGACAAGTTAGATTAGGCCTGGTAGTAGTTATTTCCCATAAATATTGCTCCACTGATGTTAATACTTGAAACGATAGTATACAATGCTTTTAAAAAGAAATCATCACAATAATTCCTAAAATGATATTACAATTGGAAATATAAATTATCTTGCAACAAAGAAAGAAAACACAATATAGACAAATATTCTAAAGATATGATTACAATAGTAAAAAGAAAGAAGAATTGCATTATTATGGAGTTCTTTATGAAATCCATGAGTATATTGGCTTCTGTCAATAGCTTTATTCTTCTTAAACACGTGTCCAAATAAAAGTCGATTTATAAATTTACGACAAAATTTCACTATACATGGTAAATGGAGGATAATTACTAGAGCAATTTGTCACACGGAATATTAAAGGTTTACATATTTTTAACTTCATTTCGATTTTCATTTTAATTTATGATGTAATATCCATTATTTTGTGTATTTTAAGTATTTCTTTTAATGGTACACTTCTACGTGCATGGCTATAACTTTTATACTTAAAGGTGACCTGACAAGGTATATGACTTTGTGAACTTTTTTTTCAATTTGAGGTTTACCTTTCACTGAAAACAAAAATAATTTTATGGGTAAAATAAATCAAATATAAAATAATTATTTTATAAGCAAACTTTTGAGGTATTTCAAGGTAGCACTGTTGTTTGTATTGATCAAGGTAAGTTTATTTTTTCTCATTTAGCCTTGATTAAAAGCGATCTTATTGTACTTTTAATGTTTATTTAGACCAGCTTCATCAAGCGTTAGTTCAAGGTATGATACGTCTATTGAAACAAATGTGGTGAACGACCCATGGATTACTAGTATATATCCGAGGGACGAATGCAATCTATGTTAGCTTATAGACAAATGCCGCTTCGAAGCATAGTTGTATCACTTGCTGTACTTAAAATGCTATTTTAAATTTAGAAATGATAGAAAAGCTCTTCAGAGGTCATAGCGACCGGTACATTGCTGTTTTGACATGCTAACTAGTACTAAACCTGTCGATGCGAACACAGTGTGTACATGGAGAGGGTGTTTAAGGAGGATTGACCTTTGAAACTTTAATACTGGGGAGAAAAGCTCAATATCACCTAATAAACTTCCATCTCCATTACAAATACTTAAATTACTACAAAATATATGCTCACGACTTGTCGGTCTTTTCTAATTCCAACGCTTGGCAAACTGTGCTTTTGTTTCTTATTCATACACATTTATCATCTGAAATACAGCATTTACAAGATCTGCTATACTGAAGTCTGTGATTGTGCACTAAAAACTCGTATTTATCTAGTCATTAAAGCTGAAAGAGAAAAACTCTATACTGATAGAGAAAAGCTGTATACTGACGACTTATATGTTGCCATGTTCTGTGGATGAATTTGAACATTTTCTGCTGCAGAATATTAATGATTGGTTAATACACAAAGAACAAAGAACAATATGTGTCTGCCGTCAGCTTATGTTAAACATGGCAATTATATAATGATTGTATCAATTCAAAAAATGTCTTACAAAGTCAGTGGCAAATATGCAAATATACCTTTCTTTTGTCTCTTTCTTCAGGTGTTAAAAGAGCTCCGTCGGATGATGAATTGTTAATTCTATCAAGAAAACTGGATAAATTTCATGAAGGATGGTGGCTTCTGACAAAATTGTTAGGTTTGTCTGATGCAAAAATTGATGAGATTGAGCATCGTGGAGGAGATATAGTAAGGAAATACTACAAGATGCTAACTGCTTGGAAATAATAAAATGCCGGACAAGAAATAGGGTCGGTTGGATACCTGCTTAGACAATGTGATGAGGCCGGCATCGACCGAAAAGTGACAGTGGGTGTATTTGGAAAATAAACAAGATAACACTAATGTTACTGTCCATTTAAGAAAAGAAATATTGTCATGCAACTTAATGTTTCAAACAATGTCTGTCAGTTTCTCACAATACATTAATTAAACGATGCTTCTATAACACACAAACACACACATATGATTTTTGATACACATATCATGGTATAAGTGACAATTCAGCATTATCTGACTACATTATTCTCCATAGCTATGCCGTTTACAGAAGCTTCATTTTCCTTTACTTGCTACATAAAATAGACCAGAAATTGAAGCGTAGCTATGTTTGTAATTTTTTTATATGTGTATCAATAAAAACGTACCTTACATTGGTAACAACAATTTAGAATTAGTTGAAATTTGGTGGATATAGAGACATATTCTGTTTATAAGTCTGACATAAACTGCCACACACACGTCTGACTTTGGTTCATTCGGTGGAATGAAAACTAATATCAGAGGCAAAGTCTAAAGAGCACAGGTGACTTACGTTCTTTGATGCCATGTGCATACAGTGTACTGACACGGCACTAAGTCATGAAGATTTTTCACAAAACATCACGTGCGCGTTCTGGGGAAGCTTTCGTTCGATCAGGTGATTTTTTCCCCCTATATGTGACTAATTGTTCGATGCTAACCAGGTTTACATAATACGTTGTAAAATTTTGTCTTCTTTTGCGAATGCAAAGCATAACAATATTTCGGAAATGTTCGTTTACGTCCGCTCCGTGTTGCGGGAGAATAACAATTGGATCTGAATCAGTTTGCTTAAATTCAATGTTTTGAAATCACATGCACACATTTTGATCATATTTAAATATTTCGGTTTTTCACGCGTTGGTTTCTTTTTAAGAGTGTTTGTACGCTACACTAACATTCATGACAATTTAACGATTGATGACATCGGAATCTGCTCTGACTTCGCTTAAGGAAAAGCAAAAACTTGTATAAGATATCGTAGTTTAGGTATCAAGAGATAATGAGCAGAAGTTTAGATGGGATAGAAGTATAATCAAACCTAGTTGTGTGACAAAATAAAATAAAAGAGAATACAACTGTTGATTTTTGTCTTAATTTTAAGCACTTTAAACAAGACATTATACAATGGTGTAAAAGGATGCCGATTTATATATTATATTTAATGATGATAACACCGAGATAAGTATCATTAAACCCTGATAGCAAGATATTTCAACAGAACGGTATGAGAAAGAAAGAAATTATTATTTGAAGTGAGTAAATACATACATTTGTATTCGGCTAAATTTACAGTACAATTTTAAGATCTCGTAAATTTTGACAAGGTCAATTGACAACGGTTCAAGAAAAATGAATCAAGAATTTATAGATAACAAAGTTATAGTTAAAAAAACAACAAGTTTTGATCTAGTATATAATAATAAATAACTGTTTTTAAATCAATCATAGGAATGAAATATTTTACGTAAATCTGAAATCATTCATATATTTGAACGAATTGAAGAAACATTGGAGATTTATCAAAATTTAAAGCTCTTGTTTTAGACGGTCGTCCTGCATCTTTTCGGTAACGCAAAAAACACATAAAATACAACAACAATTGGCAAAGTACAAAATATATTATAATTCTAAGACGATTTCTTCCAAAGGGAGAATATTGTTAGGTAAATCGTGCTCCGCGTGTGTTCTGAAAGCAATATTCGTAGCATATTTCATAAAATAAAATTAAAGCAGCTCTTTGAACTATTATTATCAATATAAATGATTGCTTGGTTATATATTGATCAGGTATTGTCTGCTCTCTTTGAATAGTATTGATTTGTATTGCTTCTAACTCAAATATTTTCTGCACGTACGCTTCGTGTATACTTTCGACAAGGTCGTGATTGTCGTGTGTCCTTTGATCGTCCTGCATTGGATAGCAGATGTAACAGTCGGACTATAGTCATCATAACCCTACTTCTCTACTTAATGTTTACATATTTTGTCTTCCATTCTGTCCTCTACAATTTATTGTCGTACTATCAGAAACTGTTCATCAGCCTTTGGAATACATTTGTTGTTGGCTCGGTATTAACGGTAGGGTTTAATCAAAGTTTTGAACGAGACTTTCGGTTTCTGTAAATTGTTCTTTTATCCGACGATACTACAAATTTTCACATTTATGTTACTTAGTAACAAAAACGTGTCGTCACGATCAAAAACATTATCCAATTTGTTTTTTAAAACTGTTATACATCGCTAAAATGTTTACCTATATTGTTTTAATATGTGTCGTAACCTTGCTGTCCTAAAATCAATAGCTTCGTGAACTTTTGAAAAAAATGTCTGACACTGGTAAAACAGACTGCATAGCAGATGTTGCAGATTACATAATACCTTATACTTGGATTCAGTCTAGCTATTTCTTCCCCTGTGAGCGCTTTGCTTCATGCAGAAAGAAGTAAATTCAGCCTGTTGGCTCATCTTTGTTTGTCCAGATATTCATTTCATCAGCTGACAATGTTCTTCAATATTCAACAGTATCTGCTCCATAGTTATAGTTATGTCTTTAGGCAGCTAACACAACAGCATGTGTAGGATCCCCAAAATCTTGGTGTATTGTTAGATGTTCTTTAGATACAATATCAGTCAAATATTTTGCTTGTTTTTTGTTGTTTATTTATTTTTTTGTGTTTGTTTTTGTTGGGGTTTTTTCCTTTGAGGTATTTCCAGTTATGCTGTAGTTGAATTTTAAATTGCTGCAGATCAAATTAAAGTTTTTCATTTCTATATTACTGTTATTTAATTTGAAAGATAGAGGTATTTTACACTAAAAATAATGTTTCGCGTTGTGAAATAAACATGAAGTTTGTATACCGATTTGACTGATTCTGATATTTTGTTCTCTATTAAATGCCAGTAATAAATCCCACAAACAGTTAATACCATTCACTCCGCCCAGTTTAGCTGATTTTAAAACTAAAGTTTTGCACATGTCTCAGATATTATGATCAGTGCACGATTTGGGGTCTGGCATTATTCCTTAATTAAACATATCTTCTACCTAGGAATTATTGTAATCTTTGTATTTATTCATATTTGTTAATATATATTTATAAAACAAAACTATTTATGTAACCTGTGCTTTTTAAAACAGTATATATTTTTAGATTTAGCTGGGTTTGATTGATTGATTTAATGTTCTACCATTAATATTTTTCTGCATTACAGTGGAAATGCACTTGTTCCCATTATTATTGGATAATTAGAATTAGGCCCTTTCGTTTTAAAACTACTGTTTTGAAGCAAGTGATTTTAAAACATTAGTAGTAGGCAAATATTTTTGTCACATAGAAAACGAGTCTGTTTGTAGCCAATGTTTCTTTTGCATCAAAAACTATATTTTGAAAACTTGAGTACAGAAATTTACCAAAGAGTATACAGAGATTTGCCCCACAAAAAAAACCAATCCGAGATTTACCACCATTTTCATGGATAAGTGAACAGTTAATTTATGCATATAGCTATGGAAACAAAATGTTTTCATACATTGCAGTCCATACTTTACAACTGTGTGCATCTGTAATAAATGAAAAAAGACAAAGATCTTATTCCACATAGTAGACTTTAATAAAAAAAATAAACATGTTATTTTGTTTATCTAATTCATATATATCAATACTTATTCTGCGCAGAAGACTAGTGTATAGGTCGCATCGTCATTCTTTATATATCTTATAATTATTATATTTTTCCTGTCATCACATGATTATATAATGTAATCTTTTCTTTTACTCTTTTATCACGTTACTAGATATAAAATTTTCATCTTGAATCTTAGGAGCTTTAATAAACCCTACCTACTAAACCCATGTGTTTTTGTTTTCTACAAAGAAATAGAGATTGAAGGAAACAAAAATCGAAGAATGCTTCTTGTAGAGTTTGATCTTTCTTCTCTTAGTTTCAGTTTCACAATAAGCAGCAGTGTCTTTTACAGAGCTCTCCAATTGTCATAATGTGGTCCTAGAACTTAAGGAAACCTGAAAAATCGAAGAATAACGCTGACTTAAGATGGAACATTGATTAATCTTCCATGTGCCAAATCATGTGAACGAATCTGGGACCGTTAAGAAAATGCCTCAAATATGAACTAGTCAGTACCAAGTACTACATTTTATGTGCTGCAAGATCTGCATAATTCATGGTCTCTTTTCGAGTGCATCTCCTTCAATAAATTGCATTGTTACTTTTAACCAGACTCTTGCGAGACCCAGACATCTCTAAGCCAAACGTACATCTTTGGGAATTAGGTGAGATTCTTGTTGATCGACACTATGAGTGAAATATCTGGATAAATGTTTATGAGTTCGCCTTTTGATAAATACAAATGTTTATGAAGATTTCGTCCCAAAGATGGACAACGTTACAATTCCAAAACTTTACTCAACTTCATAAATTGTTGCTCCATACATAATATATTACCTTTTGATAAATCCTTTTGTAAAATGTATCGACTGTTGTATATTGTAACTAAACTATAGAAATTTAGATAGTTTGCCATCCCAAATCTTCACACTTTTCACATATCGCCTCACTCACAACATACCCGAAAATAACAACGAATGATTTTTAGACACGGTGCGAATGATTAAGCATTAAACACTATATACCAAGAGTTAATATAAACACCTACATTAAATAATGTTGAAGTGTCCGGGCATTCTTATTGTAGATTTTTCGTACCTATTTTATATGTTCTACCTTGTTTGTGTTATAATCATTGAGTGATGGATTCTATGCTAGACAAAGCGCGGATAAACTCTACCTGGATGATCGACGTAGGAAGGATTAAAAAATATGCAACCAAATACAAAAGATAAGGCTATGAACCACAACTGGTTCACTTTTCGATTTTAGCTCGAAAATGATAAATAAAATTCTGAAGAAAAATTATAAATATCGTACAACTATTCAAGGTATCGCTATTAATATGGAATTCCATTTAATCTATTATATGCTTTACAAATATCATAGTGACTAGAATCAGGTACAATACAAATATTTTCTTTCATCTTCTTTATAATTATCTATCTATTTTTCTCACTCTTTTTTTACAAAAGACATCGATTGCACTATTTTCTCCATTTACTGATTGGGCTGATTCTGTTATTTATATCATCACAGCCTTCGCCATGATGAGGTGATTTATGGATCATAATACACTTCCTGAAATTTAGCTTTTTTTTATAGTAAATTATCTACTTTTACTTGTTACTTTTAAATTATCTCATTCACATTTATAGCTGCTTGTCCCAATGTTTGTCAAAATAAAAGCTCGAGACTATGTAATCCTGCCCTTCCGTGGATTATTAACTGTAGGTCGTGTGTGTGTGTGTGTTTGTGTGTGTGTGTGTGTGTGTGTGTGTGTGCTGGACAATTGTTCCAACGACGATTGTGATAGTATGGGTGGTTTATGGGTGTGTTCAAAGTGAGGACAGACGCTTAAATGAATATAAATTTTTAGCTCAAAAAATAAGTATGATCACTGATAATAGGTTTTGCCATGATTTTGAGCTGTATGAATAAATCATTTTCGCAGAATCAATTAATTTGGCTTTGTGAAAGTTTTACCTCAATTGCTCAAAGGTATTGGATATCCTTGAAACATACCAATTACACCACATCATACCATTTCAAAGAAAATAGGAAAATATGTAGATATGCACATTCAGATTACTGCTTAAAAACTGTCAAAAGAACAGATGTAAACATGCAGCATGTCACTGTGCGTTTCCCTAATAAACCCTCTCCTCGACCATCCACTCGCAAAAATATGTTCATGCTTGAACCCTCTGCTCGAAGCAAAATATTACCAGCTAAGGACATTGTGCAAGATCGCACGCTATAAGCAGCAGCAACAATAGTAGTAGTAGCAGTACAAGAAGAAACAGTTGTAGTAGTAGTAGCCAGTAAAATTTGTCATAGTTGTAGCAGTGGAAAAATAAATAAATGACAATCATGTTTGCATAATGTTGAAGCAGATGATGATGATGATGATAATAATGATGAATATATATAAACAGCAGAAGAGAAACAATTGTGAAATTCTGTTTCATTGTAGCTTGTCACAATAACCCCTCGCCAATACACCAATAGCATTCCTAAGGGAGAATCCAATTTCCTCAGCCCTATTTTTTGACATCTGCATATAAAAGCAAGCCATTTCTCTTGGTTCTTCACTTCTTTTTCGCAAGTTGTTGTACTAAATGACAAACATACGATTAATTGCAGAAATATGTCAAACGTATCACAGCGTACATATGTTTTCTCTAAAACAAAAGACGAAGAATCAAATAGTTCAACATGAATCGATATTGTGTATGCAATGACTTCATTTGCCGTAAGTATGTAGAAGTCAAAGTTCTGAGCAGAGTTTTTCAATAGATAATCCGACGAAAATATGATCTATCAGGTTACAATCTATTTATATATATATATATATATATATATATATATATATATATATATATATAGATAGATAGATATATACATTAGTGTTACTTAAACATTAATATTACTTAAATAGCACTTTTAAGTTTTAACTGACATTTTAATTAAATTTCAAAGTAGGACTACGAGTTTTCTACTCCTTTTATAAGGGCCAATTGTCAGGTTATCTTTAAATGCTAGAAACGTCATCCTCTCAAACGAATCACATCATGACGATGTTGTTGTTATTGTTGTTGTTGTTGCTGATGATGATGATGACACATTCAGCTGAACATCTCAAGATAGCAGTTTCTAAACTGTTTCGTCGACGATAGCGGTATGAAAGGGAGGAAAATAATTGCAAGTTTACTACTTTTCCTTCTGAAATTTAATAACTAAAGAATATAGTTTTGACGATCACATTGTATAACTTTTTCTTTTGCTTATTTTAATATACCAAGAGAGAGAGAGGGTGAAGGGTGTGGAAACAAACATGACAAAACACGGTGGTTGCAGCAAGTCTGAGAAACTGGCCAAGCTCTTTCGAGGTCTAAGAATTCCTTTTTCAATTCGGATGACATAAACAAATAATAATTACAAACACAAATAAAACCCAAATTATCTTTTTACATACTGTTGCGTTTTTGGACCAAAAATCAAAGAATATATTTTTAATATATCCTAAATAATCAGAAAACTATTTACTTCGAACTATTTCCATTTAGGCAAATCAGTAATTTTAATTTGGCTGAACACTCTTTTGCGTTTAACTTGCCGACATGTGACCTATTTAACTGGAGTAATTAGCAATATCCTCCAGGCCAGCCCAAATCGGTTGCCTCGGGAACGACATTTAGCTCCCATTTCAATAATGTGTTAAAAGTGCCGTTAAAACCCACAAACCAAACCCAAAAAATAAAAAAAGCCTATAATAGTACTGTATATATTCAATTACTTATTTCATTTAATTCATTCTCCTTTACTCAGGCAAAATGTTGGAAGAAATAGATGAAATACACGAACACGTTTGATTTATTACATGTACCGCTATGCATGTTTAATAATGACATATAAAGTTGAAGGCATGACTTACAGATGGATGGAGAACCCATAAATGGGGGGGGGGGATTATATATTCCAGTGGAGTAAAACCAATTAGTTTAACATACATTTTATACATAAAAGATCTCATTCAACTAGCTTATATTCCCTTGATAAAAAAAATGAATCTGGTTCAATGAATCATTTATTGAATCATGTATTGAATTACTGTCAAATTTACTGGTTTAAAATCAGATATATTATACCCTCCCCCATTCCGTCTCCCCCACCCCAGTCCATATGTGTTCATTTTGGTTTCCATATGGCACATTTCTTCTGTACCATGTAGCTTGACCCAACTTCTCCATGATGAATGACTTATCCTTGAAAAAAGAACAATAAGTTACTGATATAAAGGTCAAAAGTTCAAAGATCCAGGTCACAGCTACTCATGGAAAGTAATTTTGTTTTTGCCAATATAATTCTAATACTATTTAAAACAGAGCAGATGGATAATGTACTGTTTAAGTTGCATACTCATGTTGTTGTTTAAAGAGTTTAACTATTGTTTCAATTCAACTTTAAAGAGTGACTCAACTGAGTCTTTAATCTTTTCTTCGATTTTATGTTTTTATTTTTTTATTTATGTCAGATATTTTCTCATTTTGCTTTAATTTTTTAATATTTAAAACATATTTCATTGTCGTTTTATTAAACAATATAGGATTGGACACTACTTGACTAACTCATCTAGATCCTTTCCCAGAGCATAACAAAATGATCCAAAGGTGATATTTACTTAAAAACAAATGTTGCCCATTCCGTTTATTATATAGATTTAGTACATATAATATAATTGTAAATTCTCAGATCGTCTAGTTTCGTGGATACATTGCTGTACATTTAGGAATATTACAAAGTTTATTTCTTTACTTATTTCGACGTCACCTTTCAATAATAAATCTAGTGTTACACAAGGAGTGTGTTAAAAGATACACAGAAAGAGCTGGGATCTTTGGGTATTAAATAATGGGCAATAGATATAATAGTTTTCATCATCTTCATTATCATAACCACACGTACACAATGGAGAGTTAACTAAGTTCACTCTGTAAAGGTCGGATTTGAGGTCGTTACGTGTCTAAGTTTCCTCATAAAGAAAAACTAGAACAATACATGCATAGACCTATAATGATTCGTGCAACTTTTATTGTATTTTTTTTTTCTCCAATCTTTCCGAATCTTCCATTGAACAAAAAAGCACCTTCCTCATACGGTCTGTTTGCAATAAATTTGACTAGGGCTAGCACTATTTTCAAATTTCTGCTATTTTTCCTATTCTTGTTGTACTTTTGCAAACCGCATTTCAGATTCCTATCATTGCGTTCGTATATGTGCTTTTTTTATCCTTAGACAAAGAAAGACTCTCCTTAGAAAGATTGGAAGAAGAATTTGAGATTACGATGAGTATCTAAGTCTGTGTACCTATGTTCCTGCGTAGGTAAATGTCTATGAATAAGTAATGCATAAATATGGGTGTGCAAGCGTCACACTAAATTGTATCAAAATGTCACTAAAATAATAGTTGTGATGAGACTCTTAGTCTCACTGACAGATAATGATTACCATGATGATGACGATGGTGGACATGGTTTTGATGAGGGTGATAAGGATTGTCATCTTCACTGTTGTTCATTTCATAGGCAGTCTTTTCATTACATATTTTATTTCCATTAATAACTCTAATGTGTGACGCGTAAAAGACATACCTAAATATACCTAACATCGATACCTTTCTAAAAGCCATGTGAACTCATTGCAAATTTGCGAGTACATACGAATATAAATGTCGACATGAAAACTATATACACAGTGTGTACATTTTGTGTATCTGAACCTTGTATGGAAAAGTTATTTGCTCAAAAGTTATACATACAGCGTTTAATAGATATACTTAATTCATACAAAGCATTAAAGGTTATGATCTACTAATGAAGCAGAAAATTGTGTTATCAAGATTAGGAGACCCTGAAGATTATGCACACAGCCATGGGTAATACTGTATGCGGCAAAAAGGGACCCATACTATATTTACATTAGAATTACAGCTTTGTGCACACAATTTCCTGACATACGTGATATTAAAACAGAATACCTGATGAAGAAAACATATATCCTACAATCAGACATCCTAATTCTTCACAGGTGTCTTTAAACATTTTCTAATTTCTAATAATGAGCATGAATGGAATTACTTTTAATAATTGTGGGTGGTCCCCCACGACTTTCTAAAATCATACAAGATCATTCAAATAATTGTAGCATATTTAACTTAATTTTCCTCTCAATACTGAAATGATCAATGTTTCATTATTTTTTTAAATTTGTTAGATTAAATTGTGACCTCGCCTTTCTTACTGGTATTAAAGATAATATTTTGTGTATCGCTTTCAATGAGCTAATCCAACATTTTCACTGTTTCAACACACTTTTGAAAGAAGAAAAATCTACAGTTACTTCGCAAGTGATCAGTCTACTTCTGAATAATTGTCTTGCAATTTGTTTTTTTATTTTTTATTTTATTTTTGTTTTTGTTTGTTTTTCCTAATTTTTTTTTTTACTGTTGACACTAAGTACAGTAAATCTGGTGGTAACAGATTCCTGACTTTCTTGTTGTGGTGATTCCTGGTCCATTGCTTTTTCTTGACTCCCATGAGATTCGTGGATAGTACCTTGGCTTGGTTGTCTATCCTGGTCCATTTCTTGTTCTTGACTCTCTTGAGATCTGGAGATGGTATTTTGATTATCTCCAGACCACGGAATTACTGGTGGTTGCCGCATCAGCTCGCAGAAAGATTGATATAATTTTCTTTCATAATTGATTATTAAACTGTCATTTTATTATTAGGGCTTCAAACACAGTTTTTAAATAGATAGCTCACTAGTTCTTTTTTCATCCATTCGGAGAATACTCAGATGTCGGGGATGAAATTAACGAAGATTATGATGATGAAAAATGACTCCAGAAAATAAGATATATTAGTGTTAGTTTATGATACGATAGTTTTAAAAAGAATCACCCTTAATTCTATTTTCTCTAAGGCGAGTTCCATATAGATTTGGGGAATTTAAGAATTCTCTTACCAGCTGGCATGTAAATTTATCTAGGCTGTAATGTTAACGGCATTAATGTTAAATGTTGATTTTTCTGATGTCAAACTAAATCTCCGCTTTTCCGGGAGTAAAAGTTGGATGAGTTGTATATAAAATTAGCACCAAATGGTGACAACGTTTTTTAATTCGTATATGCAATAATGTTAAAGATTCGTAATATTGATTTGTCTGATGTCACATCAAGCTCCGCCTTTCCAGGGTTTAAAGTTAACTAGGTATGTATTTATATAAAACCATCTGAAGTTTCTTTTTTTCTTTTTTTGACATCATACCATCTTTGATCTCAATGTCCCTAGGCTATAGAGAAAAAAAACCCAGCCCTATCTCAACCTTGTACCAATATCATTCTTTTCAGCTATAAAAAAATAGTTAAAATTGTCAAAATGTTAAGGCCTAAAGTAGCGGTCTGAATTCAATTAATTCATGCATACACTGATCTTTTATATGCCTACATATGCCTACAGATAAAAAGAAGAAGCAAAAACCCCGCCATGTTTTTAAGTTAGCTGTTATACTGCCACATCCTTGTGTAAAATATAAATAGGCATGCAGAATGTTGGTCACCCAATTAAAGACTTGATTTATATACAGCTATTAGCAAATACATTCTATCTTATTTTGTTGAGAAATAAACCACCAATAACTTAAATGTGTTGTATTCACCAGTTTGAAAGTAAAATAGTTATGGAAATGCTTTCATTTTGAGTCCAGTTGTCGACCTGTTCCAACTTGGAAAACGAGTGCACGCAATAGTCTACGAAAGAAGGCAAAGCATGTACAATATCTATCATGCTAATTAGACAGTGCAAACCAGTCTATAGTTTGTAATAAACACGAAGAGAAACCGTGAAAAACTCGGACGTGGAATTAATGCGGTCTGGTCTTGAAGATGTGTTTAGAATAGTTATGAAAATATAAGTATGTTCGCACTCTCATATACATCGCCGGTACAGCAAAGTAAATTCAACCCCTCCACTACTAATCAAAACAGGATTGCTTATTTAATCGTAAGGGCAATTTTCATGAGATGCATTTACTCAGATCATACAATCACGATATTTACAGCATCAACATGAACAAAGTAGCATTGTCTATATATGACAACAAGCGTTTTGGAGTTGACAATGTAAACGCGTTATCTTACGGACACGTAAGAACTTTACGGCGAATTGAAAACTCTTAACACAATTTTTTTTAAATATTTTTTATTTTTGTTCTATTTCATAGTGTCTACAGTATTTTCTTCCATTTAGTCCGGAGCAGCATGATATTTTTCAAACGACACGGTTTCCGTTTCATTTTTGTCCTTCCTTGCTATAGGAGATAAGCACAAAAAAAACCACGTGTATCTCCTTTACTATCTCTGATTACAGAGTTGCGCTTTTGTACTATCACCTACCCATACAAACACACACATACATATTTATTTGCATATTTCAAAATGTCTACCACTAATATCTTATACAGATAAATTAGTTGCTTTTGTGTTATGACTCACATATATATTTCAAAATATCTACCTACTAACAGATAGTTTGCTTAAGTATGTTTTTTTTTTTTACTTGGTCAAGATTCCAACAGTCATCATTTATAATTCAAGTATTGGTTCCTTGATACATATCAACCAGAAATTCCAACCACTTATCTAATTTATCCTCAGTATATTTCACTATTATCTTTTCATCTTTTAGTAACCACTTTCTGTTGTATGTCTTGGTGATCAGAAACGTTAGACAGATGACAGCGATGTAATCGAAAAAGTTTCTGTATTCAGTCTCTATTAGATTTAATGCAGACATTGTTTTACCACAATTAGTCACTCAACAGATTAACATATTAGTTCAAACATTGTTTTACCACATTTAGTCACTCCACAGATTAACATGTTAGTACAAATATTTTTTACCACAATTAGTCATTGCACAGATTAACGTATTAGTACAAACATAGTTTTACCACAGTTAGTCACTGCACAGATTAACGTGTTAGTACAAACATTGTCCTACGACAGTTAGTAACTCCACAGATTAACAGATTAACATATTAGTACAAACATTGTTTTACCACAGTTAGTCACGCCACAGATTATTAATTTAGTACAAATATTGTTTTACCACAATTAGTCATTCCACAGATTAACATGTTTGTGAGGTACCTCTAGGTATTTATTTGATTATTTTGAATATTCGTCTGGCCATCTATTTTCTATTGATTTAACAGTGTATACCTTGTTGTACGTTAGCTGGTTTCAGATGTGCCATTAAATTCTATACATACATACATACATACATACATACATACATACATACATACATACATACATACATACATACATACATACATACTGGGCATACAGATGAATTCGCGTAATAAATGCTCCTTAAATGTGAGAATCAAGCACATACAATATATATAAATTTCAAATGAACTGGGTTCTTAGGAATTAATTCAATAACAGGTCATCCTGTTAGGTCACCACTGGTCGCACAGTAACACGTTTATAGGTTAAGCAGTCTAGCCGAACGTTATGCCCATTTCAATAGCTTTGATGAATATATAATGTTATGCCATATCAGTATCACATGACATCATATGTCAATTTCAAAACGTCAAACTGTCAAATGCCAATACAGATTTACAATGTTCAAGGCAAGATATTTGCAAGAATTTAATGGGAAGTTCCTTGAGAACGACGTAATTTAAGCTCGATTTCCTTGATTAATTTTGCTCAGTCAAGGCTAATAAAGTCAGGAAACACTTCCTCATTAAAGTCGCAGTTCTCGTAAGATCTATCGGTTAAACTATGAGTACACAAATGGTTTGGATCACACACACACACACTGATATATATATATATATATATATATATATATATATATATATATATATATATATATATGAAGTTGTGTACGTATTTATGTATGAATTTCTGTACTTAGGCATGTATGAGTGTAACTGTGTGTGCTCACAAAAACAAGTCATCACTAATGATGTAAGTATGCATGTAAGTAACAGGGCCGGCCCAAGGGTATCTGGCGCCATAGGCCAAACTTCAGCCTTGCGTCCCCCTCCCCCACAATTAACTTTCGAAAATGAATATTATAAATTTATTCTTTCCTTCTGTTCTTCTCTTTCTATTTTAGACGCTTATTATCTTATAACTTACGTCATTTCTCTTTCTTCTTTTTTTGTTCATTCTGCCCCACCCCCACCCCACCCAATTTTGCCCCCTTTCTTCGACCGCCTAATTTTGCATAAGCAGTTACAGTTACACCGGCCCTAGTAAGTAAATAGGTACAAGTATTCAATTCTAGTGTGGCTGTACAACGGATTAATCTCTCTCTCTCTCTCTCCCTCTCTGCGGCTCATTGGTTAGTGCGCTGGAAACAGGTTATGAAGGATGCAGTTTCCAGCTGGGTCATTGTGTACCTACGCAATGCACTTGATTTCATTTAGCCTGTCGACTGTTTCTCCGGCTAGTCATAGTAACGCGGAGAAACGGTGACCAATCTGGCAAACAAGTCATCTAGGAGGCCATTATGACTACTGCTAACAGAGGACGTATGGTGAATTTGAGCAATTTACCGTAGAATTTTACCCCCCAAAAAAATGATAATATATTGATCATTCATATCCATGCCGATCCTTCTAACCATCAAATATTTTCACTTGCAATGAAAAATTTCAAAATGAGATTTTAGAAAACTGCAAAATCACTCTCTCTCACTCTCCCTCTCTCTTTCTCTCTCTCTTTCTCTCTCTCTCTCTCTCTCTCTCTCTCTCTCCTCAACACACACTATCATGAGACATAGATACACCTCACCTACAATGACTAGACCAACAATAGCTTACACTGTGTGCAAATTCAGCCAAGAAGTTGTCACCCGTCGGCAGATTACACCTGTGTGTGTGGTTGTGGGTGGGTGTTTGGAATATAGATTTCATTTATGATTATAATTTCATGGGTGTATACCTTGAACTTCCACAAAGAAATCAGAGTGGGCTTGTGCATATAGATGAGTGTATATTATTGGGCTGATGGCAGCATAACATAGATATGTAATTTACCTGTTTTTAGACCGTTTGTTAAATTTGTCTTGTTTCTTTCTTCTACTGTTTATCCTTTGCTTGTGTATTGATCAGTCAGTTAAACATGTAGGAGTCAAGAAATATTCTTGACTCTGACTCTTGTGCTTAGTGTTTCTTTTGTGGATGAAAATTGTTGCTTCCCCTGACGAAGAGCTAGTTAAGCTCGAAACGTTCGGAAAATTTTTTGTATTTGCGCGTTATACTTTTTGCTAATTAAATATATATATATATATATATATATATATATATATATATATATATATATATATATATATATATATAAGATTTTGTTTCAATCATATGCGTTCATGACCACATAAAAGTTTCCATAATTTAAGATTGAGAATTTACCAAAATACACATACTTGAAAGGATAAAATACTATAGATTTTCTCACAGACACTTAGCAGTGTCAATTAATGCACATTCAAAAGATGGCACTGGTATATTTGTTAAGTCTCATATGTTTCTTTAGATAACGAAAATGAGTCATTTATTGACCGATATGGAAATGGAATGAAACAAGAAACTGTCTTCACATTTACTGTAAGTGTTATAAATATTTAGACCATAGTAACGATTATCGGGTATGTTAAAACGTGCTAACAAACGATAAAAACTCTTTACCTTTGATAATAGGTTATTTTATACTATAATCAAATACGAATCAAGCCAAAAGTTCATACTCAACGGTGCACAACCGTAGGAGTGCAAGTTTTACTTAACAAGGTAACGCCATGTTTAATGGCAGGCGTGCCAGACTCAGCTGGTTGCTAAGGACTGAGTAATTTGCCGTAAAATCCTGACCATGAGCCTTAGGAATATCTCGCACCGGATCGCTCCACCTGGCGGAGTTCACATCCTAATTTATGTTCATATCTTGGTTTCAAACAGTACATATTTTAGGGACTACTAACTAAACGAAATGTGACAGGAAGATATCTTTTATCTATTATATTACTTTCTAGGGAGTATGTCTTCCCTTTTATAAATGCATCGTCAAACAGAGCATTTACAAATATGAAAAACTCAGTTTTGAAATGTAACACATTTCCATCAGATACTTCAAATTGACGAATCATTAAGCACCATATGTCTGCCATCACCTTTCAATTAGTCATTGCATATTTTTTGCTCCAAGTGCTGTTGACTAATGTAATTATATGTTCTGTATGAATCATAACGTAAGTGCACTTTATTCCTGCATATATACGCATAAATAGCTTTCACCGAGTAATATATTCAATTCAAACGTGTAACAATATCAATATATTTCATGGAATGTTTCCCATATATTTATTCACTTATTTATTTATTTATTTTACAACGTGAGTAGTAATGTAAGTGGGCGACATATGGACAAATTGGCCTCTTTACAAGGGGAATTAACATTTTGGCAGGGGGCTCTCTGCGGACGAGGGTAATTTAGCATTAGTCCAATTGGTAAACATTATGGGCTTCTATGCGGACAAGGTAAAAGTAATGTGAAAAACACTGACATTTACTGTCCAACACCCACACCTACTGACCAACACCCATACCTACTGACCAGCACATACATCTACTGACCAGTATTCACACCTACTGATCAAGACCCCTCTACTGACTAGCACAGACATCTACTGACCAGAACCAACACCTACTGATCACCACCTGACTCTATTGACTAATACCTATCCTAACTGACCAACACACTATCTTACTGATGAGCACCCACCTCTACTCACCGACATCTTCATAACGTACAACAGTAAAATGATCAGATATAGACAAGAGTCTGTTTTTGAAGTTAGCTACAATAAACAAACTGCATAGAAAGTCCTCTACTATTGCAGGGATGTACTGTGTCTGCCCATTTCAGTCAGAAATGCACTATGACACAGATAATATGTTTTCATGCAGCGGTCCTTTAGTAACGACAGCCAGTATGTATGCATGTATGCATGCAAACTGGTCAGTTATTTTTAACATAGGTATGTATCACTTGTTGTAATCATTCGTGTGAACAAAAAGTCTCTCTCTCTCTCTCTCTCTCTCTCTCTCTCTCTCTCTCTCTCTCTGAAACGCTTTATACTCACCAGCAATGCTGAGAGTGTCAACTTGAATGAACAATTTTTCTAGTATGACAATTGCTGCCGCTGCTATGCTTAATCCGAAACGACAGAAAGTGTCAATTCTGATCAAATCTTGAAAACACTTACAAAGATCCCTCACCGAAATCTGAAAAAGGTATAACTTTTGCTTTAAGTTCAGATTCAAATAGAATAACATCGACTGTTATTGCAAAACATAGCAAAGAAAAACAAAAATATCATTATAGCCAGTTTATTTTATGCCAGTTTAAATTATTTTTTCAAAATTATCAATGATAAACACATCTATTTGTTATCCACTACAAACATCGGGACAACAATCACATTTGCAGGCCTTCGGTATCACTATCTTAGATATGTCTTTCATGCAAAAAAGAAAAAAAAACGAGAAAAATCACAGAGATATAACACACTGCCTTGTATGCAGAATGCATTGGATGAACGTTTTATGTGTAAATCATTCTTTCCTAAGTGGAAAATGAACCTATACAATATCTGTGTGACCAATGTACTTGCTTCAGAATTTTTCGATATTTCTAAATGACACAAAATTTTGACCCTAATCTGCTTTCAAAATTAAAAACAAAACTGATAGATGGGGCTCATGCTTCATATCCTCAAACTATCATATATTTCACCACTTCATCATTTTGAATCATACCGATTAGTCAAGATGCGTGTCATTAGAAACACACACACACACACACACACACACGCGTCCGCGACGATCGGTAGTTATTTTTCTTCCCGTACATCCAGAAATCAAATTAAGACCGTAAAGATTTATGCCAACTCTTGTCTGAGCTATATATGTGTGCGTATATATATATATATATATATATATATATATATATATATATATATATATATATATATATATATATATGGTATTCACATGCACCTATATAACTTCAGGAGTCACAAAAAGAAATAATATATAGAAACACACATAAATGTTCATATGTATGTCAATGCATACATACATACATACATACATACATACATACATACATACATACATACATACATACATACATACATACATACATACATACATACATACATACAGCCATAAAACACTACTAGTATCAATTTTAGACGACTGTAAGCGGACTGAAACAAAAAGAGACAATTGTTTATTTAGGTGGCGATAATTAGACAATTTCATTTTCAGTACTGGAAGATAAATTAATGTTATGTAAAAGGGTTGTAATAAAAATAATTCTTAAACAAACAATCTCTGAGGTAGCCCTAGTAAATAAATAAATAAATAAATAAATAAATAAGTAAATAAATAAATACAATTTGAGAACGCAACCAAACTCCACGATCTGTAATATTTAAAGTAGGACAAAATATTGCTAAAGGATATGATGGATTACGTGCGTGCAAATAATAAACAGAAATAAGTAAATACATAAATAAAATAAAGTGAAAATCGTGTACCAGACTGACATATATAGAAGTAAATACATAAATAAAGCAAAGTGAAAATAATGTATCAAACTGAGATACATAGAAGTAAATACATAAATAAAATAAAGTGAAAATAATGTACCAAACTGACATACCTAGAAATAAATACATAAATAAAATAAAGTGAAAATAATGTACCAAATTGAGATACCTAGAAATAAATACATAAATAAAATAAAGTGAAAATAATGTACCAAACTGACATACCTAGAAATAAATACATAAATAAAATAAAGTGAAAATAATGTACCAAATTGACATACCTAGAAGTAAATACATAAATAAAATAAAGTGAAAATAATGTACCAAATTGACATACCTAGAAGTAAATACATAAATAAAATAAAGTGAAAATAATGTACCAAATTGACATAACTAGAAGTAAATACATAAATAAAATAAAGTGAAAATAATGTACCAGGCTGACATACCTAGAAGTAAATACATAAATAAAATAAAGTGAAAATAATATACCATACTGACATACCTAGAAATAAATACATAAATAAAATAAAGTGAAAATAATATACCATACTGAGATACATAGAAATAAATACATAAATAAAATAAAGTGAAAATAATGTACCAGGCTGACATACCTAGAAGGCGCAAATAATGTGCAAGATTCACATTCCGCAGAGTGTGATAACCTTTGTTTCTGTTCCTATTTTAGGTGCATAATTGATATAATTTTGAAATGTTTATAGCTTTAAAAATATAATTTTAAAGACCATAAAGCTATTTACCTAATGAAAATTATATTTCACCGATGCTGTGTTTATTCATGAGAGAGGGTCAAAACCAAATGAAATTCGCTGATGCTGTGTTTATTCATGAGAGAGGGTCAAGACCAAATTAAATTCACTGACGCTGTGTTTATTCATGAGAGAGGGTCAAAACCAAATGAAATACACTGACGCTATGTTTATTCATGAGAGAGGGTCAAGACCAAATGAAATTCACTCACGCTGTGTTTATTCATGAGAGAGGATCAAGACCAAATCAAATTCACTCACGCTGTGTTTATTCATGAGAGAGGGTCAAAATCAAATGAAATTCACTGATGCTCTGTTTATTCATGAGAGAGGGTCAAGACCAAATGAAATTCACTGACGCTGTGTTTATTCATGAGAGAGGGTCAAGACCAAATTAAATTCACTGACGTTATGTTTATTCATGGGAGACGGTCAAGACCAAATTAAATTCACTGACGCTGTGTTTATTCATGAAAGAGGGTCAGGACGCTTAAGGATCCATATGAAGTGTCACTCATGTGTATGCACTCTTGATATCGCAGTCTATTTGTCAATCAACAGCGATTCGTGTCAATTGATTAAATATCCGAGAAGCTTTTTCCATGCGATCTTACATTTAGTGGGTTTTATCGCCGCTTCTGGTCTTTTTATGATAGAAAAATGCTTATCATACAATTTGTTTGTGAAGAATTATCTTCAATATGTACCACATCACATTATTCTTTTATTGATGGTTTGGAATAGCTGCCAGAAACTTGGTACTTGCTCTGCATGAAAATCAGATTTTTATGAGTTGAAATTCCATGAAACCATCGACTTGCGACATATCTTAGCCAGAACAGCGGATAAAGTATAAATTCCGCCAACGTTTGATTCATCTTAGCAGCATGCAACGCGCTGTCATTACCGGCCCCAACTATTGTGCAAATGTCACATTAGTCAACCAAATTTTCAATAAACTACTAGTTTTATTCGTTGAATTTAAGGATTTTCATTCGGTAGCCATATTCTAGACTAGTTCAGAATGATCTATTGTGTATTGAATAGGGGACTCAGCTGTATAGCCAAGATGCATTGTGTTGTGTCCCAAGAGGGTTCCTGTGATTCTAATTAGACACAAATAATCTTTTATTTAATACTGAATGTAACCACGTCACCGACAGAACTACTGGACACGGTGTCACGAAAGATACAGAAGCACTATACGTGTATGAATATATATATATATATATATATATATATATATATATATATATATATATATATATATATATATATTATTGTTGTTATGTTTAAAAGTGTGTGCCTATCAAAGACAGAGTTGCACCAGTTTAATAGCTTGAATTACTTTTCTCTAATTACTTTTATGTTATAATAAATCCATAGAAAACAGTGATTTGATTGAATATTGATCAGGTAAACTTTCTTTCATTGACTATGCGGAACTCGGTTTCTCGCCAGTGAAAGGCTTCATGCATAACAGGGTACTTGCATTTGGTATATATATTAACATTATTCCAAAGTGTCTGTTGAATACAGAAGCAATGTAGAAGATATGTAACTTTCCAAAACCTGTCACATAGAACTATAACATTGTTGACAATGATGTCAATAGGTCTCTGTTTACTCTGGCAAGAAAATTGCTCCTAGAATGATAGGTTATAAACTTTAGAAATACAGTTATTTTTCCTTGTTTCAGCTAATTTAGCTACTGATATAATGATAAGCAACTTAAAAAATAAATATATTTTAACACTGCAACTTATATCTGTTGGAGATTATGCCAATAACTTTCTGCTTACGCGGGCTTAATTGGAAGTCCTGGGTTACTGCGGTATGGATTTCAGACTTATAGTAATATATGCAAAAGTATTCTTGCATCCAGCAATTTATGTAAAATATAGGTCACAGTCAAAACGTTTTACAAAGGGCCTTAACCTAAGCATCGTTTGCAACGCTGCCGACGAAGCCTGAAAAATGAATCTAGTGTCCCTCCATTCACAGGCGAGACATATACTTTTAAGATACGCATATTCTTATGGAAAATTAAAACGTAGTCATACTGAACTATATATTGTCGGTTGGCAACATAATACCCTATTGTTTTAGTATGTATATACAGTTGCCCTGAAAAACATTCAATAAAGCAGATCGGTCGATGTGCTGGCAACTACAACATAAACCAAGCTATTGTATCATAAAATATTTACCTTTTTGTACCATACGTATGTGAATTTCGAATTTAGAACTCTTTTGGAATATTTGTGTTGGGCTTGCTATTAACCAATTGATGGGTTGGCAGCCATCAAACTTAAAATAAGTTAATTAAACGGTGGCCATAAATTTGCCAAATGCTTTCTTTTGACAATGACAATAGTTATATTAATGATCATCGTCATTATTATCATCATCATGAAAGTAATGATATGCATAACTCATATAATAATAGAATTCACAGAAACACAATAATAATAATCAATATTGTCATGGGGTTATTTTGTTGTTCTTGTTCTTGTTTATTTTTGTAATTTTTTATTTTTTATTTTTTTATTTTTTTTGTTCTTTATTACATTCTATTTCATATGATATGATCTGTGAGTGGATGCCTTAGAACCAACAAGAGTTGCTTCTTTGTCTAAATAAATGAATGTCTATCTGTGTATCTATAATAATACTTTATGTTCCTCTACATGTTAGTTTTTCCAATAATATTGTCTGTAGCATATTCCTTCCTTTATGCTAATGATAAACAAAAATGGTGGTAATTAGTTTCAAGTTGCAATTGCAGGTAAAAAAAAAAAAATAAATGGACTACATAAATGATTATTTCGGTTGCAGTTTCAATTCCCAAACAACTATGACCCAACCAAATGAGTATCAGGATATTATGTCGTTGTATCACATGAGCTTAGGTGATTTGTTTCATTTAGGTTTTCAAACTTTAATTAATGTAAATATCCATTGTTTTCATTTTTTTATGTTATATCATTTTTGATTATGAAACAATGGTTTCTTGTAGTTTGTATTGCTCATTGTAATGGTTTCTTGTAGTTTGTATTGCTCATTGTAATGGTTTCTTGTAGTTTGTATTGCTCATTGTAATGGTTTCTTGTAGTTTGTATTGCTCATTGTAATGGTTCCTTGTAGTTTGTATTGCTCATTGTTGGGTATCTTAGTATCAAAGGTGTATCATTGGTCAAAATTTCAATCCTCAGCCGCAAAATATTAACAGCAGAACGGCAATAAAATGAAAATAATACATACGCATTATATATCCATTTTCATTATGCGCTTTAATTCCTTCCAGTAATATGTGAAAGATAGCAGAATTCCGGTGCACAATTACTTTGGAAGCATCCAAGGCAGTTCCGCTATGTTTATATAAAATGTATATCGAAAGGGAAAAAAGGACGCATACGCTAAACTGACTATTCCAAACTAAAATTCCGTCTTTCATAAAATGTTTAAGAATTATGTTTATGCAATTGCGGTATATTGTGCCAGTTATTAACTGGTTGAATTGAAAACATGTCCTACAAAAACTATAAGGTTTTGGAAAAAATAGAATGTTGGCAAAATTTACTGTTGGTCGTTTTTTATTTATGTATCTTGTTATTTTATTTATTTATTTTTTCGGGGGGGGGGGCATTTTTTAATTTATGATTTGAGCGAATTTCGCTGTATTGTGTTGTGTCATAAAACAACTTTTAAAAACAACCCCTGCTAGTGTGTAAAATGTTCATGAATAAGCCCAAATGCTGATGTTTTTAAATGGAAAAATCTGCTAGTTCATTTAAATATCACAACTCTCTAAGACCAAAATACCTTTATTATTCCAGGTTTATACTTACTTCTCTCATCCCGCCCCCACCCCCAGAAAGAATAATCATTCTTATATAAGCTATACTTTTATTGAAAGAGGTCTCTGTTGTTACAGTTGAAATAGTGAGGATGGTATTATACTTTCCCCATGTATACCGTCACGTTTTATACAATACATTAAATTAATAGCGAAGATGGTATTATACGTTTCCCCACGTATCGTCACGTTTTATACCATACATTAAAGTGTGCTAAAGCGTGCCATATAAACAGGGTAAAATAAAGAAAATAAACAGTAATTTGAACTAGATCTTGTATAATGTCGTGATCATTTTAATCTAAAGCAGATGAAAGTCATAAACTTCATATTTGGACTTTTAATTCTCATCTGCTATTTACACGCGTAAACAATTATATTCGTTTACTAGAAACAAAGAATAAATGCAGAGATGCCAGCTAAGAGAAGACAATTTATTAGAGACAAAATAATAACACCCAAGTTAACACCTGCAGGAAATATTGCCATGCTTTATAGAACTAATCTCTCTAAATATCCCAATAAATTCAAAACAAGCAATTTTAATAGTGATTAGAAAGTTTGCTCAGTCCATCTGAAAATTGTAATAATCCTATGATAAAGTCCATGATGGGGTGAAGTTTGATGAAAATTATTGTCTCTTAGCATTACCAATTCTTCTAGAAATTTATGAATATTAGAGGAAATCAGTTGTTGCAAACAGTTACTATTGATCCTTTGAAGTAACAGTAACCTTTTTGACTCTGATAAGGTCTTTCAAAAATTGATATTCATTCATTTTACGACTTCAAAAGGTTCTGTATCATATAGGATGTCAGACGTATTTAAATCATAAATAGGATCTAAGTCTCAAACTGACTTTATTCATTCAGTGTTTGATGAATAAATTAACGGTTCGTGGTAGGTAAATTTTGTTATGTAGTAATTTTTATCAAATGTATGTATTAGGATAAATCGAGAGAACATTCATCCTAAGAATATTTTATGGATTTAGTCTGTTTTATATACAACAGTGTAAATATATCAGCTATTTCTTTCGGAAGGATCATGCCTCATCACTCAGAGAGACGGTGTGAATGTCCGATCCTGGAAACAAATGTGTCATTATATGATCTGATTCTGAAACCATACCTCTTGTTAAGACTGGGCGTTTGAACGACAAGGCAATTTTCATTGTTTGACCTTTTGGACGGTTTAGATATAAATCAGCGAAAAAGCAGACAATATAACTTTGATGTTCGTCTATTTTTTTAAATCTGAAACCCATGTAAACTTGAGGAAAGCAGATGTGAATATGCCAATCCGCTAATGGAATGGAAGCAAACAGTAAAGCACTTGCCTAAAAGAAAGTCTGAATTTGAAACTTATTTCATTCTTTTAGAAGACAGAATTTATATTTGATACGGCATAACTTTGGCAAGAAAGTATTGCGCTTTTATTTCAGTGTCTATTATTATTATTATTATTATTATTATTATTATTATTCACATACCCCGGTATCAACTTTGTTGAATGTATCCGTAATATATTGGGTATTTTTGATACAAAATCTTCATTCATATGTGCATGCGTTAATTTTTTGTGTATACATGTTTAACATAGAAAAGTCTCTCATGACTCTACATAGAGTGGTTGATGTACTTTGTTACGTAGAATATTATAATTTCTAAGTGACTCTGTAACAAACTTTCTATGTTCTGTCTCCTTCTCATAGCCCGCGTTCCTTTCATGCGATTTGTAACAATCCTAACTCTTGAAGTATGCTCAGCTTCTTCTCTCAATTACCCTCAAGGACAATAGTCGTATATTTTTCAAGTTCTGTCCTAATGCGTTTTTATAGATGAACAATAATTACAAGAAAGCATATCGAAAGTGTATTAACATAGTACCTTCACTGTTCCCTTACCTAACATGCACTCTGGCAGTGAAAGTGAACTATTTATTGATCCAAACTGTGAGATGATTAGCTTGGGAAATTCCAGTATCACTATATATAGCCATGCACTGTATTTTTTTTTTGTTGTTTTGGTTTAGGATCAGGTCTGTTAGGTCCCAAATAGGCATCTTGACAATTAAAGCACTCATGCGTAAGACACGCCTTATAAGTCAACAATAGACGTGTTGTTTCCGTTTCTCTCCCTTGCTTTGATATCATGAATAAAACATAGCTAGATATGTGGTCACATCAATTAGCCCCGAGTCACACCTAGTTAAACACTCAAAGTCGACTTGACACATATCTTTGATTACATATCTATCTGCCTACCTATATATTAAATATCATTTCAAGAATAGTATATAAACAACCTGTTTATAAATACCACGTATGTAAAAAGGTCCAGATATATGTTACATCTTATACATGACTCAATTTATATTTATAGGTGCAATAAGACCCAAAACTCCTTTCGATAACTTTTAGCTGGCCTCCGGTGAGGAAGTGTAACACAGAGATTTGCTTTTCACTTCCGCTCCATGTCCAGGTTTACAGTGTATTTGACCTGACACATGAGATCTATCTCTCTATCTTAGCAACTTATTTGTCAAAATCTCAGAATATACATCCATTCAGGCATATATCCATCCATGCAGCCATTCAGGCATATGTCCATCCATGCAGCCATTCAGGCATATATCCATCCATGCAGCCATTCAGGCATATATCTATCCATGCAGCCATTTAGGCATATATCCATCCATGCAGCCATTTAGGCATATATCCATCCATGCAGCCATTCAGGCATATATCCATCCATGCAGCCATTCAGGCATATATCCATCCATGCAGCCATTTAGGCATATATCAATCCATGCAGCCATTCAGGCATATATCCATCCATGCAGACATTCAGGCATACAGCCATTCAGGCATATATCCATCCATGCAGCCATTTAGGCATATATCCATCCATGCAGACATTTATATATCTCCCGACGAAAAGTTTACTAGCAATGGTTACTCGCTCATTGCGCTTCAGAAATGTTGTTTTCTTTTTCTCTCTCTCTCTCTCTCTCTCTCTCTCTCTCTCTCTCTCTCTCTCTCTCTCTCTCTCTAAACTTGTTAACTTTACACATGTGCATTCCAGCTCTGGATAAGAACCATAGGATTTGAAGGTATCATGAATTAGATTTTGCACCTAATAATTCCCTCCCCATGGGTAATCAATATTGACATGAAACTATAACCCTCGGGCCGTACATTTAGTTTGAAAACCACCGTCCAGCATGATTTCCTGAGTGTACATTTTACGACTAAACTCAGAGAAAGGCAAAGCTCTCCAGACACTGGAACCATTTGATCTAAATGTTAAGTTGATATCACCACTTCTTAAGGTTCAAACAACAAAACAATTGATGTCTTGCCGACTCCACTAACATATCAGTTGGATGTTAAGAGATTGCAAGTAACAATGTAATCTCTGGCTAGGTATGAGAACTCGTTTCCTGGGTGGTAGACCAAGTGGGTACAACTATACATGTAACAATCATTCGCCAGAACCAAAACATACAAAATGGGTAATACTGTACGCGGCAACAAGAACCATACTATATTTTTTTGTGCACCCAACTGGGTGACATTTACCTAATCATATTTTTATGAGAGTGTATTAAGTATAAAATATAGCAATTAATAGTTCCAAGTTTAAATAGAATTGCGTTTGATGATTGCTGTAGAATGCTTTATCACAGTTATCAATGCGCACCATTTCGCACTTGACCAAGAAGAAATATGATTAATTTGAATTGGCTATGGATGATCTAATCTAGAGCTGCTAATATTATTGTCGAATTTCTAATTGTTCACACAAAAAGCACAGCAAAGAAGCATAAATAGTATGTTCTAATCTTAAGACGTTCTTTGAACGTATTGGGCTTGAGTAGTATGATAGTGAACACAACCGACTGACAGGGGTCAGGCGACCAATAAGTTTCCAATATATTACATTACATACACTACTCCTAGGTAAACTCAGCGCATCATACTAATCACATTAGCATTATAACGAGTGACAGTGACATTATAAACCAAAACTTGTCAGCACATACTCAGCATATTTTACATATAATAGCTGATTAACATCTACTGGGTTCAAGGATTATGTTTCCGCGTCAATTAAAACAACTGATTGTGACCATTTCACACACAAACTTTGCATATGTACTTCCACAACACTACATTTACAGCAGCAGTGAAATGCATCTCAGAATATAAAATAATTCGTTTTCCAATTAGTCCATGGTAAGAATCAGTTTATTTCATGAATATTTCACAATGAAAGGCATAGCCAAACACAATCTATAAATTTAGATATGAACCACTTAGATAGTTCGTGACCCGGAAGCATTTTATCATGGTGTGACCCCTGTCATAGTTACGGCAAGAATATGTCAGTCAAGTAATAAATCTCAACCAATCAAAATACCATGTTTCACTAAACTTAGATATAAAATCGGCCTTCATCATTCGCCTTTGTGGTCGAGAGGGAACACTGCTACTGTTTTTGCAAATACGAGGTAAGTGAACTCATATCTCAAATGCCAATACATGAATATATTACATATCTTATATAATTTAGATCATTTGATATTTACGTGTACAAATATTTTTTAAAAAGAAGTTAAACACATCAACTCATTTTGAACTATTTTGTCAGATTTTCAAGTTTCAAGTCAGTGTTCGATCTTTCACTTGAAACAAAATGTGAAAGAGAGTTTTAGGATAATATTATTATTAAATATTATTAACATTATTTGCATCGTTTTGAATTTATCGAAATTATTTATAATTTGGGTAACAGGAGTTACATGGTAGTTTATCCAAAAAATTATATATATATATATATATATATATATATATATATATATATATATATATATATATATATATATGAGAGAGAGAGAGAGATAGAGAGATATTGGTAGACTCCCCTTATTACTTTCTGCACTCTGTGACTCTTAATTGTAGGCATTTCATTTTTCAGATGAAACTTTCCTTTGTGACTGTCATCTACCTGACAAACATTCTATTCAGATCAAGTCTTGGAATTGAAGATGACGATATTCTATTCCTTTTGCTCTTGTTAGGTACTTTTAACTCTTATTTTGTTATTATTACTTGGGGTTAAATGAGTGTTATATCTACACGTATATCAATCCTTGGAATAAAACGTCGATATGAAACTAAAGCATTTTAGTCCATGTGTTAAGACAATTAATGTGATCAGTAATAAAAATGTTTTATTGAGTATTAACATGCAAATATATCAGTCTGATGAGAGGAGCACATTTTCATTATTAATCTTTATCTTTATGTGACACTCTGGTATCAGAAGCAAAAAAAAACAGTAACGTTGAAATACTATTTTCTGGCGAAAAAGCTTTTCCCGCAATTATTAGTTTGGCTATTTTTATGAAAAAGTCTAGTCAACACCGACTTTTTTCACTGATCATTTGAATGTAAGTCTGAATGTAATATTTTAAAGTTTTTATTTTGGGGTTTTCGTATCGCTTGTAATACGATAACTAAAGTTTCATTCAGGAGGTGAAAATTATAATTTGGGTTGTGTTACAACGCTCAATATACCACCATGTACTCATGGTTGTGTCTTGACTTTGTTTCGTTGGTGCATTTTTATTCATTAGCTATAATGAAAACAAATACATTCTATCTCACTTTCCTTGAGAGCAAACACTCTGACCTCTTATAGTTGTAGCGAGCTGAATTCTGATCATCCAATGTAAGATCTTAGATTCTAAACACAGAAAAATATGGATAACCTTCGTACATATATATTGACAAAACAATGTGTAGGAGCATTTCTATATGTATGAAACAATAATGTATTACTATTTTTAACCTAAAGTATACTGTCCCTTAGATTCTAGTTTATTTGTTTTAAATTTGTGGTATTTAACTCCCTCAACCTTGTTATTTTGTAAAGTAAAGCTACATGAAGATTATTGTTTTGCATGATACCTAAAACTTATCAAGATTGTAACATATAAGTTACAGGTACTTTTTTTGAAAATGCTGGGAGTAAAATATGTGTGGGTGGTACAATTATCCAGCTGTGCAACCGAGTTATGAACTAATATTAATATATAGAAATAAATTTGTAAATTCAGCAGGATATCAGTTATGTTCACCCGTAATTCTTTCAAGCGCTTTGGCATCATCATTGTGGATGCTCTTCAGGTAAATACATTGTATCAGCATTTGTACATGGTAAGAAATCTACCTGAAGAGCATCCATCATGATGATGCGAGAGAGCTTGAAGGAATAAAGGATGAACATAACTGATATCCTGTCGAATTTATATATATATATATATATATATATATATATATACATGTGTGCGCGTGTGCGCGTGTGTGTGTGTGTAGTATAAATTGTAGCGCAAAAAGTATTGTTTTTATCGGGTAATTTTTGGATTTGTTTGGCCAGTTTTTTTAAAAAAAGGACACTATTTTTCACTTTTTCATTAGGTTTATAACTTTTACCAATTTTTCAAACTTTTTGCCCTATATTTTGTGTTGGAAACAAACTAGTTTTTGCCACAATTTTCAAGATTTTTTATATGTGTACAATTGTATATCTAAATGCCGAAGAATGTAAATATAAGTTTAGCATTAAAACCTCAGACTTTTTTAAAATATATAAATGTATTTGAGGATTCAAATGTCGAAAATAAGTATACCATGATCAAAACTTAAAGAAATGAATGATCTTATGTTGATGCAAGTATCTTCAATCCTAATTGAAAAAGTACTAAGTATTGTATTAAAAACAAATCGATGTGTAGATGTATTTACTGGACATATCTATGTAGACCTACCATATTGGGTAAAAAATAAGAAAGCTACAACAAAATGTTAAGAATAAAGATGATAAATTCTTTTTTCACGTAATAGACTCAATAACTAGCCCTCCAAATTACAGACAAGGATAGAACTACAAAGTATATACTGTTTCAAAATATTCAGATTTCTTCCGTAAATGACCAGTAAACGTTAAATATATTTCATGTTCCGAATATACATGCATGGTTCTTTAAACATAAATAAAATAGTTTAAGGATAAAAAATAATAGCCACACTTAAAAGAACAAAACTGTAAGGAAGAAAATCACTTTAATTTTCTACTATACGAAGATCATTAAATTGCAATAACCAATATGAAGAAATTACTACATATTAACTCAAAATGAGGGAAGATTCCATTTGTGTATTAACTGTAGCATGCATGTCTATTCCAATATTAAATCTGAGAATCATAAAAGATATCGCTATCAAAATAAACAATTAGTATTAGACAAACCTTCAACTGAGTATACAGAGATTATGAACACAAGAAAAATTTTAATATAATGATGCTGCTTATGCAGATTTTGAATGTACTCTTCCAGAGCATGAAACATTGATAAAAGGAACAAAGTACAACACAAACACATATCGTGAGGTTACTCTTTATATCTAGTATTAACATAAAATAACTTTGAATCAAAAGTTTATAGAGGAGAAGACTGTATTGCTAAATTGTGTAATGATACTAAGAATATAACATTGAATTCTCTAGTTATAAATCACATACAAGAGAATTCCCGATACCTGTTCACAATTTGAAAATACACGATTCATATTTAATTATTAAAACTCTATTAAACAACGATCCAGATCAAGAAGAAGATAGAATTACCGAAATTGATGACAGACTTTAAGACTTGCTTTATACAGAAATATAATAGCAAATAATGTAAACAATTCAAGTTATATAAAAGAGCTAGACTCCTCGATTCTTAAAACTATATGCATAAACCTCTAAGTGTATTATCAAATATATTAGAAGATAATAAATTGTATCATACGAAAAGACAGTTCAAAAACATATGAACAGAGTATTTGAGGAAAGATATATGTATATATATATATATATATATACATATATATATATATATATATATATATATATATATATATATATATATATATCCATACGAATATATTATTTCTTTCAAAAAAACTTAAAAGGAACTCAAATGCAACCTTACCGATTATTATGTAGTTCAATAGAAGATGAAAATATAAAAAGAAGAATATAAGTATGTTAATAAAGTATTTAATTACTTGAAAATTAAGAGTCTTGGTGATTTACATTATTATTACGAGAAAAAGATAAGTTAATACTAGCATCTATATTTGAGAAGTACAGAAATACACCTCTTTCTACTTATGGCCTTGATCCTACTCACTGTCATTCATCTCAAGGAATGGCATATGATGCTGCACTGAAGTCAACTAGTAAAATATTAGAACCATTACTTGACACGGATATGTTTGTTCTCATGGAAGCTATCATATCATTACAGGTGGTATATCAATGATTTCAAACAGATGTGCCGAGTCAAAGAATAAACATTACGCAGCTAACCAGGGACAAATATAAAAATGATTGGTGTTTGTGATACAAATAGACCAAATGCATACAGTATGCATTTAGATTCTAACAACATAATGATCATAAAATGGGCATTATTTTAGGGGTTGACTTAGTGATATAAAAGAAGTACATGATTTATTTAAACAGTATCCATCAGCACTAAAACATAGGGTATCAAAAGACCTATCTCCATAATAATTAGAACTAATTGCAAAGGAATTAGGAACATTTACTAAGACACCTGAGCTATTATTTACGTTATATGATAAGGAGAGGTACTTAAATCACTACAGACTATAGCAATTATTCATTAATGTACGTGTTAAACTATCAAAAACACACGGAGCTATACTAATTAAACAAGAAACATAGTCAAAACAGTATATCGATCTGAATACTAATCTTCGACAAAAGAAAGAAAGAATTTTTATAAGGATATATTTAAAGTTATGATTAATCACGTCTTTGGAAAAAGAATACAAAACGATAGGAAACGTAGAATTATTCACTACTAGTAACAGTGAACGGTTTCGATACCAAGTTCAACCAAATTACAAGGGTTGAACAATAATTGATTAGGATATTGTACTAGCTGAGACGTATAAACAGAACATATCTGCTGATAAACCATTATATACTGCATTTACCATTCTTGATATATCCAAACTATTGAACTTCTACTATAATGTTTTGAAATAACGATATAACAATAAAATTAAACTATTAGCCACGGACACAGATTCAATAATAGTTCACGTAGAAACTGATGACTTTTATAATGATATGAATAAAATGATTGATTAATTTGATACAAGTGATTACCCAGCCGATAATATATGTCAAACTCCTGAACTAAACATGAAAATGCAAGGACTAATGAAAAATTAATTTAAGAGAGAACCAATACAAGAGTTTGTTGAATTACATTCTAAGACATGTGCCATTTTAAAATCTGATTATCCAAAAATGTATGTAAGTTATAAATAAACCAGTGATAAAAATATAACATATAATGATTACAAACACTGTTTATGTAACGTAAAGGAAATAAAAATATTGGATTCTTTAAAGATGACATATTTACAACAAAATACATCAAGAACACACTATCACCAATCGATAATAAGGTAAGACTTTATAATCTCTTTGGAATGTGAAACTTATGAATATATTAACACCCACTTATTCCAATAACCATAAGACTTTTAATTTGTTCTCTGAATTTCTGTTTTTTGGTTAACTTTTTATGTTGATTTGACTTAAGATGATATTTGTAACCTCTTTTTACCACAGAGCTTCCACACTCACAAGGTATTTTACGAAGTATTTTGTCTTGATTAAAGCGATAATGCTCTTCGTGCCTAATACTAGCACATTGTTTACACCAAATAGATTTATCATTTTCCTTTTCCAGTTCCTCTAAAGACTCTAATTTCTTACATATCCGATATGATTTAGTTCATATATTCATTATTAAATTGCTGGTAACTTTTTCAATACATTTCATGTCTGTGCAGTTATCTTTTCATTTCTCGCTTTTATGTTTAAAAAATCTTCTATTTAAATTTTTCTATATTTTAAGTGACAAAGTTCAAGTTAAAACTTCATATACTAATCATGCTCACCATTTTCAATATTATTAGGAAAATATAAAAACAGTAATAATTTGTGTACATGCACATACAGAAGCATTTCTTTTTGTCATTAAATGAACCAACTTTTGAGGGTACACCAGCTCCGAGACAAAAGTTACATGTTTCATTTTGATATGTAAAATAGTTTTTATCAACAAAATAGGAACATTCTCTGCATATACTACGCTTTTAGTTCATTTATACGAATGATAAACAGCTTCAATATTACATATTTCACGTTTCATTTTTATAAACATTTAATTCATCTTCTCCTTATGCTTTTCTGTATTTTCATGGGTTAGATAATTAGTTGTGCTAGTTAATTTTCCACACTTACATCTCATCTAATTAGACCTATGATAAACCATTTATCAGTTATATTCTAATTAAATAGATAGTATTCATAGTATTCAGGAAATATTTCAAATGTTTTTTGTAGTTCACTATTCTTTTAGCAATTTAATATAATTAATAGTAATTTACTCATCCTTTTGGTATTTCATGCTCATAAAAATAGTTTTCTTTTTTTAGGGGTTTCAATTCAACTTTATCTTCATCAAATGTAATACATTGATAATTTAAAAAAATCAACAACTCATTGGAACAATGATAATTAACATGAGAATTAACGGGATATTATGAGTCGTTTACAGATATAACTACAAATACAAATTCAAATAAACATAGCAATAAGATCATACAAAGTAATCTTTAAGTAAAGAGTTGACTTGGCTGCTCAAGTCTTGTGAACTTGAGCAAACCTCAGAGTCCTATTTTAGGGTACTAGATTAGATATAAAACCATATTCTTGTTCAAGACCTCCTTGAATACTGATCATCACATTCAACTTCATCTGCAACTTGGCTTATTTGTGCTTGGTAATCGTTCTTTTCATGATATATATTTTCTTTCATTAAATTGAAATAGGTGTACTAAAATAAAAGTTTATATTATAGTGAGCAAACATCTATGCTGATTCAGTTTCAGCATAATCATCCTTAGGTGTGTATAACTCTAGTAATTGTTCTGTCGTTACCTTCTTTAAAATCTCTATAGTCTGTTTTTTAGTGAGTTTTTACTATTGGGTAAAACTAGGTTTAATACATTTTCTTTTTTTTTTCCAGTCTTGTCGTGGTGCAATCGTCTTTTTAAATTTTACTATAAAGCCTTTCCTTGGCATTTATATGCATTACATTTTGTTTTCAATATATTTTGGTTGAAAATATTTTAGCCTTAAGACCTTAGTTATTAAAACCGTCTTTATCACCACATTAACTAGTACTTTACTTTTTAAAAATAATGGCCAAATGTATACGTTTCAGGCTAAAATGATAATGAAATGCTTTTAGGCATTTAGGTATAAAAAAAAAGTATAGAAACAATTCCAGACAATTTCGGTAGGAACCAATTTTATCTCCCACATAAAAATAAGACAAAAAGTGAACATAATGGGTAAAAGGTTTAACATGATATGAAAAAGTGAGAAAAAATTGTGTTTTTAACCTTTTTCCAAAAAGTGACACGAAAAATTTAAACATGACCAAAACAAAACCACACATTGTTGCAGTAGAACATATACTTCTTATAACTGTACGAGTTGAATGCACTCAGCCCCTGAAGTAGGCGTTGATTGTACGACTGATAAAATTATAATTATAAATAAGATATGATCCAAGTTAATACTTTTAAATTGTTTTCGTTGTTAAAGGTACATGTAATTGAACAATTTCATAGCTTTTGTACACGTTTTCTTTTGACGTTTCTTCAAAGGTCTATGGGCGTTTTACGGGAGATTTCGGCGTAGAAGTTTTCTAAACGTTACAACAGATGATAGCAATGGGGGCATATCTACATCTACATCTACCGTCGGACCAACAGGTAATGAATAATAATTAAAATTTGTAAGGATTGCAGTGTTTACACTTCTCATTAAAACATTTTCCAGCATCGTCGCAAACCACAAGCAAACATCCGATACGCTCCTTTATCACTCGTAGCTGCCTGTGCTGAGTTTTCTCGTTTCTCGTGAATATGCGTGCACCTGCTTAACCAAATCACTGCGAGCGCGACTAAAATTGTATCGTCATTGCGACCCTACATGAAATTTCACGCTGTTTGAACGAGCTAATCAAAGTTTCTCTTCCAAACAAAGATACTTATCACAAGATAAAACGGGTATTTTCATTGATATGTCGGAGACTGTTCCATTGAGTTGTTGATTTTGGTTTAGGCGTACTCATGAAAAAAGAGGAAATCTTGTCACTGGCAGTCACAAGTAGTATAGAAGCATAGCGGATTGCCGCCAGTGGCTTGCGACGATGATTTTCCATGTGGAATTCAGAATACAAAAGCAAAGATGCACATATCTTGCATGTAGACACAATCCTAGAGTCTAGAAAACAAAACGATTTTTCAGCGGGGATTTCTCATGTGTCGAAATTATGTTTACTGTGGAGATCCACAAAAGTTTTGCAACATCATCTGATCAACCCTTAAGCTTCATTTCTAAAATAAATTCAAGGTAGCATTGTAAAGGCCGGGCATTTTGGTCGTCATTATTGCATTATAATGACTATCTTCCAGTGCAAAATATTGTGGTGAGAAATGATAAATACAAATAAACAATAGCTAAATATACTACATTGCTCTTGGAAATGGCTGCATCCACACGGGGTGATCTCGCGTGGTAACTAGACAATGTATGTTATATCATTTTTACATATCTCTTTTCAATGACAGAACCCAAAATAACTCATTACCCCCTCCCACGCCTCCCCGCCCCCCATCCCCCACCACCTAAGGTTGATCTTTAGTGACACTTTTTGATTATCATACTTAAATCCATGAAGATTGGACATTTTAAGCAGAATTAAAACTTTGGTACAAAATTGTTTTCTATTTGTACTGAGTGGGATTGAGACCAACCAGATCTTCAGACATTAATTCGTCGGAGGATTCGCCATATTCTCGCCCCTCCGTGGGGCCCCAGGTGGCCGAGTGGTCTAAGGCGCTGGCCTTTACCGATCACTGCCATCTCACCTCTGTCCGCGTGGGTTCGAGTCTTGGGCACGGGCAATGTGGTTATGTGAGAAAGCTTGCCAGTAGCTTCCCGTGGGTCGGTGGTTCTTCGCGGGATTTTCCCGGCTTCTTCCTCCACCAGATATACTGGCCGCCATGTATAGCCTATCATGTGCTGAAAAATGGCGTTAAACCCATAAAACTTAAACCTCGCCCCTCCGTCGACTTATCAAAACAATGTCTAGTCGTAAACTTACCGGCTGTGAGACCAAATAAAAATAAAATAAATAAAATTTAAAAAATTACCATCACATTAAAAATCAAACTATATTTCCTGTCCGATATAGAGGCCATTCAATTTTCAGGACTGAGACCCATCAGTTCTCTCTATGGTTGCCATTATTTTAACATAACAGGCGCATTGAAAGAATAGAGGGACGTTACTCTTACTGAGAAGGATAAGTAAACTCAGCTGGAAACGCGAGTCAGTCACACAATTTTAGACAGGATGTTGTCAGATATTGCTATGGTATGAGAAACCGGAGCAGAGATAGAAGATATGATTTTAATCAGATTAATGTAATCAGTAGTAGATATTTATATGTAAATATTACTGAAATGCTATTTATGAAATCTTGGAACAGATGACTTCAACTATCTTGCAAATTTTAATTTAAAGAAGCAGGAAACTATTGTCGATGTTTTTTTATATAGTTGAACCACGGCTGCGGTGCGTTCGTAACTATACCTTTTATCCAGGACTTGGGACCGTGTTTTGCTACCGATATTACAGCCAATGTCTTTCATGAGATGCAGCGCGAGCGGCTTGCAAGGGGGAAGGTGCTGATCTCGCAGTTCTTGACGATGCAAGCCTACCACCATTTGGTGCTCTAATGAACGCAATTTTACAAAGTAAGATAAATTTTTCATTTCAATAGTAGTTTCATCTAATAAAAATATAAAAATATTCATCAAGATAAAAGGAAATCCAAAGCAATCCAGAAACGATTACAGAGTGCAATAACTCTTGGGCAATGCACGTGTACTTACGAGTATTGGGTGTTTTTGAAATTAGTGGAATAGTTTTTAAAATGTTTGATTAGAAGCTTTAAAATAATTATTTCATGAATAAATAAAACGAATAAATGATATCTGTTTATAATTTGGAGACGCACGCCGAAACTTTTACATGAAAAAGGTATCGGGTACATATTGGTAAATCGATTGAAAAGGTTTAATTAAGTCACAAAGTGTTGTAGAAAAACGTGTATAACATGGAATCAACGTTTTGAATCCCGTCCAAAGATTGTAATGTAAGCATTGTTTTCAAAAATAAAAATGTGAATACACATACGGGGCAAAAAAAACAACAACAAAAAACAAAAACAAAAAAACAAAAAAAAATTCTAGGCCACTGGGCCAGCCATCTAATTTCTGATCCATTTATCGCTGCTTTAGTCGATTTTTTGAAAAAAAATAATGAACACCCCCCCCCCTCTGTTTCAAAGACTTTTCGAATAAAATTTTAATTATTACTACAATGTTTTTCTAAATTATTAACAGATTTTTTTTTATACCAAAACAATAATTTAAACTCAAATATCTAACTTTTAATGTTTAAATCTTAATTTATTCTGGAAAAGCACCGCCCACCCTATGAACCGATCTTCATGACTTTCTAATTTCAAATTTACCCTGCATTTTTCAAATATCCTTACTGAACCCAAATTATGAAATTAGTCAAAACAAAAACTAAGGATAAAAAGTCTCGGCTTCGAACAGCGAAGCGCCTACCCCCGACACGGAAATAAGTGATGGTGAGGAGGGTACCTTCATTTCCCCAATTATATTCTTTCCAAATTCACTATGCAAATTCCGTAAATTAAAACAAACAATAGAAACGAGAAAGACCTGAACAATTATCTACCCACTCACCCCAAACTAAGAATATAAAGCCGGCGCGTCGCGCACCGATACGCCTTTCCACCCCCACCCCCGCCAAGCGAGCGCAACGAAGCGAGAAGAGCAGTGTCTATTTCCGAAATTTTATCTTTTTCAAGTTAACTATACAGTGAATGTAAACCTTCTATTCAGAAAATACCAATTCTGTAATTTAACTACCCCACCAACCACAAGCTTTTGATGATAAAGAGAAAATAATCGCAACCCCAAAAGATAAGTATAAAAAGCCAGCATGCCGCGCAACGAGGAGAAACCACCCCCCACCCCCATCTTTTTCGCCTGACTCCAAATGAGAGCAGGGAAACGAGAAATGTAGTCTTAATATCACCAAATTTATTATTTTCTAATTCTTTTTATCGAAAAAAACTATGATTTTTCCAAACAAATTAATCATAGACTTCATAGTTATAAACTCTAACTAGCAGCGCATCTCATCCTTGTCCTGTAACCAGGTTTACCAAATATTTTTAAAACTCGGGCCATACGAGTTAACATAGTAAATGAATTTAAGGAGATAAAAAAATATATATTGCACAGAAAATGACTATCTTATATAGAAGTCACCAAACATTTTTATCAATACACTTTAAAATTGAATTATGATTTAATGAGTACATACAGAGCACAGAGTGATATAACATTTTGGCAAAATCAATTAAATTGGATAGCAAGGGTGTCAACATCAGGCTCCGAATAACTTGTTCACATTTATCAGATAAAAGTATGCCTGCATTAGTAAAACCAATATATAGATTTAACATATACTTTCAGTTAAGATATCTGCTATCTAAATGTTCAATACCATTACTAGGTAATCAAAGATTTTTTTCAAACAAACAACACCATAGTTCTAAAGCAATTTAAAATAATCGGTAATAACTCTTTAGTATTCTCACTAATCTTGATTAGAGGTATATTATTGGAAATAATATCTTATTGATAATGGGCTTATAGAACATACAACTCTACATCAAGCCTTTCAAGAACCTATTCCAGCTGCTGTGTTAACATTTTACAAACGAAACAATAATTACGGAACAACTGGAACAGTTGAATACTGGAGTAAAATGTCAGATGAAGAAATTAATAAAATGGTATCAACCACTGAAATAATGGGATGGACTTATTCACTTTTACAAGATAGCAACGGACCTAAAGATGAAGGAATTGCGCACCTAAATCAAAGTATTAGATCATTTGCAATATATATGTTTGCGTGCTTAAGCATAATATAAAACAACTATTAAATAATATGTTTCTACTTTTCACGACAGCGTAACAAACTTATTTTAAATATTAATTTCAGGAGAATAAGATTATGACTCAGATGAAAACATCACAACAAGATTTCAGGATTCTATTTCACGTTCAAATGTTAGATTAACGATGCAGTTGTTGGTGATGTCATATTTTCATTACCCAGTGATATGATGATGAAAGTGGGTAGTATAGTAGGTTACAATAACAATTTACAAAGGTCATCAGACTGATTTGGAATAGGAATAAATGCTACTTTAAACACAGACGTGGTAAAGAATATAATACCAGCAGCTGATAAATAATCTGCAGCAATTCGACACAAAATAGATTAGGGAGTAACCGAACTAACAGAACCAGTGCAAGAAAAGATTAGTAATAATCATTTGTACAATAAATCAGAACATTCAAGTAAGAATGACAAAATTCTTGTATCTATAGTCACACCTACAACTCATATACCTCACGATATAAAAGATATAGATCATGAAACATATACATAAGCGTTTATTACTATGTCTATGGTTGCAGGATTTAGCGCAAATTTCCTTTTGGAAATAGATTAACTATCGAGTTAGTTAGCTAACTATTTAATCCATTATTCTTTTTGTTACTACAAATAAACGTCTCAGTACAATTGGTGAGAACAAGCTAATTAATGCAAGACTTAATAAAAAGGTATTATCAGCTATTAAAGAAATAATTGTTCCGTATAATCTTCAAATCAACTTATTACACTACCAATGCTACCAGGCAAGTGAAGCAAAGAGTCGGCAATATGTTTCATAACTTGTTTGAATTTTGTCAATAAACAAATCCGCTACCTCCTCATGTTATTGAACTTTGTACAAAATTTGCTTTGGTTAGACCAAGAGTTGCTGCAATCCTACTAAAAACTCTAAACAGTAGCAATTGTTATAGCTTTTTCTTTGAACAAACGTTTTAACCGTCAACTTAACGATAACTGCTCTCAAACGTTGAGATTTATTTGAAATTTCTATATTTGTCTCTTTTTTTTCATATCGGTTGCATGTACAACTAATTGTGCTTTTACAATTTCAGTTTTTCTGGCACAAGTCTTTGCACTTTAGCTTTTCCATCTAGATCGTTTTCTTTAGCAATGTCTTGTGTATATTTTCTATTTCTCTGTCAAATCAATCAAGATCTATTTTTACTGATTTTATTTCTGAAATAACTACTTCAGCTTCATCTACACGATCCCTCCCTTAATTATCTTTCTTCTTCTGGTTTAAAATAAAAGCTAGCAGATTGTTAATCTATTATACTTTCTGCTTCTTTAATTGGTTTTCAATTTGTTAATTTGTGTTAATTAGTTCCATCTGTAGTCCTCAGAAACTGTTATTCTCTGCCCGTTTGTAACTCGTGGTTTAAGAGACTGTTTTAATATGTAGGATTATAATATTGTGCATGCAACTTCTTCCTTATTTTGCCCAACCCAATGAATACAACAAATCACTTCCACTCTTTTGCGACTATAGACTTAAGTGATAATATTTCATATGGACTACTCTTACAAGAAATTTGAATATCATCTTTAATCATTCCTTCGTAACACAACGTTGCGTCCTTAATCATTAAATCAGTTTTTCTTTTTACTTCATATTGTGTTTCGGCTATCCCTAATTTATGTATGATAAATTGTTTATATTATTCAACTACTAGTGCATTCTATCGTTGAGCTGCTTGTTGATGGGATTCAAATTTTAATACATTTTCTAAACCAAAATTCTCTATATCAGGATCTTTTACAACATTAGTTTTATCAAGATCTTCTTCATAAGCTGGATTTTCAAACTCTTGACCATAACCACCTTCCGCCATTTTTGCACTATTTAAATGAACCAAAAAGAAATTGTAAAACAATTAGGGTTTGTAGAATCTTGACAAAATATTGGCGTCAATATTATGAATGAAGACGGAATAAGTGAAGCATACAAACAGGAATTAAAATGTAATATTATAAATAAAATATACAAGAAAAAAACTAGAAACACTTACCAGATAAGGAGTAAATAAAATGGATTAAAAACAAATAAAGAAAACATGAAATTTATCCTAAATGCTATACCACCGAAAATATCAATGTCTTGGAACAACATCTTTGATGAATAAATTTCTTCCAATTGATAACTTAAATAAATTACTGAAAGAGTTGAAAGCAGACTACTTAATAATAAACGGAATTAAATATTTTTATGGGGTTTTTTATTTTTGATTGCCAGTTTCAGTCTTAATTGGTAGTTTGATAATTTCTAAGCACAATACTTTTTAAAATGAATAATTACAACCAGGGTGTAATTTATAGTAATGACATTCGACAGTATTGTCAGAGGCTTCAGAATATCTTGCAAGCAGGTTAGAAATGTTAGAACCTTAGTAAATATAAATACTATTAATTTAGATATTTGCAAGTTGATAAAAACGTTACTGAAAAAGGACGTCATTTCTATTAAACAAGGCGTCAAGTTAAAACAAGACTGTAAAAATAATTTGAATACCTCTTTTAATAAACTCGCTAAAATCGAATTGCAAAAAAAAAAATGCAATGTGGTAAAAGTGAAACTGAAGAAAATTTGAAGGTTACTAAATCATCAGTAAGGTAATTTCACAAGGGATAAATTATCCACGTAGATTTGAACTTGGAAAACAACTTTGAAAACATTCACAGGAATTTTAAAAAGCCAAAGTAGAAAAGTTAAACAAGAGCAAATATTTTTGACATAGAAAACTAAAGCCTTGGTAGGCTACGTTTATTAATTGATATCTGGCATAGTTGTTGCAGCAAAACACCTGAAAAAGAATCAGTGACTGCTGACCCTACTAGCATATGTTCCAAAGACCCAAATAAAGTAACCCAATTTCCAACAAATGTTGTAGCGGAGCAAACAAGAAAAAAAACAAAAAAACGCTGAAACTTTAATATTAATAAATGGTTTTTGAAATGAACAAGATAATTAGCAATATTTACAATGCGGCGTTAAATTCAACTCCTAGATTAAGTTACAGTAGTGTGCTTTTGAAGAGAATGTTTAATATTAAAATAGATTATCCCAACTAACGTGGATATTGAAGCAGTTATCAAATTAGTTTTTTTAAGTCAGTTTACGAATGACTATCTAATAACACAGAGGATACAACTGGACAAATAATTCAGTAAACTTAATACTTTATGAACTAGATACTTAATATATTAACTGTATGGCTAATCTATTTAAATGGTAAATCTATCAGTTTCTTATGTAGCGAAGGGAAATCACCATCACTATGAATTATGTTTTCTGGTGCCAAAGCTCAATCTTTTAAATAATCGTTCGAATTCGTTGTTGCTTCTAAAACTACCTCCAAAATACCCCCCAAATAAAGTATTATCACTCCAAGACATTATTCTTTTATCGTACGATTTTTTTTATCATTGTTTGCCCATTTAAAGTTTCTAATGGGCATTGGCTGGTACATAGTTCATGCATACAAATTGTTTTTGACTAAGAGCATAATAAAGTCTTTTGGTTTAGTTTTATCATAATAACCATAATTTCTTATGTTATTGTTTCCATCGACATAATATTCAAGATTTGGTTTGGAGCATATTGTTGGTGTCATAGATATTTCTCCACTTACTCCAGATATAATCAATAAAAACATATCATAATCGGTTAGCAATTTTTAATCGAGTTAACTTATTTTCAGGCTAGCATTGTGAGCTAGTCCTGGTCATTACAATAGTATGATTGGTCAAGTTTATAATTATTCATATACATGGATCTAAATTCTTAAAAGTCTTACATAATATTTAAGTATCTTTCTTTACGTAGTAGGCATGAAGATTACCGAGAGAATTTAATTTGAAATGCTTCATAACATCTTTTAACTACTGTTAATCCGCTGAGCTAATTTCTGATCCGATGTGCTTTGAACAATATTTATCAATTGGTGGTAATTCAGTTTCATTAAATCTTTCAAATTAATCCATATATTCATATGGATAAATATCTTTTCTAAACCAATCTAGATCTCATTTCCTCAAAATGTTTTATTGTTTCGGTGAATTTATCATACTTTTGATTTTGAGCAAGGAGATCTGGTGATTGGTTCATAAATATATAATTATCTATAAAAAAAAATCTTACTGTTCTTTTTACAAACAAAATTCTTTACGGCGTTTCTTAAATGTATCGGCTATAAAATCTTTGCTAAACAAACTATATTTTTCATTATTATTATTTGTGTTATTTGGTATTATGGATACTTCTTGATCGAGATCGTTTTTTAATACTAATTCCTCGATAGTCAGTTAAGAATTATATCCTGATAAACTATAAATGAATAGCGGAATATATTTTGGGCATTTATAATTGAAATTACACTTTAGATGTGCAGAACTTCTGTATTTTCCGGTTAAGCGATCATTGATCTCTTACTTTGCAGTTTTTCCAGTTAAGCGATCATTGATCTCTTACTTTGCAGTTTTTAACGTCTCGCCTTCGTTGGCTTCAAAGCCTTTTTCACACATATGACAAAAATTGGTGGAAATATAATGATTTCAATCTTTACTAGTGAGTATCATTTGAGCAGCGTTATCTGGTCTCAGATCTTCATGGATAAAAGAAAATATGGAACTTTAGTTCATTTGGGTAGTTTTAAAATTTAACGACAGAACCATCTTCTGGCATTATGTCAATTGCGTTAGATCTTTGGTTGCATCATCTTTTCTCTTCTTGTAATTTTAATTCAAAATTTAAAAAAACAAAACAACATCAAACACTTTTATATAAGTGGGATTTTTTCTTCCGACTTTTTTAATTGAAGATGACACCAGTTTTGATAAATCCTTCATTCTTCAATAATGATAATGGAGACAATCATAATTATTTATCTGTTTTAAACATTATTACCATATCAGCATGTCTCTTTCTCTTTTCGTTATTCTAACTGATCTTGTACGTTTTTCTACTGATTCATAGACATTCACGGATATATTAATTTCATTTTCAAAAGTTGTTATATCTTGAATATTTATTGGGCATTTATCAAATCTATGTTTATATTTGTCAAGGTTATATTTTTGTTGTCTATACGGATAACTCCATATTGGGCTATAACGGATTCTCGTGCATAATGAAAACATTCACTGTCAGTATTTTCTACATTTAGGCAGGCTGGTTATATTGTATCCAAATCAGGCAAATATATGTATGAATTTCCAGCAAATGGCATAAAATCATCAACATGCGGAGTTTTAAAAAAAAGTATTTAAAAATCAACAATTTTTATCTACATATGTTTCATGTCCGAAATTTGTTGTAGTTCATCAAACATTTATTCAACGTTTCTTTCCATTTTGTTTCTGTTCATTACGTTTTTAGGTTTTGTTCTGTGATACCAATCTACAAAACACGCCGGTATCATCTGCTATTCGAAGTTTAATATATAAATCAAGCGGATTTTAATAATCCAAAATCTATATTTGTTCTGTCTATTTTTTCAATAAGTGTAGCTCGGCATATTTTAACAAAACAATCAGATCAATCGAATGATGTTGAACATTTTCTGATATAAATATATATTCATCTAGGCGTCTGTTAACTGAGTCTTATGGCTTTCTTATACTAACTGTGTGTTAGTTTCGTTCACGGTTCGTTTTAATTTTCTTGCTGTTGAAGCAGTAATTAAATGAATTACGCTAAAAAAGATATCCTTTTCTACATCGAACAGTATTTTATTCTCGTTTGGTCTCTTCAAATATTTCCCTAAAAGCGCGATGTGTGTCATCTGCCTTTTTTTCTAAACTTTTAATATATTTGCATATCAACTATATCAGCCTGGAGCTGATCGTTTACGTGACTAACATTAATCCGTCCATATTTGAATCTTTTTTCTGCCATGCTTGTGCAATGTGTAAATTGACTCTTTTTTCAACCAATCTTGTATTTGAGACTATTTTGTTGGTCTTAAAGATTGCATCGTTATCTTCTTTTTATGCACTTTAATTTGCCATCACAGATGATTAATATTTGCGAAAGAAGGATAGACTGTTTGATCGTAATATAGATCACAAAAATGCTCTTCTTGGCTAGCATATGTGATTTCATTATTATTAATTATACAAGTTTTTGACCTTATTCATATTCAAGGTAGAGGACACATTGTTTTGCATATTGTTTCATACTCTCCTCCTCTCCTCTATTTGTTACCCGTTGCAAACGTTAGCTTTTTTGTTGTTGAGCTGTTTAATTTCTGCGGAGGTATTTTTATCTGATTTTTATGCAGCTAGCTTTAAGTGCTAAGGTGGTACTGAATCATATATGCAAACTATTTTAGGTTAAAATGTGGGTTCGATCCGCGAACCTTTGCTTTAGAAGTCTGACGTTTAGAGCGATTGTATCATTTCAGTCAGTTAATAATAGTATAATTTCTACTCTTTGTGAGGATTGATTTTCACATTCCAGCTGTTAACGAGCTGAGGTTTATAACATTTTTATTAATAATATATACGAGTGTAGATACTCTCGCAAATAGTATTATATAAAGTAATTATTTAGTTAATAAAAAAATAATATATCATTCTCACCGATTGATAAAAGGCATGTGCTTTAACACCAATACAGATTGGTGAATAAACGCCACATAGATTTTAAACTCAAACGTGGAGAATCAATAATGGTTAGTTAATATATTAACTGTCTTCATACATGTAAACAAGTTAATTATCACTTAGATAGGTATACTGGCGTCGAACCAGTGACAGCCAAGGACCAGTGACGGCTAATGTAATTTTTCACGTGAACGCGCGCGTTACGTCACTTCCAATCGGTAATTTTTAGAAGAAATAGACGCCGAGAGAAAAAATAAATAGCTCAAAATTCAATAGGTAAGATGAAAAAGAGAAAAAATATGAACTCTATTCCCTGTGTATATTTGTTGTCATGGGTGGGGGATTCATAACCTTTGACACACTTGGTCTATCTATGATGCTTTGTAGTTCTTACGTCAAACATATCATTTGTCCACCCATCCAAACAAAAAATAAAATAGCTCTCTTACCGTTAATCATGCCATATCCTAAAATAATTAATGACACTTGTTTTGTTCCTTTTTAAGTTCCAAATTCCAATATCACGTCTTGTCATGTTGTCTGCTTCTGTAATATTATCCACATGTACTAATTACATCATTTCCTGTACAATAGTCTTTTTCAGCATTGATACAGAGTATTTCCCCTTGTCAAAAACTGAATTAGACCTGTTTGAGTTTTGTCCCTTGAATTTGCTATATCCTAATGACAATGGTAATTAGTAAATTTATCAGATTTTACTAAAACGCTTATTGGGAAAGTTGAAAACGTGTATTTACTTTCTTATAAGTTATATCCCATTAACCCTATGGATAGACTAAAGCAGAAGATAGTTATTTTTGTTTATTTATGCAATTTAAAATGTAGCAATTTAGACACAAATGTGCAATAGCAATGTGTGGTTAAAAAAAAAAAATTAAATTAAATAGTCAAAGAATTCCATTGTCGTTCTTTGGAATCAATGAGACACTTGGGCTCAGCAGTAAATTATTATAATTCCATATCATACATCATAAAATAAAATTATACACACCTATATTTTAAGATTAGAAATGAAGTGAAATCTCAATAGCATAGTAACCTGGAGAAAGCCAGATTCATCAAGCACAGAGCACATGCCAATGATGTTTTTGTTTGTATCACGTGACTACCACGTTGACAATGTGCTCTGTGCTTGATGAATCTCGCTTTCTCCAGGTTACTGTGACAGCGACAGGTTTCTGGTAGTTGTTCTCGGAATAAATATGTTGAGAATTGTGTGTCCTTTCGTTTTTTTTACAAACATTACGTGACTTTCATTTAATGTTTTCGAATTTTTTGTACAACAACATTGGAAAGGGGTTTATTGTTGATATCACGTGACTATTTGACCTCTGATGTCCAGGACATGTAGGTTGCGAGATTAGGGTAGTCACGTGACTAGCAATGCTAATGACGTGTACCAGGCCAAATTTCATCAACGCTGCAGTTTCGTCTCGTCTGTCAGCGGATTAAAGACAAAACGAATGCAATACTCACAATTTCTGAGAAGATAAATTATATTACTATCGATTTCATGCAGGTATGGCTCGATGTAAGGTCGTTTAAGTTCGCTGGGCCCGATAGTAAGCAGCTACCCTATGCCGCTACCGCGCGGTGGCGGCGAATTCCAACTTTTCGATAGGCAATGGGCTCTGACCCCACACCCCTACATAAATGTCAAAATATCAAAAATGGGGTGTGAAAGGTCAGAGGAAACTCGGACTAGTCCTGAGTCCGACGATGAAAGCCGCTGTCGATAGTAATATCTGATGCCGGTTACTAAGTTAATATTATAGTGTGTTTCAAATTTTTATGAACGTTTTAGGTTCGTAATATGGCCAGGTTCGTTGTCGCAAGAAATGGATTTCATATCGGTATTTTAAAGAATGAACGGATCAAAAACATAATAAAAATTGTCTGTCACTGGTCCGACGCCAGTAAATGTATTTACTATAGTCTTACAAATGAAGGTGGACTACTTCTACATCTATTTAGTATAGTTTCATAATCAAGGTGACCCATTTCTACATGTAAACAACTCAAGGTGAAAAGGTGTAAAATTCTCGCCTAGACAGATGATCCATGAAAGCCTCGTGCTTTATTACCTAAACAGTTCGATCGATAATGCTATGAGCTTAACACTGCAAATAACTATGTAATAGTAGATTAACTGCACGGTGAATTTGAACATAGTCAAATTGGGGGATATACCGTCCTCGTCCTCGCTCTTCTTCGGAGGGGTGGGAGATTTGGTACGCTCCGCGCCCGACTTTTTATACTAGTTTTTTGGTGTGAATAGCTTACACTTTCGGTGACAGATTGTTTTATTCACTACATAGTGAATTTTAAAAGAATAAAATTGGGCGTTTTATCCTTGGGTTTTGTCTTCTTTAATTGCTTTTTCAGATATATATCATCTCTATTTTTTATTTTTCTGTTTTACATAATTTATATTCACTGCATAGTGAATTTGTATTCACTGTGCTGTGAATTTGAAAATAATAAATTTGGGTATATCAAGACTCCAATCTCCCCGCCTCATCGCTTCGTGTCGGAATGGGTAGGCGCCTCACTGCGCGACTAGCTGACTTTTTATGATAGGTTTCTATTTTTAGTAATTTAATAAATCAAGTTCAGGTAAGGATATTTGAAATTTAGAGGGTAAAATGTGAAATTAAAAATCATAAAGATGCGAGCATTGGGTGGGCGTTTATATATATATATTTAAATTTTCAAAAAATCAATTCATAATTTTGAAAACAACAGGATGAAAAGTGGAGTTTTGCTCGAAAAGTCGTTAAAACAGTGTTTTCATCCAAGATTTAAAAAATCGACAACAACAGCGGAAATTGGGCCCAAAAATCAAGTAGCTGGTCCAGGGACCTAGGTTTCAGTTTCAAAATTTAAACAGTTGCCCTAGGAATTAGGCTGTATACACTACTAATCTTGTAATAGACAAGTAATAGTAGCCACAAATTAGACTCGTTGATTTAATATCAATATTCCTTTAATCTAAATAGACAAATAATTCCTCATTTATTTATGGCAAGAAAGCTCCCATTTCTCACGTCGACCATGTGGAGTGAAGATGTTCAAAATTAGAAATATATTCAACCTCCTACAACCTTTGCTCGTTTTATTTCTTATTTCATTGTATCGTCTATGTAAATATATATACCAAACATCTTGTAGATTCTGTATAGTAATTACGTGTATGTGCTTTGTTCTTGTTTCGTTTGTATAATTGTCTTTTGTTGCTTTGTCTCCATGAAAAAGGAACCTGTAGATTCCGAAAGCGCTTGGACTAGTTTCACATCAGTTGTGCACTGCTGTTTGTCATCTTTTCCTTTATATATATATATATATATATATATATATATATATATATATATATATATATATATATATATATATATATATATATATATATATATATATATATATATATATATATATATATATATATATATATATATATATATACAATCAGCCTTGTGCCTGGCAGTCCAGCAGGTTTAAGTATAAAGTAAACATTATTGTTTTCTATACATTTTTGCTCGTTTTTTTATTTGATGGAATGATTATTTGTTTTTATTGGATGATTTGGAGATGTGTTGATTACTTAGTGTAATCATGGAGCAATCTATGAATTGATTGATTTCAGTATTCATTCATTCAATCATTTATTTATTGATTTTAATTTGCAGCTCCTCCGAGGATCTGTCAGCCAACGAATGGTATCTGGTTGGGTGCAAGGACTAGACCTAATGATTTTGTAGCCGTTTATATAAACGGTCGTACGATTGCATGGGACAACCCGTTGTGGGAAGCTGGTCAGTCTTTCATTCAAAACAGATGTGTTCAATACAACACCGATGTGAATAACCAGAGAATACTAAGGCTTACTACTCAGCCATGCGAATTTGACGGACCCTACGTTTGTCAGCAAAACCTTTAAGACTTCCCAGACTGAGCCATAAACGAAAGATAATTTAATTTCAAACTAATACAATTTTTAAATAATGGATAAAAATATTGGTCATTCAGTATATACAAAATTCATATAAACCATTTTCGTGGAAATCATTCATTAGAATGCACGTTTAATGTCGAAAGATTTGTCACAATTTAATCTGTTCTCATAATAAAGAAACTGAAATCTTGCTGTCCTTTGCCAATACGCAGTAAATCTACTTCTTTACTAAGCATCACTTTAGAAAAGTTTTTCGACCACTGTTAATACGTCTGAATATTAAGATGAGGATTCATATCTGACCACATTTCTAAACTACTTCAAGAACAAAAGAACTCCAAATTCCTGAATTAATGGAAAACAAAATATTCGAGTAATAGCGCAAAAGAGAAATATACCAGTAGTTGAAATTGAACCACATTAGTTCAGTTTTAAACTATTGAAAATGTGAAATAAATGGAGGTATGTGATATGCAACAGAGAGAAAATTAATTAGCAAATCTGTAAATACTGCTCATACAGACTAAAAGCTGATCGCGCATTCTCCATATCATACAATCACATAATGATAAATATTAACAATGACACATATAAATGCTAACGTGGAAAGACATTCAAAGTCACAAAAATGTAATCACATTGGTGAACTAAAGCACACAAAATGTATGGAAAAGAGAATTAACGCTAAAAATGAAATTGAGAATAATTATAACGAACATGTGAAACAATAAAATAAAGACACCAAGATGGAATTAGGTAAACGAATGGAAAGCAAACAAACAGACAAACAAGAGAGCAAATGTGGAATTGTTAATGATTTATTTGAGGTATTTCAATCCGGATTTTTTTTTAACATCCGCATTTTTACGGCAAGGCAGTTTATTATCAGTAGCCCTCAACATTTAATTTTAGACAACAATGCGCAATTTCTCTTTTGATTAGTTATTTTGCATCAATAATCCTGTAGATTTAAAGCAAACTTAACCATAACATTTGAGCTTTTTATAATACTAATCAGCTATTTTGACTAATACTTTGGTGCTTGTCCATAAAATAAATAAATAAAAGTAAGTGAATAAATTAATTAATTAATAAATTAATAAATTAATAAAATCTTGCCCATGTCGTCGTTCCTGAATGGATATTTAGCATTATTTTTGGGTTGTGAGATCTTGATATATTTAAATTATTATGAGAAAGAATCAGTGACCCATCTATACAGAAATCATTGGGACCCATCCCCCTGAGCCGCCATTGGATTTTTGTTCTACATATTTACCCTATCCTTGTAAAATAAAAAATGCTTGGACCGCTCCCAACTTTGCCCACTGCAAGATTATGGGATTCATTCCACGTCTACTTTGTAAATTTTTTAAAAATCTATCCCAAGATTGCCTTCTACGAGATTGTTGGGATCATTCCCAAGTTTGACTGGAGAGAGATTTTTGTTATCGATCCCATACGTATGAATTACTACAGACGTCTATGATGATATTGGATGTGGGAATTTACATCTGGCCGCTAATTGTCACTTTTCCAATGTTTCAGTTGAATACAGCATCTGATGCAGAAGATATATCAAGAAAATCTAACACAAAATGTTAACGTTGACACTGTCCACGCCGAAAACGAAGCTATTCTCGCCACTCATACGCGAGACAAAATTGGTCTTTCAGTCTGAGAAATTTTGAGACCGACTAGGAGTCTGCCCCATTATGAACATATGGAATAAATTTAAAGACTGGCTGTTGACAGATTTAATGAATTAATTGTCTGATGAACGTATCTTTGTTTTTATTGTTAGCTCACCTGACCGTAAAGGCAAAGTGAGCTTATAATATGGCTCTGCGTCCGACGTGCGTCGTCCGTCAGTCAAACAACTGCTTGTTACCACTCTTGAAGACATATTTCTGATCCGATTTTGGTCGAACTTAGAATATATGCTTCTTATATCATCAAGCTCTCATACGAGTGTGATAATGGGGGAGCACCACTCTATAATAGTGAGGTGATCTTGCATTTGATTGTCTGATTTCTGATCTGAGTTCGATCAGACTTGGAATATATGCTTATATAATCAAGATATTGGACGAGGTATATAATGAGCAAGATCCATGCATATTAATGAGGTGACCTTACACCTAATTGACAAAACTTGTTACCACTCTGGAAGCCATATTTTATATCTGATTTTGATGAAAACTTAGAATATAAGCTTATATAATTAACATCGTTCATGAGTTTGATAATGCGTGTGATCCATGCATATTACTAAAGTGATCTTGTTATTGGTTGAGCTTGTAACCATTCTAGAGACTGTATTTCTGATCCAATTGATAAATAGGCCTAAATCATTAAGATCTTGGATTAGTAAAATTATGAATAAAATCCATACATATTAAGGTATTTTGCATCGGATTGGCTGAGCTTGTCAATACTTTAGCTATTCTTTTTTTCTGATTATATCCTTTATCGAACTTGGTACATAGGCTTATATTATGAAGATACATCACGTGTTGTATTATGAGCAAGATTTACTCCTATTATTAGAGTGGTCTTGCATATGGTTGACTGAGCTTCTTACCACTTGTGAGGCTGTATTTCTGACACGATGTTAATCAAAGGTGGTATATACGAAAATATCGTCAAGATGTTGGACGAATTTTATTATGAGCGAGACATATGTATATTTATCATGTCATCTTGCATCTTTGAAGTTTTTTTACCGCTCTAGAGACTATATTTTGATACGATTTTGATCAAAGGTGGTAAATCGGCCAATGTATCTCATTTGAGTATGATAATGAGTGATATTCACACATAATAATGATTTGACCTAGCATCTGATTGGCTGAGTTTGTCAATACTCTAGCAACTATATTTCTGATCAGATTTTGGTTAAACTTGTTAAATAGTCCTATATTATCAAGATGTTGGATGAGTTTGATGGTGATCATGAAGTAGTAATATAAAGTACGAATTCTGGCTCATTTTTACTATTGTGATTTTGTTTTACTTGACAAAGACACCTCAGGTCCTCGCTTTGCTCGGCCCTTTGATGGCCACTCAGGGCCTCGCTTTGCTCGGCCATTCGATGTCTTTGTCAAGTATAAAAAAATCAAAATAGTAAAAATGAGCCAGAATAAACCACTTTATATTATTACTGAGCATCTTAATCATTTGTTATGTTTATTGCTTTTGTAAGTTATCGTTTGTATTCTAAAATACCATTATACTCGGGTAATCGCTCTTTTACCGTAATTTGTTTGGATTAGCAATAAGGTAAAAGTCATCTTTATATTTGTTAATCATACCGCTTACTCTTTTGTTCTTTGTTTTCAGGGGGGGGGGTGTTTTTGTGCGTCGTTCGTTTCTTATCTCCTCCGGTATTTATTCTCTAACAAAATTATTTTCATAAACTTCTATTCTTGTTGCTTCTGAATAAAAAACAAAGCGAGTTGATATCAAACGCATAAACATAACAATTAACAAGTTTTTCCGGAGTAAGCATTTCCGCTATTTTATTTATTTTCTTCAATTTTGACTCCATATCTGAAAAGTTTGGTATAATTTAAATCAACTGTTATTCTTCGTTTATTGATAGTAAATTGACCACCAAATATTGCATCATCAAGATGATTAAGAAGTTTGTCATAAATACCGTCTTTAAAATAAATCTCAATTTTTTTCTTCGTTTGGTACAGGAGCTGATGATTTTATTTTTTATTATAGATTGCTATCGACTGTCGTCTGTTAAAAAAATGTTATCGGAACTTTCATATCATCCTCTTTTTCTTCTATCACTTTAAATATTGTCTGTTTTTCTTCGTCTTCTTTGTCTCCTAATTTTGCTATTGATTCTTCTTTTCATATTAATTTAATAAGATCTTCGATCTTCATTTTAGTTTTAAGTGTAATACAAAATATATACTTTACAACAGATCAAGTTCTTTTAGCAAATCAGTAAAGTCTTCTGTTTTATAGTTTTTTTTTGCTAGGTTAAATCCAAAAGCAAGCGTATTTAACACATCTGAACAATATCTTTTATCATAAAAATTACAAAGTCCGGTTTTATTTACGATATCAGTTTCAATCTTGTGGCAATGAGATCTGATTACTGTCATTTCCACATGCTTCCTATCGCCATCTAACGCTGCTTTATAATCGTCCAACCCAATTACTTTGTCAACAATATTCTTTTTGATTCCCTTTGCTCTTTTATTTATTTATTTATTTATTTTTTATTTTTTTTTTCAAGTTTAACACAATCAATACATCTTACTTCTTAACCCTATAAACTCTGGTTTCATCTTTAAACGTGCAATTACCATTGTATTTATGTTACAATGAAACCCACTATCTTTCTGGTAATCTGATAGATCAAATAAATCTTTATCATTAAAAATATCAGAATAAACATCATCTGTGAAAATGTTGTAGCAGAGAGAATCTGTATCAGTAAACAGCAGCTTAGCTTTTTCATATTTCTTTTTATTAAAATAATAATGAAATTTGTACATCAAATACTTTGACAAATCTAAAAGAGCAGCACCGACGTAAACAGATTTATTTAGTTTTAGGTTTGTTTTTCTTTTGTTAAAATCAATAAGATTTTCGTTAAAGATTCTCACTGACACAAAGCTATCATCTGATACAACTTTATTCCGTCTATCAACGTTATTTATTATTTCCACATTTAATCTTTTTCTGATGTTCTCCATTGTCTTACCAAATACGCTGTTATTTATAAGCTTAAAGAAATTATTTTCAAACTCTGTTGTTGCAACTGCTCGTTTGTTTCTGTTAAAATCGATATAACTTTAACCATAATTCCACCATAATGTAAAGGTTGACCCATCGCGTAGCCATAAAGATTATTATAATATAGATCAATTATGTAATTTGATTCTTTATTAGCATCATAATCGGAAACGTATTTGCTGTTAGCTTTTGCATATTTTTTAGTTATTACTGATTTTCCGCCTTTGATTCCTTTTGCAATAAAATAAAATTGATCAGGATCTGTTAAAAGTTCTAGTTGAAAACCGCTAATTTTAAAGCAGCTTACCATGATAAACCCGGTGAGGAACAATACCAAGCAGGATCAAGCTGATAATTTTATAAACAGATTTTTCTAAAATCTTCAAAAACATTAGCAAGTAACAAAACGTCAGTAATAAGATAAAGATGATGGTAATCTCCTAGAGTTTTACAGTTAAACTTGTTCCAAATCGTCTGAGCGTAATCATATTCCTTGTCACTTTTTTCTTCAAGTTTTAATTTTGAATAAAATTTAGTTTTATCTGGCAAGCTAGTTTCGTTACATTGTTCCCAATTTATTATGTATTCGTGCGGGTAAACTCCTTTTTGTTTCAAAAGATCAGAAAGATCACCAAAATATTCTGTTAAATTACTAAAGCAGTTACAACCCTTAACAAGCTCCTCAAGTGAAGCTGACATAAATTCTACATTGTCAATAGATCTTAATTTACCGAGAGAAATCGACATATATTTTTCAAAATTATTTGGAATACACTTGATCTTGCTGTTGCCACTTATTTTTGCTGCTTCTATTACTTCAGGATTTACAAATGCTTCAGCAACAATGTGAGCATCATAACCACGAAGATTATGAAACACAACTAGAACGAAATCTGGAAGTTTATAATGCAAGTTACAGCTATCATGCGCTGCACCGCGATACTTTCCGGTAATCTGATAGTGATCTCTGACTCTATTATTACCAAGTAACAAACAACAAATAACACAATTTTTTGCTGATTTAAACTCATTATCCTGCTCGTTTGTTAACGGTAACATCGGGGTTACCTTTTATATTATATTTTTTTTATCTCGTTTACTTCTGCTATTAAATTTTTTAACAACCAAGATGCTTGATCAGCACCACGATAAATTGTTATTGGTTTTGATAAGCTTTGATAAACAGCGCACCCAACTTTATAAACAACACCACACGGAATATGATTTTGAGTTCTGGTGGTTGATGATTTATCAGGATTGCATTGTGGACCTTCCACATTTTCTAGTAGCGACTCAAAATCAGCATAAATTATAAAAGGAATCTTCATTTGATGATTAAAATTTTTAAACTTTAGAAGAGATTCTTCTTTTGTTGGCAGTGTGACAGCTTGTACGTTTTTACGGTATTCGAGGAGTCAAACTAATATTCCTTGTGTCGTACATCCATGCAGGCAATGATAACATAAATATTTTCTTGATTTTGTCTTGTTTTGCTGGCCACCAACTAGTCCGTTAAAGTTTTTAATCCAGCAGTAGTTACCTTGATAGAACAGCAGATTTATTGTATCTTGTGATGTTTTGTCGCTCATTAATCGTGGGTAAATTTTGTCATTGTCGTCCACACCAAGCACGTTTATTGTAACATTATTTTGCTTCTCAAATTTTGTAATCTGACGTTCCTCAACAGGAAACTTAATATCATTAAAATTTAGTTTAACAGCATGAGCAGAATAGCATGAAACTCTGTTTGATTTTTTTCAGCAGGAAACATAGCTATTAAAACGGCCCATTGGAAACATTTGTTATCGTTATGTTTCACGTTGATTACGCATTTACTATTTTTATTTTAGCTGGGTGTTCAACAAACGAGGAACCACGAAGTGGGGTATATTTCATCGTGTGAAATATTACTGATTTATTGCTTCAAGTTTCCAACCAGAACCTGATGAAGTATAATCTTCTATTTTCTTTTGGATTTCCTGATAGATTTTTTTCTATTATTCTTCTTAAATCTGTACTGTGGAGTATTCATTTTGATCGAGCTGTGATGTAAGGTTCTGCATGTTCTTCTTCATAATCATAATCTCCGATAATGTTTATTTTACTTAACGCAACTTGATACTGCACAAAACTTTAAGTCCGCCTTGTTTTTAAGTTCGGGTTGAACACCAGGCGATAATCCACCTGCAAATACAATGTGATTGTCATCTGACGATAATCCACCTGCAAATACAAGGTGATTGCCAATCTCCCTTGATTAATCATAACCTGCGAAAGTTGTTGCTGTTTGTTTTGCTACCATCAAGTTTCTGCGTGATAGTGATCTTAAACTTTTCATTGTTATACTAATTTTTACAAAATAAATTTTTATTTAATGCTTAATTAGAGAGAGGTATACTAGTATAATGACAGCTGAAATAACAGTATCACATGCTAGTGAATTCGAAGTCTTTTATTACCACAGCAAGTACGATTTGTACTCAGGTAACCAACTCGGAGTTATTAAAAATACAAAGACAGGAAAAACAATTGGGAAGAAAACTCCAGCAGGTTTTTAGATCCACGTAAAAGGAAAATATGATGAGAAATTTAGCGAGATGTTAGCTCACGAGTTTATTTGGAGTTTATTGAACGGCGAAACCCCAAATGGAAAACGTGTCTTTCATTTTAATGGATCTAATGTTGATAACGCGATTGTTAATTTAGCTCTGCAGGACGAATATCATCCTCACCCCGTATTTGATCTGTACGAAGCAAATGACAAACCAATCGTTAGAAACATTAAAACTAAAACTGTTGTTTGAAGTCTAAATAACATTGGGTACTTACAGGTTGGTGTTTCTGGGAAAAACACCAATAAAAATATCCTATAGATCGCATCGTTTTGTGTACGAAACTTTTCACGGTTTTATCCCAGAAGGATTTGTTATCGACCACATCAATCGTATTAAAACTGACACTCGTTTGGCAAATCTTGAAATTGTAACACAAAAGGTAAACTGCCAACGTGGTAAAAGCACTGGCCCTAAACGAACACCGCGACCAGTGATATCAATAAATATTGACACAGAAGAAGAAATTGAGTGGCCGTCAATGTCTGTTGCTAGTAAGCATTTTGACATTGTACCGATGTCAATAAAACTTGCTCCTGGTGGAACTACAAAATCAGCAAAATAGAAAAGATTTAATATCGATATTAACTTTTGTACTGTGATTAACAATCTGCTTCTCCAATAATTTTTCTTGCTTCTTCATCTGTTATTCAATGGTGATACCAGTTCAATATCGCTTCCTGATCGTAATTTATAAAATCTTTACCGTTCCTGTTTAATATTTATTTATATAATTTGTTCACAAAATCTTATCAAAATCACTAATCTCATGCGGGAACGTCATGTCAAAAACTTTTCGTACAGCATCTTCAAACTGTTCCAAGTTTAAAATCGTACAGTTTGTTATAAATCTTTCTTTGTTTGTTTTTTCATTTGTTGGATAATTAAAAATCTTTTTTAACCCAGCAATAAATTTTTCTCTGTTCATTATTTTATTAGTTTATATTTAACTACGGGTCCGCGCTGGTAACCTCCTCGCCAACTTTCAAACAATAATTAATATGATTAGAAAGCCAATACCGATTATCACAAACTGTAATCTCAAAGTGTTTTAAAAATGAATCATATTGTTCTTTTGTTAAAAGAACATACTCGCGTGTTCCTTCAACGATTTTAAAATATTAACAAATGTTTTTTTGTTATTGAAGTAGAAAAATATTTTTATCTCGTTGTTAAAACCAACACCATCAACAATTTTACATTTAACCCTGTATCTTTCTGTGTCCATTTTATCTAAACTACTATCAAGCTCGTTGACTTTCAAAAAACAATAACAGTGTTGCATAAGCAGATCTTTATCATAAGAAATTGCTATTTCACCGTGTTTATCAAACAAATATTTTTGTTGATTAGTTAAAAGAGCTCTATTTTTAAAAAAATCCGTTTACGATTTTAAAATCATAGCAATTTTGTTTTGCTGGATCAGTTAGCATTTCTCTTACCTCGTTTGCAAAACCAGCACGATCAACAATGTCGCAAGAGGCAATGTTCATTTTATTTTTATTAATTAGATAAAACGTCTTATTAAAAGATAAGTCATCTGATGATACTAAAGAAGATTTATAACGATGATCAAAACCTACCATAACAGCTCAACCTGAAATCGAGCAAATTGACCATGATTTTATTGAACAGCGGCGAGAACCCGATGAAGGAGTAGTTGTTGATATCGAATACGATAACAACGTTGCCGACAAAAAAACATCATGGACGATCATCAACAGGACGTTATGATGTTAAGCATCATCTGGCAAAACAAATATAAAAATTTAATTTTACTCCTGACGTTTACGAAAGTTTGTACTCGAGATTACGATACTTTATGAATATTAAAATACCCGGGAGAAAAAAAAATATTAAGTGTGACTTTATATTTGTTACGATATTTAACCTTATGAGGGAGTTAACAGAAGAAAGAAAACTTTATCTGATATCGCTATGCAAACCTGTTAAATGTAAATCGGTTCTAATAAAATACAAGAAAATGTATTCGGATATCATCAAAAATCTTTAAGCTTACTGCTCGCGGTGTGCCTATAATAAGATTTCCTCAGTTAATGCTATTTGTAATATCTGCTTGATGGTATCCAACTGTTAAAAACATCAGAATAACCACACCATTTAACTAAACTTTTATTAACTTTTGTTCTTATTGCCTTCTCTATCATAAATAAGTCTTGATCAGTTTTCTGCAGCTCTTGTTCATAAAAGCTACCAATGATATCTTCGCCATTAAGATCTTTTAGTTTATAAGTCATCGGAATAGTTGTAAGTACTTTATCAACGATACATATCTCTTCTGTCCAATTTGCTGTAAAACCTTTACAATTTTTTTTTTGTCAACGAGATCCTAACTTTGTCATATTTTAAAACGTATTTCTGCTATACAAGTTCTCGTTTGCTAGTATAGCGTTATTAACAGAATCATTTGGTGTCATTTTGATCGAGCGATGTTTTGTGTTATTGTAATCAGAAACAATCTGCCGCACTTTATCAACATAATTGTTGGTATTGTTTGCTGTAAAATGTTTGTAGATCTTGTCTTTTAGGGTACGGTTAAATCGCTCTACAATGACGCTCTTGCCTTCATTTCCTGTTGTGTATTTTGCTATGTTATGCTGCTTAAGAAAATCTTCAAACTGTCTTTTGTAAAACTCAACACCGTGATCAGTCCAAATTTTATTTGGTTTTCGTCCGCTATTTAAAATAATCTGATTAAACGCTGTTTGTTATTGTGTTTCCAATTGTATCTTTTATTGGCACACTAAATGCAAATCTACTCTGATTATCAACAAGGTTTAACAGGTACTTATTACCATTGTTGTCAGCAGCAACAGATGACATGTCAGCAAGCTCAACTGCCCAAATATCGTCTACTGCATTTGCTACAACACGTCTCCGAGTAATTTTGTTTCTTCTTTTGATCTGTGTAACTCATCTGCTAGTCTGATACCAAGTTTATATTTTGAACCTATGATGCCCTGTACAAATATTCTGTGGTTTCATTGTACTTAACTCGTCTAACATCTTTTTATCACATCCATGCTTATAATTTTCATTATCCCGATAGCAGATGTCATGTTTCATTGCAATAGCATCAACTTGACTACACGGTTCTTGTCCTGGTAACGGATTATCATTTTCATGAAGCTGCTGGTCATGCGGGTTCCATGGTCCTGTGTATTTGTGTCCTGGTTGTGTTCAACCACCTTTTGGTCTTGGTAGCTTACCTATTATTTTATGAATATCAATCGCTCCACCAATAACTTCTCGGTGATCACAGCGTTTACAATAAGTTACAATTTTATTTCCTTCAATACAAAGATGACGATCATCATCACAATTACAATGATACATTTTATAATTTTGGTTATATTTTATTTCAACAAGGAGAATGACGTTCAACAAGAACAAGCTTACCAAGAGCTTCTCTTACTGTTTCTACTTCAGCATCTACCACAGGATCAACCACCGTCTTAAAAAAAAACGCTCTTTTTCTTACCACAAACCGAACAAATGCTTTTAGCTATTGTTCTACAATTTTTTTAATTATTTTTTTTATTTTTTTTCAACTGTTCTATCAACATAATCGGTTTTAGCTCTGCACTTCAAACAATAAGTCTGTCTGCTAAACCCAATGTTCCCAGCACTGACAATACCTTTGGTAGTACCGTTTTTGCTATAACGGAAAGTGCTGGTCCAAGTGCTCCAAGAAAACACACCATTAGGCGCCATAGATGTCACCTGAGCTTTTCATAACTTAAGAATAACAGGCTTTCCGGCTGCTTATTGTGTGACAAGGAAAAATATGATTTGATTTTTGCCATTTCCTTATCCTCAAGCGGGATATCATCAAACACAATTATCGTATGCTCAGCAGCATCAAGTTCTGCTACTGGAATAACATCTTCTGGTTCATTGATAATAAAAAAATATCATCATTGACATAAAATTCGCTTTTTAGTTTATCGCTATATTCGGTAAGCAGTTCATACTTATCCTGCTGGGGGTTTATCGTGTAAATACAAGTTCGATCAAAATTTAAAATATTATTAAGTAACATGTTAATCAATAAATTAGTTTTTGCCTGATCCAGTTCGACCTACCATAAGGTAATGGCAGTTTGATAGATCGTAGTTATGCTGATGTTTTATAACGTTTTCGGTATCAAAGTTATCAATGCTCATGATTTCTTTTAGTACGCTATACAAAATTAACTAGTAATTTTATAACACAATTAATAATAAACAAAATAATCTACACAAAGTTTGGAACTTTGATCAGTGATGAAACTGTAACTACACATACCACAAATGTTGATCTAATAAATTATGTTAAGAAAACTGGTGACATGATGACCAGAAATCTTAACATGTCAGGTAAAGAGATAATAAATTTAGAAACGTCCTATCCGCCATCAAACGTAAACAACACGCATTCAGCAAGCTTTAGTCAACTTAAAACACTAGACTTATCAAAGTTGGGCATAAGCGGTGGTACAATGACAGGTGATATCAACATGACAGGTAAAAAAGATAATTAATTTAGAAAAAGCTTATCCATTGCTTGGAGGTAATCTCTCACAGGCAGTTAGTTTACAACAACTGAACACAGTTAACACGTTAAAGGTAAGTAAGAGAGGTGATGACGTTTTTGGTGATCTTAGATTTCATAATGGAGAAAAAATAACAGGGTTACCAACACGTTATCCACCTCCTGATCTAAAAGACGCTATTAGCTCTGGTTAGATTGAAATAGCGCTTACGTATTATATTCCACGTGCTGGAACAACGATGTTAGGTTCACTTAACATGGGAGGTAATGTTATTACTCGTGTATGTCAGGACGTACCTGGTGATTCAACTTACGCTGTTAGTGTAAAGTACCTAAAAGACTACACTCTCCAATTCAATGCAAGGAAATCTTAACATGAACAATAATCGTTTAATAAACATACCATTGCCAGTTAAAACTGGAGATGCTGTTCCTCATCAAAGCATAATAAACCTGACAGGAGCGTTTGATATGGGAACAAACAAGGTAACATCATCTGCTGTGCTGTACCAACAGGTGGATCTGATTTAACAAATAGAACTTATGTTGATTTAGTTTCTGTTGGAACAAAGCGTGTACGAAATAATGTTGGTTATATTGCAAATTTTGTTGATTCAATTAACATTGGCTTTGTTGCAACAACATCATCAATGTACCCTGGAAGTACACCAAATCAAGCTTTTCTATGGAACAGTTTAGGAACAAAAGGAGAGTTAGAATGGACATCTAATGGTGTTTCATTATATTTTTGGATTAAAATACAATGCCCAACTGCAGTGTCAATTTGGAAATTTCAGTTGCGTGGTAGACTTCTTGGATTAGAATGTTTATACAACTGGCGATTAGAAGGATCTAATGATGGTACTAATTTTATAACATTGTACAGCACACCTAACACTTATATTAGGTCACCTCTTCAAGAATTTACGTTAGCTACGGCAGATACGGGTTAACTGCATTTCAAATATTTACTCTTGATGATTTAGTGTAATTACTTACAATAAAAAATGTCAGAAATCGTTGAAGTTGGCCGTGAGTTTTATACTAAAATATTTAATCCAAGTGTAATTTTGGCAAGCGGTGGTGGTAGACTTAGTAGCCCGGCTGGAGGACAACCAGCAGTTCCAATCATGGTTGAAGCTAAAATCGATAACAAACAAAATTATCTTTCTATTTACAAAGTGCGAGCTGATCAGTTAAAAGATCAGTTGGTTCGGAATGATGCTCTTTTTAAATTTTGTTCTGATCGCGCTAAGGCAGAAGCAGAAAGATCATTGGAGGATCTGCTGCATAATATTATTCTTGAGTTTAATCAGGAAACACTGCTTTTACTAAGCAGAACAAAGATAATAAGTAAAAAAGGTTAGTTGACAAACAAAGTTGAAATAAACATAGAAAAACGCAGAATGCGTTGATGAGCATGCCACAAGGAAAAAGTACGCGCTTAACAAAAATCCAAAACTAAAAGAGCATTTTGCAAAACGAAGAGTGTTTAAATAATTAGGTCTCGATTACAACCACGTTGAAACTGCACTATCAGTTCATGATGAACCAAATGATGTTTATGCGCAGGCAACGTCTTATTTTATACTGGCAGCAACAATAGCAAACAAACCAGAATTTTTTTACAGCGAAAGAGAAGCTTACACAGCTTTGGAGGCTATTGAACGAATCGAGGACGCAATAAATAAACCAACAGTAACACCAGAAGAAAAAGATAAATTTTATATAGATCTTCGTGAAATAAAAGAGTTTGATACAAAAATAAAATGGCAGTTGGAAACTGAACTTAAACCTAAAAGGCTAAACAAAAGTGAAAACACAAAAGTATCGTGATGATCTTAACAAGCTTCTGAACATCGATAATTATAAAAGACTCGAAGATCTTATAGCAACAAAACTCGGTCTGATTTTAGGTGACTTAATAGCAACAATTGATAATGATTCAGATGATGAGGTAATAGAAATAGACACAACGAGTAATGTTTTTAATCCAAACGCTTTAGCATCATCCTATTGTTACGACTAGGGTAAATGAAACAAAAGAAAAGACTCAAACAAGCTTTCAAGATTTAAAACACAAATATTTAATTTCCTAAAATATTAAAATATTTCAACAATCAAAGTGAAAGAATTAATAATAACTTACAGTATAGAATATCCTTAAAAGTCCTAAATTGTTCTAAAGTTCACTTATCCGGAAGTTAATCCAAATTATTCCGAATTAAGAGTATTCCGAATGAAACCTCCAATGTGCTGGAATTCCAACAAGAATCAGTTATATCCAAATATTATTAATTCCAAGTAATCTTTGTCAATATGGAATATCACACAAGTTCTAGAAATGTTTCCGATAATTCCAACGGAGCTGAATAATTCTTAAAGTTGAAGTAGCAGTACTTAATACAAAATGTACTGTATATCTCTGAAGCAGAATAATCACACACAAAATAAACCAATGTCGTTTATGACCTCTCAAGCTGAACAAAGTATGAAGGAATGACGAAAGCTGTGATTACATCTATTTTATAGTTTCTGTATTGCGTCATTAAAATACAAATAAAACCGATTTCTGAATTCCGTCTTAAATCAACATCTCGATATTTACGAACTTATTCTATTTCTAGTCAGCAAAATGAATCCTTCGCTGTAATTGCGAAGTCCCGGTCAGAACATTGAATGCAGGTCAAAATAATAATACATGTTAGCACGCTCTAGAATCACGTGACATGACTAATGCTTCAAACAACAATATTGATTTTTTTAGGGCCAATGTACTGGGTCACATTGAAATTACCGTATATGTGCACTCTGCAAAACGACACCTTTAGACTATTATACAGAGGTCATAAACTAATAAAACAATACCATTATTTAAAAGGAATCATACATAATTCCGTAACACTATTATGTTGCAATGAAAGGACTTAAAAATCCAAGACCTGTAACTTCTGGAGTTCTTGATCGTGTATTTAAAGTATATTGACCCGAAAAAAATTCAAACTGCGATTGAAGAAATTGTTCGATTGGAGTCGTTGTTAGAAAGTTTAACAGAAAATGAAAGAGAAAAATTTTACAAAGAACTTCGTGAGTTAAATGAAATTTCATCAAAATCAAAGTTTATAAATTATAAAGGGGGTTTCAGTTAAGAAGAAGATATAGAAGTGGCAAAAAAAGTTGTATATTCCTACTGTTAAAAATCTTTCAGACAATAAAAACTACAAAACAATTGTTGAGATTATAGAAAGAAAACTTAAGATAACTTTCAGAGAGTTATTAAAACCAGCAATAGGTATCGTTGCTGCTGCTTATGCTGTTATACGACAGTATCTTGTTTTTCCCCGACGTTCTGACCTAACAATCAGATACGAAATTAATAGTGCAACAACTTTTATTTGATAAGTATGAACAGTTTCTTGGTCACAGTGTTAAGGATATCACTGAAGTGCCAAAAACGTTTGGTTACAAAAAAGATATCATACACCTTGAAGAAGTAAAGTTATTAAAAGATCCAAGTGACCCTAGATTTAATAAGTATCTAATTTTTAAATAAAACTGAAAACGCTTATTTTAGAATACTAGTTGATCAAGCAGCAGCAGCTAACAGATATTATCCGTATAAATGATTTTGTAAACAAAAAATAAATAATGAAACGAAGAACAAAAAAGAGGTTATTGATTTTAATCATATTTCACATAACATGACAGATGACGAGCGCAAAGAATTAACCGCGTATTATAACTATTACCATAAAAAGCTTACTGCGCAGAAAAAAGCTTATAGGTATTATGGTAGAATATTAAAACTTATAGCTTATCTCGCAATGGCGCTAACAACAGGTGGTGTTGTATCAGCAGGTGGAACATTAAATCCCTTTATGCTTATAATATCCGGAGCTGGTATTGTTTTAAACGCAGCAAGTAAAACGATAGAACCCAAGTTTGAAAAAAAAACTGCTTGTAAAATTGCAATTATAACCTACAGTAAAATTTATCTCCGTGGAGAACGATACGTTATGGTAAATCTTATTCAGGAGTTTAGAGTTAAGGACGTTATATTGAGCGATCTGCTTCGTATAAGATTATCACATTATGAAACCCAAATATGAAAAAGAATACAACGAGTTCAAAGATATACCAGAGTGTTCTGTACAAGTTTAAATTTTATCTAACACATTCAAATAAGAAATGATTTGTTTAACACAACTGATCAGCGAAATAACTACATAATTAATCAATGAAATAAATTAAATGGATGATATAACACAATTGATTAGCAAAATAACAGAAGATAAAACTTGTATCAAAATCGGAGCCAAAAATAAAAATAATATTACCCCACGCTATTCTACAAAGAACTACCGCTGGTGGTAAGAATCAATGATGAAACAATCGATTCGTGTTTTGAATCAGGTAACAAAATAAAATTTTCTTTGGTTAAAACAGATAACCGTAATTATTTTAAACTTTTAGTTTTGATAACGGAATCAATTGGTGATTCAAAGTACACCAAAGTATATATCAACACAGAAGAAACAGAAGTTTACACAGATAAAACAGAAATAGATAAAGACGAAATTGTAAAACTTATTACCCCAGGAAAAAAGATAAGCGGTAAAATTAAATTGTCATTGTACGAATATAAAGATGACGTTTACCTTATTGCTAATGCAAAACAAATTACGGTAAAAGAGCAATTACCCGAGTATAATGGTATTTTATAATGCTTAAAAAAAATTACAAAAGCAATAAACATAACAAATTATTGAGATGCTCTGTAATAATATAAAGTGCGTGATTCTGGCTCATTTTTACTATTTTGATTGTTTTTATATACTTTACAAAGACATCGAATGACCGAGCAAAGCTAGGTCCTGAGATGTCATTGTCAGGTATACAAAATAAAAATAGTAAAAATGAGCCAGAATCCGTATTTTATATTACTAGTCATGACCTACGCATATTAAAGAGGTAATCTTGTATCTCGTTGGCTAAGTGATATCTGCGCATATTAATAGGATACGTTGCATCGGATTGGTTGAGCTTGTTACTGCCAGAATCCAGAGAAAATATTTCCAATCCAATTTCTATAAAACATGGATAAATGGGTTTATATAATCATGATCTTGGATGACTCCGATTATGAGCAAGAGAATATGCACATTAGTTATAGCGTTATATTTAGGAAAAATTGTTATCAGGATATAATAAAATAGGTCAAATCAACATGATATAAAGTTTGGGAGATAGTTTAAATAGGTTGTTTCTCTTACAGTACTACATAAACTGTTAAGTTATATATGGCAGGTGATCGATATCAATCCAACTTGGGTCTCGTGTTATCAAAACCCGGGTCTACTTATACTAAGACTCTAGATTCATTGCATTTGTTCATTTGTTGACTTGCTTTTTGTTTTTAATCTGTTTGTTTTTTCAGTCTTTTAATTAGACTCCACATTCACTCTTACAGAAGAGTGTGTAGATGATTTAATATATGTGTATGTATGTTATAGAGCGCAACACCAGTGCAGACATAGATTGATACCATGAGAAATGTCTGGCATTTTGTTGTTTCATTTTCAACAAATTTTATGAAACAAAACATTTCCTTACGTTTCAAACACCTCAAATATTATTCAAGAAGCATCCACGTCCATTGAAAGATCTCTTTTATATTCGGTCCAATCACATAAGGAAACTTCTTATTGCTTGTTTATTTGGTTTTAACTGTGACACAGAATATAACTTGGCAAATACACATGTGAAAACTACAATATGATGATAGATAAGAAAAAGAAATTGGTTTAGGCTATACATTTTAACACCTAGTTCTCCATCCCTTTACATAAATGTTATCAACATACACTTAAGATATGTAATATCTAAAGGCCATTTCTTAGGTTGGAACTTTACTAGACTGACTTAATACTTCATGCATGTAGAAACTTCCACAAAATACACCCTGAACTCCTCAATCCATGATATTCTGTTTCCATTCAAACATAGTGTTAATTGGATTTTCCTTTTTGCTGAAAATCCTTGAAGACAATAGTCATAGTATGAGAGTAATCAATCTGAAAGTTCATGGCCGGCACACATAAAAGCAACAAAACTTTGATTCCGTGCATTTGAAAATTTTCATACTTGATTTCCACATGCACGTTGTAATCTCACATCCATTTTACAGTCTCTGGCACAAACAAGGACAATGGACCAAAGCACACTTCCTATCTTACACATATATTTGTATTACATTGAAGTGGAACAGAAACATGATCCTATAAGTGCAATTTTTACAAATTTAATTGCTGACTTCTCCTTTAAAAACAAAACGACATAGACAAATCCAATACCGCTCTTTTCCCCCAGTCGCCATTTTGTCAGGTCTAAAATAGAAATTCAGACCAGTGACATTCAGACCAGTAGAGAGTGTTTCAAAAGCTCCATTTTGGTGTGAGGAGTGGGGGTGGGGAAGAGGGTGCGGGTGGGGCTGATAGGAAACAAATAAACAGCATCAAGTGTTTCAGCACAGTGAAATTCTTACTTATATCATTCATCAAAATCTTTATCATTTAAATTTAAAACAAGACATTTATTTTAAGTTGATGATAGATAAAATTTGTTTAACAGCTATATATTGTTTACTATACTTTATTTACTATTTTCAATATTACTACTACATGAGATAAGTTGAAAATGTGCAACAGAAAACAGGTTTTTAGCAGAAACAATCAACAAATTGAAATAACTAGTTCCATGAATAAAGGCTTATCTTTGAGGAAAATTGAATCTAAAAAGAAGAAGAAAAATACATTTGAGTGACGATGCGTGAGTTACAAAGTATCATGAAGTGTTTAGGATATAACAGAATTTAGGGTGTTTTATGACAAAAATAAATACGAGTGCGAAGTGCAAATGTTTTTTGGTTTTTTTGTCACATAACACCAAAAACTGTGTTATATGGTATTTATCACACAACCCAAGTCTCTCAGCCAATCAGCATCAAGAATTTCTTTTTCCGGTAGTTTGTTTTCATAGAGGATGTTTTTGTTGCAGTCAGGAGACTGTTCAGACCTCACTATTCAATAATGTACATAAAGCATGGCTAAGCTACCTTAAGCATCAGTGAGGCTGATGATTTGATGACCCTCAAGATCACACCCCTTCCCATTTTGGGGCTCTCGCTCATTTTGCAAACTTGTTCAGTAGTATCGAAAGCATGTGTCCTTGGATAGTTGATCTATTTTATCACCCATCTGGAGGGTTTCTGGTCAATTTGAGAAAAATTGGTTTTGAAACATATTTTGGCTAAATTCTACTTGTTATACTAAATTCTAATAGCGTTCGTTTTTAGCCAATTCTTTTAAAAATGGACCAGAAAACCCCAAACATTGGCCGAAAACACTGTTTTTAATACACTTTTCAACTAAATGCTACTTTTTACAGTTAAATCTTGATATTTGTACCCAATTTTGCTTTGTGGTATATTTTTTTAATAATCTTTTTTCTCAGTTACCAACTTGGATTATTCTAACATAAAATGCCGACGCATACATTTGTATCCTTGAGTCTATTAGTCAATGTATTTAGCCGTTATGAAACATTTTATGTAAATAAATCATGAGATCCATATTTAGACCCACCCACACACACACAATCACACACACAACCCAACCCCCACCCCACCCACCCCCCCAAAAAAACAACAGAAAAACAAAAGCAACTAGCCCACTTTACTTCTGTCCTGCATCATGTTTTAATGTACCAGCTGATAGACTAGACAAAGGTTTATTATACAGAAAAGGACTATTGTACATTCTTGACATGGAATATTTTTAAAAATACTCTTTTTATTTTGATGATAATAAGACATTGAAATAAATAAAGCAAAGTGTAATACTCAAATTTGGCAAATTCAGTTAAACTGGGCAGTATAGTGTTCAACAGCAGGATGTGGAATAAGTTATATTTATATCTTGGTGATGTTTATATATATATATATATATATATATATATATATATATATATATATATATATATATATCACCTATACTTTCAGATAATAAAACTCCCGTCTGAATGCTTAATATCGTTAATAAGAAATAAAGCATTTAATCCAACATATAACAATATAGATCTAGAGAAATTTCAATAAATGTATAATAAATTTAATAGCCACACCATTATGATTGGATATATCTAAGAAAGAATAATTTAACCTCTTATTCTACTAAATCTTGTGTAAATCTAATAACACATTACAATTATGTTGGTATGAATAAAGTTGAAATAGATAAATTTATAAAGAAACATTATGACTTATGGTGGCATAGAGGATGGTTCGCGCAGCCCGATTATGAGTGTTATAACACTCAATTAATTCAAGAAGAAAAAACTGTTTGGATATACTTCTTTCTACGAGTTAACAGCGGACTAACAGAAGAAGAATAGCTTGACTAAACAAGATTATGAGATAATATGTGATATCTGTGTTAGGTTGTCAAGTACTAAATAGAAAAGCAATTACGAAGTCCGAATATACTGTTCAAGACAATAACAAGATGTTTGAAAAATTAAGTTTAGTTGAACAAAGCTATGACTGAGATGAAATTATTGCAATAAAGATTTCAAAAATATATTTTAGCTTCAAAAGTTAGATTAAACTATCCAGTTGGTGAGGAGAATGTATTTTTTGATACCCAGTGATATGGTCATGAAAATCTATAGTGTGTCGGGTTATAATACTAATTTACTAAAGTCATTAGATTCATTTAAACTAGGGGTAAATCCTTATATAAATGTATAGGTTACAAACAATGGAACTAAAAAATGTGATGAGGAAGAAGATAAATATATAACTAAAGAAGATGATATAAAAACGTTAAACAAATCGTCCTAAAATAAACAGCAATGAAAGAAGAAAAGATAATAAGAATGCTGAATGTAAGAACGATGATAATGCTGACAAAAACGATACAACCAACAACATAGATCATGAGCAAAATAAACAAGCGTTTTTAATTATGTCAATGGTTGCAGGAGCTGGTGCAATTTACCTTATCATTCATTTTGTCTGTTTGAGTAAAAAAAAATCGTTTTACTTTTTGGATTAGTAAAAGCAAACTTTTCAGTATAATTGCAAAGAAAAGGCTAATTATTGCAATAATTAACAAAATGGTATTGTCAGCTATTAAAGAAATGCATTGTTGGCTGATACTAAGAACCAGCTTATCACACTACCAATGACACCAGGCAATGTTGCTGATGATTTGTTAGCTAAAGTATACTTTCAATGACACCATTCAATGTTGCTGATGATTTTGTTAGCTAAATTACACTACCAATGACACCAGGCAATGTTGCTGATGATTTTGTTAGCTAAATAAAACAAATTTGCAACATTGGTTTTAAAACCTTTATTGAATTCATCAATGAAATCTCTATTACTGCTGATCTTAAGCCACCGATGGTTAATCCTTTCACAAACTTTGCTATGGTTAGAACAATAGCTGTTGCTATAATATCAATAACTGCTGAAACAGTAGCAATTGTTACACCTTTTTCTTTGAACAGTCGTTTTGACCTTTCATCTAATGGTAACTCTTCTTTAATTTTGTCCTTAATGTTATTAATTTATTTCTCTAAAGATATTTTCTATTTTTACTAAGTGGTTAACTATTTGTACTCTTCGACCTTCCCAACGTTGTAATAAATCATTTAGTTCTTCTTTTTTAGCTGAATCTTGTTCTTTAACAATATCTTTATTATTTGCTTTATCTCCTTTAGATCAAGGTCTGTTTTCATTGATACTTTGTTTGGATTTGCAACATCAACAAGAGTCACATATCCTCTTAAGTCTCTTTGTTCTTAATCAGTATACAATCTATGATCATTTTCTTCTCTGGTCAAAGATTCTTCTATGTCATTTTTAGTGTTTCAATCTGAGTCTCAAAAACTATTTTCTCTTATTTAAATTCTCACCTATTTCTGCTACAACATCTAAAAAATCAATTTTGTTTCAATATTTGTTATATGTTGTCGAATTGTATTATCTTCAAATATATTAATTTCTAATTGTGGATTCATTCCGGCTTAGTCCATTTACTTTCTGCTCTTTTCCAACCCATTAAAAATCCAAAACCTGCTTCCGCCTATTGTCCAAGCTATATAGTTAATGATAACATTTTTTGGCTTAGCAATCGAAGAAAGCTGAACATCTTCCTTAGAGAGTTCTTCGTAATGCAATGTTTCAGCTATGAATTTAAAACTTATACTGTTCTTAACTTATCTTAAAATTATGATTGATATCTTCTCTGGATATTGGATCAAGAATTTGATGCTGTACTATTGTGGTAATATCAGCAGTAGGATAATGTGTAGGATCTTACATAGGATCAGGACTAAGATCAAGAGGAGGCAAATCAGGTTTACATTCAGGTTCTTTATGAGGTTCTTTAAGTAGGTAAATAAAATCACGTGTCACTCAACTTGAAACGGCAAGATATAACGGAACTAGTTTGGCTGCTTTGCAGGACTGAAGACTTAAGTTGTGATGGGATGTTAAGACCGGGCTTCGACAATAACAGACGGGATAACAGAAGCCTACGAAATAAGAATTAATAATTAGTATAGTAAATGGAACATCCAAGTAAATCACTGGTACACACTTAACTGAGAAGACTTTGAATAGATTCCAAGCAGATAAAGAAAGCATATGATTTTTAAAAAAAATGCTAAATCAGTTACAATGTCAAAGCCATTGTCAGATGCAATAATACTATGAGTGACATCTTTGATGAGGAAATTTCCTTCATATTGATAACCCAAACTAATACAGAAAGACCAAACGGGAGGCTACTTAACAGCAAAAGGAACTAGATACTTTAGTAGGTTTTTATCTCCCAATTTCGGCATTAAGTGCTAACTTCATAACTTTTTAGCACATTTATTTTAAAAAGAAAAACGAGAAAAGCAAGTAAGTTCTAGAAAATCATGACCTAGTTACGTTTTAAAGTCAATAACTACTTAAGATATTTGTAACTTGAAAATAATCTCACGATCGCCTGAAAATAATATGTAGGTACAGCACCGTATCATAAGTATTCGCGAAAAGGCCAAAATAGTGGACGAAAACAAACCCCATCCTCTAGTCTGACGTTCTATGTCGCGCCTTGGTGATAATATGTTGTTTGAGATTGCTCCTCGGAAATTTACATGGATCTAGCTATTTGATACACTACTGTATTGTCGTTTGACTGTAGTATGGGAAAGTACACAACTGATCAGTAAACATGGGTCGTAAGTCACAAAACTGAGTACTGACATGAAACAACTGATTGTGGATTTGAAGCGAGAAAGTCATATAAATTGTGAAGCTGTTGAATATTACCGAATCTACTATTCGGGGTGTGTTGAAGAAAGTTTCGTTGAGAGGAAGCGTGGAAAATGCACAATGATCAGGTCGGCCTAGCAAAAAAAGTAGCCGCGATGACGCCAGCCTGTTGAGACGTGTCAGAAAAAATTTTGAACAATATTTGAGGGATATAACTGCTGAATTCAATGAATACAGGATTGATAAAGGTCATTTTGTCAATGTTCAAAAAAGCATAAAGGAAATAGAAAGAATAAAACAACAAACAGAGGCTTTCGTGGTGTTAGAGTATAGGAGATGGAATAATGAACAGTGGAGTAAAGTAATATTTAGTGATGAATCAAATATAGTTATCTGACAAACACCAATGTGCTTTTGTTTGGCGATCTTCAAAGAAAGAATATCGTCCTGAGTGCATGCGCCTTCCCCTACAACGGATAGTGTCAATACTCATGTGGGGTTGTATCACTTCCGCGGTGTGGAGTCTTTGTGTAAGGTCGATGGAAACATTAATGTTGAGAAATGTCGTAACATTCTTGATCAACATCTATGAGCAGTTTTTGACAATCATTTTGTTTATAAACTCTATTGCTTCCAGGACGGTCACTCTTTTGTACATCGGGCTCGTATAGTTGAGTTCAAACAATTAAATAATATTCGATATATTACGTGACCAGCACAGTCACCTGATTTAAATATTATTTAAAATATATGGCTTTGGATAAAGAAATCTTTGCAAAATGTTCACAGAAAATTAAAACTCTGACAAACATTTTGCTGTTGCGAACGACATATGGATTCATTTTAATGTTATTGGTGATTATATCAGGAGCTTATATAATATCATTCCCTGTTGGATAATGACATTGAATCGTTCAGAATGATGCCTAACAACATATGAAGGTGTGGGTGTGGTTTGCTACATCACAGTTTTGTGACAACTATTTGTTTACGTCCATCATTTTGGGCTTATCGCAAATACTTATGATTCAGTGCTGTAACTTGAAAATAACTTGAAAGTAACTTGAAAATAACTTGAATAACTATTTAGGACAACTGTAATTTACTTACAAAATAAATGGTACAGCAAGTTCTTGGAAGTAAAACTGAAGAAAAATTCAAGGTTCCTAAAATGTATCGTCATATAGCTGAAAGATCCTCGTAAATGAACCTGGTAAACAATTTAGAAAACGTTTACAAGAATCTGAAAAAGCAACAGTAGAAATATTAAGAAATAGTATGGCTGGTGAGATAACTGATTTACGTAAGTATGACTTACATGGGGACTAAAATATTTATTACTTGATAACTGGCGTTGTTGTTGCTATAAGAGTAGGTGTTATATACTTTTAAAAAGAGCCAAAAAAGAATCATTGAGGGGGAATAGTAATATAGCCTCCAAAGAGTCAAATATCTTTAACCCATTAATCAATAAGGTTAATTCATTGCTGTAGGTTACTAGTGGAGTCATGAGTAAATTTAATACATTTTATAGTAATAAATGGCAAGCAAAACGAACACCATAATTAACACTATGTATGTGCAGCATTAAACTCAACTCTTACAGTAAGTTACATTATGCATTTGAAGAGAATATTACATTTAAAATAGATTCCCCACCTAACATAGGTATGGAAGAAGTACTAAAATTGCTTATTCCAATTTCTTTGAGTCCGTTTATGAATGAATATCTAATTGCACAAAGGACACTGCCAGACAAAACAATTTTAATATATGGAATTACCTAACGATCATGGAATAATTATTAGACTGATGAAAATTAATGAAATTAATAATGATTTCGTTAAAGAGATAGACAATTATAGAGGTTTTAAAGAAGGTATTAAAGAGCATATAAGTTTATAAATTTTGTAGAGTTTGGTATGCGAGGTGTTTCCGGTGGAATGGATTTTGCATTTGTTAGCTTACTGGTCGTGGATTTTACAGTACTTAGTATTTCTTCAGTATTTACAGGATTTATTGCAACTTTATTAGGGTTTGTTGCAAAAGCTTTGAAAGACAATCTGGTATACAAATAAAGTTTTAAAACACAACAAGATTTAACCTCTGTTATAATTACATTGAATACTATCGATGGAATTGTGATAAAGCAATTAACGATAAAGAAATAAGTCAGGATGAACTTAATATGATAATGAGTACAACAAAATGGCTTGACCTTAGGACTGCAAACGATTCTCGTTGATTAAATGAAAGTCCATACAGTGAATCGCATTAACCATTCGGTGACAGCTAGTTTCATCACTGTAGAAGGACGGTGTGAGAAAGAAATATATTTTTCAAATCCAAATGATAGCAAAGATGGTAAATAATACATGTCATTACAGAGAATAGATTTTGTATTTCTAATGATCAAGAAAATAATATACTCTACTATATAATCAATAAAAATGAAAACAAGACCATATCCACACCTGATGGCTTTTATAATCTTGAAATCTACATGAAAAAAGTCAGAGAAGGAATGACTGCTAATGACTATATGGAAGAAAGCATTGATATTGACTGACAGAAACAGAACCCTAAAGTTGTAGTAACTCGGAGTAATAACTATACAACTACAACTATACATTACTAGGCTTTAATAGCATATATATATACATCTACCGAAGTTTTGGGAATTTTAAAGCCTAAAAACATATATTTTCCTTGATCAACTAAATATTACAAAGAATTATTGTAAAAAGACTCCTGCTCTATTAGAGTGCCTACCTATTAAAATGTATTTCACGTAATTTATATCATACAAAGTTAATAGCCCATATAAGCAATAACAAGAGACACTATAAACATATTTAATATTAGAATAAAATATTAAGACTCTAATAATAGATTCTAATAACATATATCTTCTAATATCTCAGGCAAATTAATTTGGCCGTTTAATGTTAATAACTGAGTTGGTTAAACGCAAGGAATCATTTTTTAATATCCAGTAATAGCTACTGATGCATTTCTATTCACAATTGTCTATATTAAGTGTAGTGATACAAAAATAAAAATAGAATTTGAAATGTAAGATAAAAAGTTGGTTATGAATACGACAAGTATAGACAAAGGTGGAATTTAGCTACTTTATAAATGACAGAAATATCATTAACCGCATGGTTAATTTCTTTAAGAGGTCCATGTGATTTTAGTTTCAATTTCGCAGAGAAAGATTTAAAAGCTGAAGTACTAAGTCAAACACTAAACAATCACTTAAACTTGAAGAACGACCGAGTTACAAATTTAACAGATCCTATTGAAAACTCTGAACATGCTAACGCCGAAATACGTAAGACTTTCGAGGATAATAATTTGAAAGATGTAAAAATATGGAGAGGAAACGTTAATAATAGATTGACAGTTGTGGATCAGAGTATCCCAGAAAAATCTACTAAACTCTCAGAATTGCAAAAACAAATAGATGATAACAAGAAATATATTTCAGATGTCCAGGATTTATTTACCGACAGACTACGAATTATATAAACTGCTTTACAAGCGGTACGAACTGTTGGACCGGAATCAAACCTAAAAGCTGTAGAAACATACAGCAATTAGTACAACAAATTGAACAAAGAATAAATGCTGAAATATCAGCCTTACAGTGTGACGTAGAGGAAACAAAAAAGTAAATAGAAAAGTATAATACATTACAATCACAATTTCAACAGCTGCAGAAAGAATTAAACGATGAAAAGAAAGATAATTATGACGATATCATAAGTTAGTTGAAGACTTTAAAGCTGGTGGGAAAATGTTGGAAGATAGATTGTTAGCTCTCAATAATAGTCTTTCACAATTAGAGAGGAAGAATGACTTTGAAGAAGTCAATACAAAGATAGAGGACATAAAGAATAAGGTTATTGTAAGTGAAAGTACGATTAGATATACAAAAGAAAAAATTACGATTTACCTATTTTGGATTTAATTAATACAATTATAAAAGATTTAAAAGATTTGGATTTAAAGGTAGATAAAACAAAGCAGAAATTGAAAATATTAAATAGGATTAGCTACATTTGAAAGAAAAGAATTGTATAGGCGTTAGCAGAAATAACCAAATATATTTATGAAAACAAGAACAAGATAATTTTCAGTGAAAGTACAATTAGATCTATAAAACAACCTACGATTTATTTATTTCAGATTTAAGTAATAACATAAATGATGTAAAAGAATAGTACTTAGCACCTCTCAAAAATGAACAATATGATGGAATAGACAAAGTTTTAAATACAGATAAAGAACTCCTAAATAAAATTGGTGTAGTACAAGGAAGTATTGATGGATTAGATAAAGTTTTAAATACAGATAAAGAACTCCTAAATAATATTGGTGTGGTACAAGGAAGTATTGATGGATTAGATAAAGATTTAAATACAGATAAAGAACTCCTAAATAATATTGGTGTGGTACAAGGAAGTATTGATGGATTAGATAAAGTTTTAAATACAGATAAAGAACTCCTAAATAATATTGGTGTGGTGCAAGGAAGTATTGATGGATTAGATAAAAGGTTGAGACGATTAAGAAGAGATTTGAATGACATAAACTAAAGATAACATAAACAGACGAAATTAAAAAGAAATTAATAATGACGTAGAAAACAAGACCTTAGCAATAAGTGAAAGAATTGATACAGCTTAATCAGAAACAGAAATCATTAATAAAACGTTGAATGATTATAAAGGCTAAGCAATCATAATACAAAGTTAGATAAATTTTATGATAAACTATTTGTAGGTATATTACATTGTGATATCCGTTTTAGGTATAAAAACAAAAGTCATTTTAATACAAATTTAAATCACTATGATTATTTCAGATATGAAGAAGGTTTGTCAGATAGTTATAGATGGCATTTTATGCATATTACGTAAAAAAACAAAAGTCATTTTAATAAAAATATGTATATTTAATGCATATATTACACCACAAACAATATCTATTGTTTATGGATTTGAGTATGACCCAACATAGTTTTCATGATATGTAGATCACCTGTCTTGACCTTTTCCGGAACTCTTGCCTGCATGCTCGTTAACTAATTATTTATGTTTATAATGAATAGGAACTTGTAAGTTGAAAATTTTGTTTTCAATCATTTTGCACTGTGTACATACTTGTGATCTTCTTGGCAAAAAAAATATGTTGAAACAAAACAAAATATTTTGCTAAAGACTTTCGAAATTATTTTAATAAATTATCAAAGAATTAAAACATCCAAATTAAATTTTATCAACTTACACACAAATAATATAATCCATAGAGATGACTTTAACCTTTATATTGAATTAATTATCAATAATAAAAATCTTTAATACGAACTAAATAAAGATAAAGAAATTGTAACCAAAACAATATTCAGAGCGTGAATATCAACAATATCAATATCATAGAGTAATACAATCAAAACATATTATTTAGAAGGAAATAATATTTTATTTTTTACAGTTAAAAGAGTTTTAAAATAACGATTAGCGCCTTCTGTCGCTTGATTTTGATTTTGGAGATAGCATACAAATTTACTATCATTAAAGATAAGGATGGAAATCTGTTGCAATTGATTTGCCCGTTTTGAAAATGTATTTGTTAAAAACAAATTATGACAGAAGTATCACTAACAAAACGTCTAATATCTTTAAGATATTGATTAGACGGTGATTGCTTCCAATGATCATATAGGAAAGAAAAATCCTTGCCATGGATGTGACAAAAGACAAATATTTAAGTTACCCAATTAAGAATAATAATCCTATAAAACTGCAAAAACATGGACGTAAACAATTATGCCAATGTAAATGTTTAAAGCTGATGATTATTCATTTAGAGTCATCTAATGTATTTCATGATCTTTAGATAAAAAAAAAACATGGCATCCTGTTACATCTCCAACCAGTTAATGATAGAGTTTTTATATACTGCTCAACATAGTAAGATTGGTTCTATGGTGTCTCTGTTATCACACAATCAGTTGTATATTTTCAATTATATTGCTAAAATTGTTGGACAGAGATCCCATTGGTGACTTTCGTAATATCTTTTGCTGAACTAAAGTTAATTTACACAATACCGATGAGGAACTATCTCCATTCAAATGGAAATATGCCCCATATCAGGTGGTTCAAAATTAAGTAAAATGGGCAACTTATAGTAACTATGAAATTTTGGAAAACTCTAAATTATATAACACCAAATTCTGTATCATATGTACCATGTTCATAGGTCCACCAGTTTTCGACTTACACACAGCAAACAAAACTAACAACTATTGCAACTTGTTTCCATGGAAATATTCAAATGTAACGGATGAAACATTCGCAATAGCATAAGACAAGTCTAAACTATTATATTATACATATTGATATTACTTTCAAAATGAAAGTATTAATGTATGAAAACAAGACAGTAAGTACTAGTAACTCAATATGTAAATCAATCCCCAGCTTTATATAAATGAACTTATGAAAGGTCTTTTAGATAAAATTATGAAATATTATGATGTAGTCTGACATTACTTCAAAAGCCAAATATATAATTGTCCTGTATAAATTACAATATCAGCAAATATAACTGCATTTAGTGGTACAGTACAACCTATCTTAAAAGACCACCCCTTCTGTCAACAAAAAGTGATCTCTCAAGACAGTGGTTTCTGATAACAGGTTTGTGCAGGATGATGAGTTTTCAAGGTCAAAAAGTTAACAGAGCTTAAGAAGGAAAAATACCCACAATTACTGTATATGCATTTTGTTCTTTATTCTCAGTTGTTGTTACAATATGGCAATCATTTCATCTCTAAATAATTTAATATAACTTATATCATAAAACATTCACATTTATATTTTAAGATCATGTGTACATGTAATAGCATATGAATTACAAAAGTATCTAAGGTAACATTTTTTTGACCTGTCTATCATTTATCTTCATGTGTCATATGAATTACAAAAATATCTAAGGTAACATTTATTTGACCTGTCTATAATTTAACTTCACATGTCACATGAATTACAAAAGTATCTATGGTAACATTTATTTGACCTGTCGATAATTTAACTTCACACGTCCATACATTTCAGAGTTACATTAAAAGAAGCTTAAGAATTGTACAGTTAACTAGGGTAACACTTATTCATCCTGTATATGAATTACACTATAGCGGTTTTGATCAGACTTTGGGTATATATGGAATAAATCTGTACCAATGAATCAAGAAAAAATACAGAATTAACCCCTACAGAAACAAAATAAATTTATTCAGAGACTAAAGTCAAAGATTTAATTCACGGACGACATAGAAAGATTAACTTGATAAACAACAGCTGTAACCGGCCTCACTACAGTAAACATATGAGCAACCCAAACATTTTACAATGACAATAAAATCTGGAAAACGATTATCACTTGCTAAAGATAACGACAAAGACCTCATATACCCAAGGCATTAAGGATTGTCTCCAAAGACAAACAACGTACTCGCAGTCACTGCGCGAGGGTTTTAGGCGCCCGGGGGCAATGTTCTTTAGTGGCGCCCCTACTTTGCCAGAGAACAGTTTTTATGTCAGTTGCCAACCTCCACCCACCCCCCATCTAAGCCCTGAAACTTGGAGCTTAGATGGAGGGGGAAGGGGTGGAACACCAAAAAGCTCCCGACGGCCCCCCTCGCCCGGCGCCCGGGGCCAATCCCCCCCCCCTCCAGCTTGACCCCCCCTCGCGCCGGCACTGCGTACTCGACCGCTACACTAAAACCCTTTAAATTGGTTTCTCATTATGCCAAACAAAAAATATATACGAAATTCGTTGCATGGACCTGCTCCCTTTGAAGAACAAATGGTTAATCGTAATGGGGATTTACATGACTTGGGCACTACACAGGTGGTTAGTGACACGTGTTTTAGTCTGGTTTACTGTCTGCATAATACGATGCTACCTGCATGACCTGAACATTTTGGAAGACCGGTTGCCAGACTCAAACTTTATGTTTGTTTAGAACAAATCCTCCTTAGCGGTCGTGTTTACAAAGGATTAAATAAATGTCTGTTGTGTTTATCTCTGTTTTGCCATGCGGTCGTTCATAGCAGTGCTGTTTAAAACAATCTACACGTGCCTTCATACCTTCCTAAGCGATCGTGGTTACAAAGGTCTGTGGTAGTAATCTATATTTTTGATATGGCGGTTCTTAACAGCAATGTCGAAATGCTTATTGTGCCTAGAACTCACGGTCGCTCGTAGCGTTCTGCAGGTGGTCGCTCACAACAGTGCATTTATATAGTAAAACCGATCTGCGCATGACGGTTGTGGGTGGTCACTCCAGACAGGTTTTACTGTATTTTTAAATACACCAGTAACAAGCTATTCCATTGGTAAAAATGCTTCATCTGCACAGAATCAGATGTTTATATTTTTAAATAGTATGACAACAAAACAGGAATGAGGATCATGCATAAGCCACTGATCACAATACAAAGATACAACTATTTTATTTATACTGATTCGTAAAAAGTGTTGGTAACAAGCCTATATTTGATAGGTTTTATATTATTTCTCTGAGACTGCGATGAAACTACTTTTGATATGAAGCAAGTATACAAACAAGCAATAAATCGGTACATAAAGTATCAAAATGGCTAAGCATTACTCCATCCCAAAATATCTCAACCTATTGCGATCTTAACCTTTGATGCTGGATAAACTTAATTCAACAACTAGAAGAGATGCATATCTGGGAAAAGTGTCATGAAGATATCTAATAACCACTGAAAACTAATCATCAGTCAGGTAAAGTTCATGGATGGACAGGCAGGCAGCACCATTAAAACAGGGCCCCTTGTATATGGTGGTCATGCAAATTAATCAGGTGAGTTTCACTACATTTTTTCAAACAATTATCCAAGATTATCTTGCTATACATTTTTGATACATTTGACAATCTGTAGTTATTTTATTTTATTGGGGGGGGGGGGGATAGAAGGGGGAAACTAAGTTTAATAATGTAATACTTACCCGTCACTATTACCTTGCTTATAAATCAAAGATAGCAATTGGAACAAGTATTTTTTTCCCAATAAATTAAATAACAACATGTCAGCAATATACATGCTAAACAACAATAATTATAAAGGAATAATAATTTGTATTAGGTAGCAAAGAAAATATTCTAGCTCTAATTAAATTCCACTATATTTATTTTTTTTAAAAACCATGTTTCAATGTAACTTTTCATATTCGACCAATTAAGAGTCCCCTGCCATTGAAAAAAAAGAAAGTCGTCTTAACTATCTTCCTAAAAGATTTATTTACCATAAAAATAATCTTTGAAATATGCTAGATTTCTTCAGATTTTGTACTCTGTCAAATTTTCATGTTGTATGTATATGCTCTGATATGTATGGTAAGGCAGGCCAGCTCTAGTGTTGCTTGTATATTGAACCTGAAGCGACATCCCAAAACAGACAGTGTCAATCCAATGACATTCATATGTGCACAGTAAACACTGTGCTAACCATGTACTGCTTGCATTTGTACATTTTGTTGCATGTATTAGATGTGCAATGGGGGGGGGGGGGGGCCTCTTAGAACGACAATTTACCTCTAAGAACAGTACGACTATATCCTGATGATAAAAATAAAATTTAGGGTGGGTGCGCTGCCTTTGTTACTGACGACAAGCTAGGAACAGTTGTACAATATCAGAAGAGCCATTCGCATTAGGCAGAAAGTATTCTTTACTCAAAAACATAAACTACACTATCACAAATTACACCATACCATGATCATACAAAACAACAACAACAACAAAAACAATGTTATGGAGTAAATGGCCTGGATCTTATTCATTATTAATTTTTTTCTCTCTATATGTAGTAGGTAGTGATAAACAAGAAGTAAAAAAATAAATGTTAACATGCTTTCATGGAAGAGCTGCTGTATGCCCAAAAAGGGGATTATTGAATTATTGTGCTTTGCAACTTTAACGATTTTCACGCTGGGAAAGACAACGTTTTTTTACTTGGCATCAAGGTACTAAAGGTGTAAATTCTTGAAACAACTGCTGTGAAATGGTAAGGTTTATAGTTGCATTGAGTTTTTAAAAAAATCGTTTTTCTTGTAATATAAACGAAATGGCTTATACCCAGAATATTCACGCTTCGGCGCTTTTATTTAATATGAATGTGGCAAAAAGAATAAGCAAAGTCATCTTTGGTGCTTGTGAACTTTAATGAATTAGAGACTTCCAAGCCAGACAGTTTGCAGTAACCCCCTCTGATCTTGAAGTTAAGGTCAGGCAAGGACATACACCTGCCACTTGATGTTTAATCCAAGTTGATTGTGGTTTGGTCTGGGTTTGTGTTGATTTAACACCATTTATCAGCACATGGCGACCAGTATATTTGTTAGAGGAAGAACCCAGGAAGACCCAAGGAAGAACCACCAACCCACGGAAAGCTAATGACAAGCTTCCTCGCATACCCGTTGGTCAAGCTGAGACTCGAACTCACGCTGACAGCGGTGAGTTGTGTGAGTGATCTGTAAAGGCGAGCGCCTTAGAAAATTCAGCCACCCGGGGTCCCCAAATAGAATGTGATCTGCAATCAATTAAGCAACCGATTCAAGTTTTAAAAACAATTAAAACAAACCAGTTTAATTAACCAGGCATGTGGAAAAGGACTGTTTATGAAGATAACAATTTTGCAGTTCAAGAAGGCAGAGGATGGGGTAGGGGGAATAGGGGAGGGGGTGCAGTTCAAGAAGGCAGAGGATGGGGTAGGGGGCATAGGGGAGGGGTGCCCTTCTATATCTTTCTATTTGGAACACTGGTGATCTATTGCAATATTTAATTAAATATGGCAATATTACTGCATTCTAGGGGTAAAACGATACACGTGTGCCACGCATCAATATGTATCGCGATACAAAGCCTACGATACAATAAATTTTCGATAAACATATGAATTTCAAGGTCTTGCCATCTTTAGAAGGATTGTCATTAGTAGGGTTGTGCCGTTTCATGTGTGTCAACATATTGGTCCTATTTCCAGTATGCAGATTACAGACCGACACAGACGTGTCATATGTTCATATGCCATTCTCATCCATGACAAGATAACAAAGATACTTTCAAACAGGCTACCTGTTTGCTGTCGGTGATTCTAATTCAACCATTTGGGTCATTTCAGGTTGTGACATTTCATCGGATGCAGGACTCATCTTGGTCACCGTGCCCTTTGTGTTGGCTTGCGTGAATGCTTGAAAAACGTCTTATTAGCACCTTCATGTCTTCACTTAAATTTGGAAGGCATTACAGTCTTCAAAACAGATGAAATAGTGTAATTTCCTCGTGCATAGAAAATCTTATATAGAACAGGTCTGGGTGCGGGAGCGGAGATCACGAACTGAATCCCGTCCCTTTTTTTTATCCCGCCAGCACGTTCATTTATTACATATATAAACGTAAAGACGACATTCCAAACTTGTTCCCAATGTATGATTTAAGTCGTTTACTGATCATTTAATAGCGACTTTTACACAAAGTTTCTCTGTTGCTTTGTATTTATTTGAATCGAGTTTGGATGCTTACACTTCCGGTGTCACATAAGCTATGGTAGTTGTGGACTGGAACAAACAATAACCACCAATCAGAATTTAAAGTAACATATTCATTGCATGACACATCGGAGGTGTGTGCCTCCAAATAAGATCCAGGTAGACAAGATACGAAGCAACAGAGCAACTTTACATAAAGGTGGTTATTAAATGATAAGTCAAGTACTCCAATCATACATGGGAACAAGTTGGGAATATTTCATTTCAAACCGAACGAATTAGTCAACCTGTGTTAATTTGTAGAAGTGGATTTGGTATTGTCAATAGGATTTTTCTTTCTTTTTTACTGTCAGAAATGAATGCCTGTGCCTGTGATGGTTCTCTCGGATGGATTTTTAATTTAAAAAATAAAAAGGCAAATGACCAATATTTATTAATGACTGGTGAAGATTAAAGTAATTTGTAATGGGTAAGTACCATTTTGTATCGATTCTCCCCCCTCCCCCTCTTGTATGGCTACATGCATCGATATGGCAAAATTATATATATATATATATATATATATATATATATATATATATATATATATATATATATATATATAATTCACCCCTACTACATTATATTGATTTATGAAGAAACGAGATAGTTCTTATTTTGCCGAAATTAAATGATTTCAAACACTAAAAAATGATGAAAATGATTGGTAACACATATCAAAAGATCACAAGATGCTAAATGCCTTTGTTGGTATTTGTTTTGGAAAAGCAAAATTCAATTTGATTTTAGTCATTTTTAGTTCAATCAGAAAAATTAATGCTAGTTTCATATATTCTACATACTAAACTCGGCAGACTCCTTTTTTTCTGACATCGTAGTTATTTTGTGAGCGCTCTTTCTGGAAATTTTTCATATCTGGTCTATTAAGGATTTTTTAAGATTTTTTTATTTTTATTTCGATATTTAGTATTGACGGCTCAAGTTCTTTGTAGTTCTTCAGTTTGACAATCAGAACTAATCACGAACATACGAATTCATGCATCAAACAAAATATTAAAAATAAAAAACACTCCCATCTGACACAACATTTTTAAAACCTGTTATCGGAAACACGGCATTTTTTTTATTTCGCCTTATAAACATTTACACTGGTTATTATAGACAAGTCCAGTGACCATCAAGAGAAACCATTGGTTTTCTGATACAAGTTCCTGTCATGCGGCATAACTACATCTATAGTTGGGTTCCAATGGTATTGCAAATGGTACCTGGTAATACATCTAGAAATGTATTAATGCAAATGGGTTTACTAACAGAGTTCCTAGTACAGGAACTTTAATAATTTAACAACATTCTTTTTCACCTTAACGGGAACACTATATATTCATCTCACCTTCTAGGGCCAAGAACCTCATAATGTTAAACTTACTGCAACGTTATCCAATTGTTTTGCAGGGGTACGCAGATTCCAACCTCCCAGCTTATTTCCGGTCAACAATTATTTATGTGATTTGTCTTTAACATTTTCTTAAGTTTTATAACATGTTTCTTCTGTCTTTAATACTTTTATTTATTATTGAAGAAAAAATAATGTTTGCAAATTAATTCTCACACGACAGCAGCATGTGATTATTCGAGGGAGGTCGCCCCTACGTGGTTATATCAACTTATAGCCACTCTTTCTTCGGTGCCACAAATTTACTTTATGAAAGTCTTAAAAGGCTGAATGAAATACATTGTGCAAGATGTATTCTAAGACGTATGATTGCTGGATAATCATGATATTGAATCATATTGGCAAATCACACCATGATTTCTTCATTAACCCCCTCCCCCATATTTAAAAATGTCTCCTTTTCCAAATAGAGAGGCAAATTTCTCCCCTAAATTTTCAATTCTACAACAGACCCTGATAGTGACCATATTCATGGGGAAAAGAACTGAATACAATTATTCAAGCCAATGTAAAAAGAGGTTTCTTTATTAATTTTTCAGGACATTTACAGAAATATATTGTTAGATGCAACACCAGTTACCATTCACCATGCCATTGTAAAACAACTATAGTCAGCTTCCTAACCGATATGAATCGTATCTGATCCTCTATCTCGGGCTTGTGCAACTTCCAACAGGGCGCGGGCCGGTTAGCCATTTTTAACCATACACGCATGATGTAAATATAACCGGATAAAACTAGGTCGTGGACCAGATGCGACCCGCGGGCTGTAGGTTGCACATGCTTGCTCTATCTTTAAAAGCATTTACCTGGCACAATTACACTCTAGCTGAGAAGTATGCATTCACTACATAACTGGGACATTTTAAACTATACCTTGCTCCATCCGAGCAAACTTTTGTAAGTTGGAAAAATATAGTCGTGAACAGCAATTACAATGTGAAATCCATTCTATTTTTGCGACGGAACAACTGAATGCACATGTTTGATTATTTGGTTAACCTCAAATGAACTGTACCATGGAATTTTCCGTTCCGGATCTTTCTCTCATTTAACTTGAAAAATCACTCATCTACCGGCATTTATTACCAAAAATAAAATACCCGTTTTTTCTTAATTACTTTTATTTTTAAATTAACAAATCATTGACTAAATCACAAATTGTGTATTTGCATATGTTTAGTCTCTTTTGTCAATAATGAAACCTCAAAATAAATTAAATTTTCACGGTCGGTGCGACTTTAACCTCGAAAATACGTTACACTTACGGCCGTCAAATACTTTACTCTGCAACTCAGCCAGCTGACATAAATCTTGAATGTTTTCATTGCCAGGTATATTGTTTTTAAATGACTATTAATTGCCACCTTCAAGTTTTTATCACTTTTAGCAACTTTGGTCAGAGACGTGGATGGATGTCCATTGAAGAAAAGTTGTTGGCGCATTTTTCGATTATTTTCTAGCAAGAAAGAGCACCCGGGGAGGGGATGGGGTGGCTACAATTAAAACAAAAAAGAAGACAAAACTAGTGACACAATTCCCCGAATCACAAAAATGTCCTGTAAGTTGAGTATAGATCTTTAAAATCCTTTTTTATTATATGCCAAAACATTCCACAATAAGGCTGTCTGAACAAAAGTGTCTTTATATTTTTTTCCAAAATAAATTCACATTTAAGTAGAATTTAAAATGTCAGTGCTTTGACAACATTTAAAATAGAACTAATTTAGACATTATTATTATTATAGTAGAACTATCAACATATTCATGTGGAATCTAAGTATTAATTAAAATATTCGGATGTCTCAATAAAAATGTAAAATCAAAATGAATACAAGTAAAATAAAAAATAATATTTTCAAAATATTAGCTGATATTTTTATCAAAATTTGAAGAAAAAAAAGAAATTTAATCAGATTTTGCAATAAATATTTTACATAATAATAATAATGTATGTATGTCTTATTTTTAATTTATTTGTTTAGGAATTAATTTTGTTGTATTGCAATAATAATAATAATAATAATAAAATAAGTAATGTCTACATCACATATTCTTTTAAAATGTTAGCCAACTTTCTGAGATGCTAAATACCATCCAAATCTGAATGAAACATTGTTTGGATCAAGACACCTCTATTCAGACTTCATTATTGTAGAATGTTTGGCATATAATACAAAATATTTTTTTCTTAAAAATCTATACTCTACTTACACGGTATTTTCATGCTTCAGAGAATTATGTTATTGTGGTTTCGTCTTCCTTAAATTTAATTGTAGCCATTATAGTCGTATGTATTTACATAGTGTATACACTATATATATATATATATATATATATATATATATATATATATATATATATATATATATATATATATATATATATACTTACTGTTTTATTGACCTGTGTGAGCAGCTTATCATATACATTGGTCTGCTCCATCTCCTAAAAATAGCATGACTTTAACACTGTATTCACATTTGATTATATTTTTCCATATTAAAAAGAAACTGAGTGGACTCAACTGGTAGGGTCTGAAATGTTTAACTTGTGAAAGAATTCAATAGTTCTAATGTAGATTGTAATTATGCCAGGTAGATACATTCGGAGATTAAAGGTGGAGTACGATTCATAATGGATCGGCAGCCAATTATATATCTTTCCGGCCCCAGTTTTGACGCTGTGTAATAAACTCCCAGTTCTCGAGAGAACGCATCTCCAGTGGCGTACTAAGGGCAAATGGCGCCTGGGGTGTCGATGATGGCCCAAAGGGCCAGAATACGAGGCCCGAATTTTTCTCTGCTGTTTGGGCGCCCCAAGACCTCTGGCGACGGGAGTAACCACCCCGTCCGCCCCCTCCCCAGTTAGTACGCTACTGCGCATCGCTCTCAATGACGTCATGACCACAACATGCATGACCACAACAATTTTTTATACTGATCAACACTGAGTAATATAGAAAGACATATTTGTCGATAATTCTATCATTATCAGCTGTGAATTGAAACAATGATACATACCATGACAAAAACTCCATGTCACTAATTCTCTCTTTTCCAGTCAGTAAGTCCTTATAAAAATCCTTGCTAACTATTCTGACGGGGCAAATCAACTTCCCGCCATAATAGACACCCAGTCAGCTACTCAACATGTGATAACAACATAACTCGCAGTGGATAACTGCATCAGTAACACTGTTTATAATATTGTATGGAGTTATAAAGTTTCATGTGGAGCTGTCGTTACTGTTGTTCAGAAGTGGTTCTTTGTCATTATAATTTGTACGTATTGACAAGAAAAAAATACTTTTGTCATGCATTTTATAGTTAAATCTGCATCCTCAACATTTTGTTTATTAATATCAAAGTATTAAGATTTTTGATCTGATGACAAATAAGCAATTTTATCTTAACCGTAAATTTTCAACCATCCTTTTAAAGAATCTTGATATTTAACTTGTTTTGACCTACTTAATTTTCCTAATTTGTATATAATGGTAAGAATGATAATAAATTGAAAATAAAACCTTCTACTGAAACTTTATGTCTTTCCCCTGATTATTTTGCACTTCTAGAGAAATGAGTTATGACGGATGCAAAACAGTTCTGAAGTTCTGCATATTCACATTGCCAACTAAATTTTAAAAATTGGCCATAAGCTAAATCTAATATTTTTGCTTACAAGTAAACAATGTTATTACAATACCATCATGATTTTTCCCAATTTGATTTTTTTACCTTCTGAGACAAAATCTCTATTTGAAAATTTTTCATAAATATAAGAAAAGCTTTAGGAATGTTAAATTAAGTTTCTTTGCGTGAGTTTTCCTATAAACTTCCGTTTTCTATGTGCTATTAATGTTCCTTTGCAATATATTTTTACCGGTGCATGTGTACAACGGCGTCAAAGACATAGGTAGACTCCTGTGAAGTGCGTCCAAACAAGTGACGTAATACACAAACTTTCCGACAAGTAGTCGTCTGTTTGAAAGTACGCCAAGAAAAGTACGAGGGAATATATAATTATCAGTTGATAAGCATGTTTTGCTAAACTAACTACTGATTTAAATTAAATGAGAGGTATCACTATGAAAGGAGTTTAGTTTTGAAGAGGTGAAAGTAAGTGAATTGCTTAGGTGCGTCAAAACCAAGGACTCCAGGATAGAATATTGTTTGCCAGAAAGCTTAGGCCCATAGCTTATATATATATATATATATATATATATATATATATATATATATATATATATATATATATATATATATATATATATATATATATATATATATCGATCACTCACAGAGAAACTCCCTCTTTATGAAAAAAAAAACTTTTTGGCAACAACCCCCACCCCATCCCAGATACTGTCCCTGTCAACCATAACCGCCAGGCCAAAATTGTACAAGGTCATAGTAAAGCATTCTCACTCATATACTACAAGCAATTACTTTATCCACAACGGTTTTTGCTAAAAGCATATATTCTCCATCGGGGCACAATTGATGGCTAGCAAAATATTGACCCTTACACCGCTACTTCTACATCATAGAAGGTAAATTTAAGTTATGTCGAGAAAATCTATTAGATCTAGTCTGATAAGCGATAGTGGAAGTTATTATTATTTGGCTATTTAAATATCCAAAACACTACCTGCTATAACGTAAACAAAATCATAATCCCACCAGGCTTTAAACAAAATGGCGATGTGGGTAAATTCTCCAGGCGGGTGATTTGAAAGAATTTGTTTAGCTAAGATCACATGCTTGAAAAGCTTGTACTGTGGAAACCTTGATGAATTCTTCTTTTAAAATTGCAACATAGGCACATTCAATATTTTATATCTGTTGAGACTGGTGAGTTAGCCTAAGTAACTTATCAATTCGTTATTTGATATGGAACTTCAAGTTGAGACTAACTGTACGGTATTATAGTTAAGTAAACTTGGTCACCTTCAACTTGGCAACAACTTCTATGAATACGACTGAACAGACAATACTTGGACACTTACTAAATATAACAATGTATATGTATTTATTTAAAAGGCTTGAACAGTACTCGAGTGTTAGAAAACAATACTTAAATTTTCGCGCGCACTCTTCGTCCGCTGTCTTCGTACTTCTTTACTGCGTAAGCTGAAAAAAAAAAACTCGTTGTGATTCTTTTGGCTATCGATTTTATGCAACAAACTCGCCATCTCAAAATCGCATAGGACCGTTACCTCGTTAAACGCAGTGATCATTATAATCTTAATATAACACCAGTGGCAGCGTTAGAATGGAGAGGACTATTGCCCTCGGGCGCCAGGCGAAGGGCGGCGCTATCGGGAGCTTTGTTTATTTTTGCAGGTGTAACGGGGGCTTAAATGGGGGGGGGGGAGGAGGTAGGATGGAGTTTTGGCAACTGACATAAAACTGTTCTCTGTGGCAAAGTCGACAGAGGCGCCACTAAAGAACTTAGAACCCAGGGCGCCTCAAAACTTCGCGCCGCCACTGTATAACAGTTCATTACATAGTGCTTAGAAAGGAATCCATTACTTTGTCATGAATATATATATATATATATATATATATATATATATATGTTTCCTCCTTCCCAACAGAAGTTAAATTATTCAGTGTTTCCATAATACTCATATTTACATACAGCATTTATAAGTCTTCCATTTCAGACGAAGTATATTTCAAAAACAGGTAGAGATAAGTTACATCTACATGGAAAGAATAACTCGTCTTCCAATCCAAAGTTTACACGTCGTTATCATTTTTACAAGGAACCAAGTTTTTGGTGAAAAACAAATAACGTCAATATATTAGAGAGACACGATTCCGTCGCTCGTTGCTTTGTGACCCGTAATACCATATTTATAACGATGAATTGTCTCTCTATTGCATCAGACACCATTATGTATATATATATATATATATATATATATATATATATATATATATATATATATATATATATATATATAGAGAGAGAGAGAGAGAGAGAGAGAGAGAGAGAGAGAGAGAGAGAATTACAAATATACACCAAACAGATCGGAAAGTACTATCCCTAGATCCGACACGAGAATGCTTGATAACATTAATATAATTTTTAAATACGAACAAATAAATATGTGTACACACATAATACTTGAAAGCTTTTGAAACTGCCTTTGTAAAACTAACAAACGCTTTTTGTTGGATATATTTTCTGGTTTCACAAAGCCACAGACAGTAGCTACTACTTATGGATTTATGGATTTGACTCTGCTCCATCAAGTTTTGCTGAACAAAAGTTACACTATATAGATTTCGTAGACTATTATGTTATTAAAAAAATAAATCTGGTATACCCCCCCCCATCCCCACCCCACCCACATATATATATGTGTGTGTGTCTGTGTGTCTGTGTCTGTATATATATATATATATATATATATATATATATATATATATATATATATAGATACACTTAGTCAATTAATATTCAATATAGATACACTTAGTCAATTAATATTCAATATTGAATTATTAATAAATAAAAAGTCGTTCTTAGCTACCAAAAACATAATAAAGAAAGTTTCTAAAAACATTTGCCCAGCGCGCTTCGCATAATAGAATATAATAGAACAAAAGGATCAAAAACATATTATTTAGAATAAAACAATATTTTTCTTTCATTAAAATAATTAAATTAGCACGTGGTAATATGACAGGGTCGTTTATTTTAAAGTTTGATGATTAGGACAGTATACAATGTATTATCATTAAATGGCAACAGTAATCAGAAGAGCTATTGCTAACGCTTTAGCATCAAAAGGGGAAATTATCTGTTTAAATTATTTGATTCATATTGAGCAAATGAAATGCAGAAAAACTAAGGAGTTCAATGAAACAGAGCAAAGTCATTAGATTACTTAAATTAAAGATTAAGAGAGCAAGGCTTGGTTAAGCAGTATTTAAATAATTTGGATGAAGCTTTTTCCCTATATCCTTATATTAATCTGTGTGCTACTTTACATAAACCTAATATACCAGAACATAGCGATTTGTGCCAACCTTTGATAAACAGATAAATTATGAGTATGTTTTTATTGCCGTTGTAATGTGTGCTAGTGTTTTATTGGTTAATATCCGTGAGCTGCAAGAGAAACGAACAAACGTTAGAACAAGTTCTTAAAGTTCTTATGCGTCCGATAACAAGTATCAACTAAATTTTACTAAATAAATAGGACAGATGACAACATACGTAAAATATATAAGTCCTCATAAAAAACAACACAAAAGATGGTGTTAAGAATCTTAATCCAGCACATCATTGTATTTCACACACTGCAAGTAGTATTGAACCTGAACAACACATGCAACTCGTAATACCTAGACTAGGACGAATTATATAAATTGTACCAGATAGTGGGTTGTATTTTGGTATTTTGGTTTTTTTGTTGTTTTTTTCCTTATTGCTCGATGTAAAGATTAAAGGGCCTGTAAATAATTCAGTTCCAAACAATGTTGGAATAATGCTGAATAAGGACACGAGCATTTCTGACGATAGCGATGATATTTTCAAGCTAAACGAGTATAATATTTCCATGCCGTATACAGATTTGTGGTTACCAACGTTTGTGAGACCAATATATGATAGAGCAAGGTATAATGAATGAAAAACTGAGAAAGTTCAGAACAGGAGCATCTAATACACAAAACACGGGCACAGAAGCTAAACACGGAATGACGAAATTTGCACTAGATTTATTTTAAACAAAATATAAAACCTTTTTTTAAAATTGTTGTTAGTTTCTGTCTAACAGTTACATACAAGAAACATACAACAAGAACGAGTTTTAGAGACGATTTTGTAATTCTAAATGAATTAGATAAATTGCTAGAATTATTTATTATTATATACCAGGGAACTAATACTTTGTTTTTTATAGACGATTCTACTATCTTAAATGAGATAAAAAGAAAGCAACCAATCTAACTAAGCTAGCATTCAGTGGTAGCCATTATGGAATATCCATGTGGGTGTAAGTGCAAAAATATCATGGAATTCTTCGTGACTTCTGTGAGAACACTAGGTTCATTGTTATGTTTAACAGTAGAGACAGAAAAACTGTGGAGTGTATTTTCCTTGAAAATCACATCATGCCATAAGAGATGAAAGGAGAATTTCTAGGAAAGTTAAAACAGAGTATACAGAGTGTACATATAAAGTTATGACTGCGTCTCGAGTATCCATTTATCACAAGCTGTTTGCTGATCAATCATTTATTTTATATTACCGTCAAATTATATAAAATGATATCTATATATGCACATTTGTACAGACATATACATCAGTATATACAGTATACACACATATTGCGTACAATGCATTCGAGTGATACATTAACTATTATCTAGTGTATCAAGAGGTGGACAAACTGTTATGCTAATATACAACCAGGAAATTATATTTTGTCAAAGTAATCTATACTACCTGTAAGGTTACATGGCTTTTATAGAAAGACCTGCCTGGACATACACAGCACATAAAGTTAATATAAGTGAGCAGCGGATATAATGTGCAAATGAGTTACTTCCCTTGATTAACTCTTTTTATTGCATAATACATGCAAATTGACATATACCTTAAACTTGGCAACGCAGTATTGTATACGTTTATGTATCAACCGATTATCTATATGAAATAGCTGTGGAAAGGCTTGGTGTCTGACATGGTAGGCCACTATGTTGGGCGCTAGGGCCGGAATCGATTTTGAAGCAGTTAGGCTTAACTTCCGACGTGAACAAGACTTTAAAAGTTGCATGAAGTTGAGAAGGTTGCTGGTGAAACCGCCTCCACTAGCGACTAAATGCAAGCAGCAACTATGCCGTTATAAGTTCCTGATCTGCTAAGGAACAAAACGATTTAACAGGGCTAGCACCCATTCATTGACAGTGCTTTTGCAAACATTATAAATAAATATTTCATTAGCCAAGCGCAGTATTTAACACACACACACGTGTGTGTGCGTGTGTGTGTGTGTGTGTGTGTGTGTGTGTGTGATGATGATCCTAACATTCCGGTTGCTTTTACAAAAGATTAATCAATTGTGGCACAAACTAAACTGGATCGCAAAGCTAGGAAAAAGTCTGATAAGAGAAATAAAAGGAAAAGACCCATATAATAGACTGAACTAATTGATGAATAGACAGGCTGCTTACTCATTACATAAGAAGGCTATAAAACGATTTCCGTTAAAATGGTCTCTGTAAACCACACAGATTATCAGTACAAAGTAGATGTAGTAGCTATGCAAGCGTTCCGAACATACAACCATGGATTCAAATATATTTTAACTATGATAGATGTTTTCTTAAAATGGGCCTCGTTTAGGAAAGTAAAAACAAAACGGGGATATGACATGCACGACGCTTTTATGCAGATCTTTAATGAGTGAAGAGAAAAAAATACTGTTCTGTGAAGGAAAGGAATTTTATAACCGATGTGTCAAGGAATTATTGGAAAAATAAAATAATGAATATTTGTCCACTTACTCAGACAAAAGCGTCTGTAGTGTCGAGGTTTAATCAAAATTTTTAAGACTAAAATGTTAGAGTATTGTACCGAAAACGAAACCAGAAAATGGGTAGATATATTACAAACCCTTATTGATACATAAAATAACTCATATCATAGATGTACAGAGATGTCGCCAGTTGAAGCAAGCACGGAAGAAAATAGATCTAAATTATGGATTTACTTATTTGGTCATCCACAGCTGATACCTATAGAACTCCTAAATAAAATATAGGAGAAGAAGTTACGATATTAAAATATAAGTCTATATTTTTATAAAGGCTATCTTCTTAATTTCACATAAGATATTTTAAAAACACGACAAATAATTTTAGGAGTCCCAGTGGTGTATAACTTAGAAGACTTAAGTGGAGAGAATATTGGTGGAGTATTTTACGAAGATGAGTTCACACCATGCGACAAACAATATGACATCTTCGAGGTTGTGAAAATTGTAAAAACAACAAAAACGAATAGTAAAAATATGTACTAATAAAATGAAGGAATATGATGAACCTTTTAATAGTTGGAAGCCTGTACAAATGTTGGATCACTAGCTAAAGGATTTCTAACAAAGCGCAGTCCTGGAGTCCACATAGGTCATGGTTTCGTTATCGTAGTGATGTTAGTACTATAAAAACATAGTAATATTTATATGTACAACATTTATGTTAAACGAATGGAAAGAAATAGTCCAATTTGATGTTATGTCTACTTTAAAAATAAGTCTACTGACGAAATGGACGAATTAACAGATTCCAAAAACGATGCACAAGTTGTGCAAATATAACTAAGTCTTATTGGTATAATAATGGAGATCACAGAATCAGATAATACAGTTTAAAAAAGAAATTACTTGTGAATGAAGAAAAATTGTACCAATCGGTTCATTATTTGCTTATAGATAAAGTGAATTTCACCCTAATTTTATATATGTACAATGCCACTAAAAAGATAAAAAATTTACAGCGAAAATGTTCTGCTGAAGTTGTAAATGAAAGAAAACAAAGTGCTATACAAAAGTCGCAAAAGTTACTAGAATCCTCATGAAGCAAATTACAGCCTCCTCTCCCAGCTGGAAAAGAGAATGAAAATACTATTCACAAAATATTAGTTCAAATTGCGAAAGTAACTATAAAAATCGGTTGCTAGAATATCAAAGACCGTGAATATACCTAAAAAATAAAACTGCTACAATAGCACAAATTGCGAATGAAACTAAAGATAGGATTAATGCGATATTATCACGCAATTTACCTAGTGTAAAAACACCAGAATTTGAACGAAGTAAATTACTATCTTTTCTAATGGTCAATGGTATTCATGGTATTTATATTCCAACAGAAAGAAAATTGAAAGGATTTGTGAAAAAAACTGACACTGAAAGAATTATTAAATATAATACAAGACTCGTTTAATAAACGTTAAAATTAATATAATTTTTATGCCTGTGAAAAAAGAAAGTCAACATCAACCTTTGCTTGATGTGATTGCTTTGTTTTAAAAAGAAGTTCAACCATGCTTAAATAAATTATAACTAAAAAATAACAGAATTAGACTCAGTAAAAGTCCAGCTTGATTTGGCTGTTGAGCTCGGTAAAATAGATTATAGTGGTAAATTATATCATGTAATGTAGAATGATTGGAATTATAAAGCAAATTCAAGAAAGTTAATGAACATAAAAGAAATAGAAATGAAGTGGAAAAATCTTTGATTAGTAAAAAACAAAATCTTAAAATAAAGTAACAGAAGGTAGAACATGGCTTTTTGAATAAATGTATGTTCTGTAACTCTTCATTTTGACAGTTTTAGACCATTAGGATCCTATATTGATTACCATATATTGATTACCATATATTGATTACCATATATTGATTATCATATATTGATTACCAAACTGGATATAAAAAGCGCAGCATTAATGTACAAAAATGATGATAATAAATGTTTCCTTGATGCAATAGAATCAAATGTAAACCCACCCATGGATCATCCGTATAGGCCCCAAAAATATAATAAATTTTCATAAATGTCCCATACAAAATATATGTGGGGTGAAAGCATTTGAAAATGAATTTGGTTTATATACTAATGTCTATGAAGCAGTAGACAACGCAATTAGAGCAAAAAATTAAAATACCACAAAAGATAAGATTATGGAACCAAATAAATCACACAATAGATATAATGGCAGAAAAGGGTTCAATTGTTAAATTTAAAAACTACCAACATCAACTAAAGGTCCCATATGTTCTATATTGTAATTTTGAAAGTATTGTTGAGCCGATAAGTATAGATCAGGACCCAACTACGTCATGGACATCAAAAACAAATATTCTCATGAGTTTGCCTTTATCTTAAATCTTCGCACAAGGAATATGAACCTATATTTTACAAAGGAGAAGACTGTGTAGCAAAATGTTAAGAACAATTACAATAAATTAAGGAAACTGTTTCTGAGGAACTAAGAACAATATATGTTGCAACATTAATATTCACAAAAAAATTAAAAGTGTATTATAAGTCAACCAATATATGCCATATTTGTTAAAGGAATTTTACTGAAAACGTAAAAAAGAACAACATAAAAGTACGAGACCATGCTCCCTTAATTGGAAAATATAGAGGTTCTGCACATAATGGGAGTAATTTAAATCATAAATATCCAAATTATATTCCACTAGTTTATTGATAATTTATCTGGATACGATTCTCATCTTATTATCAAGAGTTTAATAAGAACTGATCCTAATCAAGAAATACCGATAAACCAAATACTGATGAAAAATATACTTTGTTTAGTAAGGATTTTATATCTGATAGATTTTAAAAAGAGGTTCTAATAAAAAAACAATTAAGACGTCTAGATAGTTATCGTATTATGAACTAATCGATATGTCGACTTCCTAAAAATATATAAACAATGAAAAATTCATAGCAACAATGACAAAATTAAGCTTCTCTGAGAGTTAAGCATGTCTAAGTGACAAAGATCAAATAGGAATGTAAGCTAAAGTTTTGAGAAAAGATGTTTATCCATATGAGTACATGGATTCATTTTAAATGATACAAACAAAACTGAATTGCCACCAATATATACTTTTTACTCAAAACTCACTGAATCATGACTTAACGAAGTGGATTACCTGTAAGTGAAAGATGTTATGAAATATTTTAGATTGAAGTCTCTTGGTGATATTTACAACTACTACGTAAAAAGAATACGTTGATGTTATGGGATATTGTCTGAAAAAATTATATCCGTTTACACGAATAATTATAAACTCGACCCAGCACTTTATTTTAGTGCAGCGTGACTAGCTCATGATGATGCTTTGTAAATAACGAATGTAGAATTAGAAATGTTAACAGAGTATGATATCTATTTTAATGACTGAATTTGGAATTAGGGGAAGCAAGGTCCCGAATAGACAAGTTTAAGCAAATCAAGAGCAGTATCTTGACAGCAAAGCGAAAATGATAGAGAATGCGACAAAGCCAAACCAAGGTAATTCAACATGTACCTAAATATCAACAATTTATATGAATGCGCATGCCGCAGCCAATGCGTTAAAAACTTTAAGTGGGCAAACTATGAAGAAATGAAAGTATTAAAATTTCATGACTTGGAGTCACGATTATAAACTGGCGGAATTTTTTAAGTAGATTTATAATAGCAACGAATTTGCGTGACTATCTTAAAGATCATAATTTGGCTCCAGCAAAACCATAATTCTTAATCAAGATGATTTATCACCATTACAAAAGAAATTGGTAGAAGATAAAAGAGGTGAAAAACCTTCAGAAGTCAATATATTATGCACGTTGAAAATATAAAACAAAATATGTTATTCGCTATCGTAATTTAGAGATGTATGTTCAGTTAGGAATAAATCTAGAAACGATATGCATAGAAGTTTTATTCGATCAATAGCCGGTGCTAAAACCATACATAGATATTAACATATCTTTGAGGCGAAAAGCAACCCCTGAATTTGAAAAAGATTTCTTTAAACTAATGAATAATTCTGTCTTAGGAAAACAGACAGAAAATTGAAGAAAGAGAACGAATGTAAAAATATGCACTAAAGAAAAGAAATATTTAAAACTTCGATAGGTTATTACAATGCAAGGAGAATAATAATATATGAAGATATGGTATTAATTAGCATAACAACAAGAAAGTGAACCTAAACAAGTCAATTTATGGAGGTTTTACGGTGCTAGAAGTATGTAAGTTGGTTATATACGACTTCTATTACAACACACTAAAGACAAATATGGAGACAAAGTAAAAAGTTTAATGACTGATAAAGATTTTCTGTGCAATAGTATTGAAACAAATACAATTTACAATGACAAGAAACAAAATCTTGACATTTATGACACAAGTGACTACAAAAAAGATAATATTTTTGGTATTCCACGGATGAGTGAAAAGATACCGCGACTTTTTAAAGATGAACTAAACGGTATTTAATACAAGAATTGCGATGCCTTAAAAATAATCTAAAATTAGAGATTTACAAAGATAGCTTAATTTAACCAAAATATAAATCATCAAGAAATGAATTTAATTAGATCCAATCATCACGAGATCTATAATATCAGGATAAATAAGCTTGATCTTTCAGCATATGATGATAAACGTTATTTAGTGGATAACATGAATATTTTACCTTATAGTTATTATTCTCTAGTACAATAGTAGCAATGAAAAAAAAAACAGTGAGAAAGAGTCCATAATCTATTTTCTGACTAGCAAAAAGCATCGATATAAAGGTAGGCGTCGGCTTTTTAATGTCTGAATAAATCCTGTGATAGTTGGGGATAAAGGGTATACATTAGTCTACAAGACCTAGTGGATATTTTTTTTTTTCTTCAAATCTTAAAATCTACCACAAAGCAAAAATTGGTCAACAAATTTTGATTTATCTCTAAGAAGTAAAATGTAGTCGTAAAGTGTTTTAAAGCGGTGTTTTTGACCAATAATTTGGTTTCTGCTCGATAAAAAATACATTGTCAAAACACTGTTATTATTAGTGTATGAATAGAATTTAGCCAATAGGTATTTTAAAACAGTGTTTTTAACTAAATGTTTTCAGCCCCATACCCACCCACCCCCCGAAAAAGGGTCTCAAAACAGATGAAATGGCCCAGGACATATGCTTTCTATACTACTTAGTTTATGGTAAACACATCAAAAATCAAATGCATAGAAAATGGAAATACAGAGAACAAAACATGCATTTAAATTATTTAGAAAATACATAGAATAAGATGTTTAAATTCAATTTGCTATATTGACACAAAAGCAAATTTTCGAAAATGATTAGATCTACGTCCTAGTAAATAATTAAATGGAGAGAAAATAAAACCAATCAATTATTCCATAAAAGAATTTTACTTAGTTGAAAGCGCTTTTAATGCATTTTATTAAAAAAAAAACAGTGATTGGAAGTGTTAATAGGATTAGGAATTCAATTCTAATCTTTGCCCATCTCTGCATTTAACTTTTAGTTAATTTTGAGAAGGGACTTGGCAATGATGCTACATGCCAACATCAGTGGGTTACTTGTCATACTGGAAATAATGCTGTATACCAGCATCTACTGCTTACTTGTCATCCAAAGATGTAGTAACTCTTTACCACAACCTGTATACCAGCATCTTCTGCTTACTTGTCATCCAAAGATGTAGTAACTCTTTACCACAACCTGTTTCCAGCTTTAACGAAACACTTATCAGGAAAGCACTGGCCCAAATATTGGTAGAGTTTTCTATCCCGTTACAAGAAGAATATTTTAATATCAATGTTATGTGAATCAGGTGAAATGCTCAAGGCCCAACTCCATATGTGTTAGTTTGCATAGACACATTCTCTTTTTCTTGGGAATATCTTCAATGCATACATTAGCAAATAAGATCCAGTTTAGGTCCGGCAAATAAAAAACAAGTTAGATTGTTTGTAGCAATCCCCATAATGGTTCGAGAATACTTCCATCATTCAATCACTGGATTTGGAAATATAGCTATTTAATTGCCACCGCAACATAAACAGCCGAGCCACTGTTTATAAACAACCCAACACACTTGCGCGAGCTTGTGACGTCACAACAGGAACCCAAATTGGCTGGCAGAGTAGCTCATCGGTGTGACAGTCAACGAAGGTACCAATAAAGCCTGCGTTTGGTTTGCAGCATTGTTTAAATGATGTGTATATTTACATTAAATATGTTTGACTACCTCTGACATATATTTTCCTGAAAATATTTCCCTTATGTTTATGTTTAGAACTGATTTGCGTGTCCAAATCTTGCAAAAATCGCCACAAAGAGGACACTGTATGCGTTTCTGAATAATTTTATTCACAAAAAGACTTAAAACTTTCGCGCAACAGTAATAGCCGGATACCAAATAAAGAATAAATCGTCTATATGTCGATTATATATTTGGACAACAAAAAAAAGTAAATTATTTAAAAAAACTTTTATATTCAGTATATCTGTGTATAGGTGTCATTCATATTACACAAAGCCATCTAACATGGAATGTAGTATTTTACAGTTCTAATTATAGCCCATCAACTAACAGTGGACATGTGATAAAAGGAACATTGATAATTTATCATTTAAGATTGCGTTTGAGAAAGGTATCATTTTATTACACGAAACCATCTGACTTAAGGGCGTCATATTTCAGAGCCCCAATCGTAAACTCAGCAATTAACAGCGGAAGTTTGATAACTTATTGATAATTGTCCGTAAATACTGAGATAAATTTATTGTTAAAATGAATTTTTAAAAAAGTGGGGAAACTAGCGATTTCTCTGGACCGCCAGTCTGACACTGCCTTATATATTCATCTCTTGCAGTAATAGTCTGCCTTTGACAATTTCTCTCTCTCTCTCTCTCTCTCTCTCTCTCTCTCTCTCTGAGAAATGTGAGAATTCTGTAAATTGTAATTTCAGTTGACTTTTACCTGATAATAAAATCGTTAGCTTCTACGTTCTGTTATTGCATTTTTTTTTATTATTTTTTTTATGTTAAGACCGCGCGCACTTACTTGTTTAGCCCACTACTTTAATCCTTCTCATTCTCTATTCGTTGCCTACTTGTCTTTGTTGTTCACGCGGTTTAATTTAACATCCTTTCCCAAGCATGATTAATTCAAAAAAATTAAATTCACTTTTAGATGTAACTCGGCATCCTTCAGTGCATTTTTCAGCGACAGCTCACAACCTCTCCCCTTGTTCTGACTTACATCTAAGTTTTGTTTGTCGTAATATCCGTGTAAATATATTAATATCCGTGTATATATATAAATATACGTGTGTGTGCTTGTGTGTGTGTGTATATATATATATATATATATATATATATATATATATATATATATATATATTAATATACGTGTATATATAGTAATATACGTGTAAATATATTAATATACGTGTATATAAGAACATCTTCCCTAATAATGGGACCTTAACTTCAGTGCGTCTACTTCAGACAGACATGCTTGCAAAAAGAACAATTTTTAACCAAAGGCATGCTTATGAACAGAACTACTTTTTGCTAAGAGAATTTGCTCAAGCATTTTTTTTAAATAGTGGCTGCATACGAAACTTCCTCATCCAATATACGGTATTGTTTATTTATATATATATATATATATATATATATATATATATATATATATATATATATATATATATATATATATATATATATATATTGGGGGGTGTAAAACTTGCATACGTTGTGAAAATATGAGTACAGATTTATGTGTCTTCAGCAATCGTGAGGAGTCTTAACATGACCTCTCGATGATTTGCTACATGCCATTTTTATTTGAGGTTTAGCTATAAAGAAATTGCTATATGATGATATTCAATTTTTCTTCATGTTAAGACGGCGAGGACGTACTAACTACTACTACATCTACCAATAACACACCTCCTTCCCCTCCACGCCTGATTTCTAACTCGCCCAATGAAATTGAAGTAGGTCTCCGCTTCCCCGAATCCTTTGAATTCAGTTTCTTTTCAACAGTGTATAATTGAACACTATATACCAGCCACAGTTGTAATAAGGCTTTAAATTTCAGGTGCGAACTGGGGGAGGGGTGTGAGGAACTGGTGCGTGCCCCCCTCCAACTCCACCCTCCCTCTAAAACTGAGCGCGAAAGAACCGGAACATTTCCCAGTGTAACTTTTCTGTATAGTTAGGCGGTTAGAATTATTCCCAGGCAACACTTAAACTGCAGGAGCTTCCAGGGACTTTCTTCCTTTTAAATGCTGAATGTTGAAACCATCGCTGATAATCTTCAGCGATAACAAGATTTTCAAATTAGCTGCTGTGGAGGACGTAATGGATGTCAGATTGTAACTATTTTCATTTAGAATAACGTGGACATCATTACAACTGTTTTGGTGAAAAACCCATGTCATAACGATCATCCATTCAGGGAGTAGTGACAACAAGATTTTCAAGACAGCAGTCGGGGCAGCCATATTGAATGTACGACTGGCACCATTTTCATTTAGGACCAACCAGGTATCAAAAGAAATCTGTTGATATAGCCGTATATCGGGGAGGAGTAGAGATAACAATATTTTGAAGATAGCCACCATGGTGTTCATATTGAGGGTTAGTCATTGTCATTAAGGACCAACTAGACACCATAAGAACCCTACTGATGAAAACCCCATATCAAAATGATTTTCCAGTTAAAAGGAGTAGCGAAAACAATTATATTCCCATACTCGTATTAAAGATCAGATATATATATATATATATATATATATATATATATATATATATATATATATATATATATATATATATATATATATATAGTAATGCCTCCCTATCATCTGGAAAACTCGCCAGGTCAAAGTAAAATTACTTCCCCTAAAAAAGGGAGAACAAAACTGGAAATCTCGATCTATGAGGTTATTCAAGAATTTGCTTCTTTGTCATATATATATATATATATATATATATATATATATATATATATATATATATATATATATATATATATATATATATATATATATTGTTACGGAATTATATATCTTTTTCTTTTGATAATGGTATAGTTTATAAGTTTATGATCTCTGTTCTTAGTCTAACAGCTGTCGTCTTACCGTGAGTACACATACGGTATTTTGGATCAATATTTCAAAGCCTTAGTCACATCACGTGGTTTTAGCGCGGGAAGAGGGTGAACTTCTGACCTAGATTCCATCAGTAAACATTTTGTTATTGATAAAAAATGTCAGTTTAGAAGTACTTTAAGCGGAATCACGCATAACCTAATTTCTGATTTGTTCGGAGAGGGTTGCAATATTTCGAAATACCCAGTTGTTTGTTTAAGACGTAATGGGTTTTTATTTTGTTTATGCGCAGTGGGAGCCTATATTATATAATTAATAGCAGTATTCTTCATTCTTCATAGTTACATTTGGATAGAGAGGTCATACACGAATTGGTTCATTTTGTGTGGGGGATATTCTTTGGAGATTTATTTATATTAATACAGTGCATTTTAAATTTGTACTGTGTCTTCAACTTAATTATTATACAGCTAGGTGGAATTATCGGAAACATTTCTAGATCTTGTGAGATTCCATATTCACAAGGATTATTTGGATATAACTTAATCTTATCAACACATTAGCACAGTAAAGGATAATTCATTCGGAACATACATTCGGAATATTTGGATTAACTTCCGGAAAGGTGAACTTTAAAACAATTTAGGACTTTTAAGGATATTCTATACTGAAAGTTATTTTTAATTCTTTCACTTTAATTGTTTGTTGAAATATTTTAATATTTTAGGAAATTAAAGATTTGTATTTTAATTCTTGAAAGCTTGTTTGAGTCTTTTCGTTTTCTACATAACCCCTAGTCGTAACAATATATATATATATATATATATATATATATATATATATATATATATATTGGTAATAGGACAGTTACAAAACAGGAGAGAAGACAGACCTGCAGCTTGGGTTAATCCGATTAGAATATGTTTGCATTCAGTTAAGCAAGTGATTCAAGTTTGACAACCAATTCAAACAACCGATTAAATAGTTGAAAATGGACATTTTCAGTTCAAGAGGACTGTGGGATACACATAAAAGGCAGAGGGGGGCACAGTGGGATAGAGGGATGGACATTTTGAGGGGCGCGGCAGTATTCCCCTCAATTTTTTTGTGTATCAACACTGACTCAGACATCTAGTTATCGATTTGTTCAGGCTTCTGGTGCATACTTGACTCAGGTTGGACAGAATACACTTAAACTCCTATGCCAGCTGGACACCGTTTTTTAATGATGCTATCCTATTCTGAAGCTGACATGTAATGGTTCTCCACATATTTTAAATTGTATTAATGTTAGGAGACTGTGATGACCGATTCAAACAAGTTATATGGTTTTATCATTTGCATTCAACCACTCGATACGATCTATACTTTTCCAAATTCATATTTCTCTTGATGTCAACAAGTGTTTTAGCTTCGTCGTACAAAACGCAGCCCCAAAACATCACTAATTTTTTTATTTTTTTTTTATTTTTTGTATCCATGATGCACCCCATAACTTTCAGGTCTCCAAAATTAATCACTCGTTCTCCAAACATATACAAACAAATTCTGTACAAAAAGAATCTTGGTCTAAAAAATATCACTTTTTCCAGTGCAATCAACAGTCCGTGTGCTACTCTACTTCTACTCTAATTTATCCTGTTTTTCATATCAACAGCTGAAACAGAGTATTTCCAACTGATCTCTTATTGTAGCCAGAATAGTTCAATCGTCTCTGGGCAGTTCAAGCTGAAATTAGGACTGGCAGTTATGAATTTATCATTTTAGTGAAATCTTCCTTCCACTTCTCTGGTTATTTTCCACCGATACGCTTGAATGATAACAGTTTAAAAACTTGGACACTGTGGAATAATTTACATCCATAATTTATTTTCCTCAGTTAATAGCAATCCTTCTACAGTTATACAATTGTTTCTTTGCACTCGCTTGACATTGAATAATTTCCGCGCGCTACGGTGTTTGCAGAAGAGATGACGGGAAGTAGACATGCTTCAATTCCGCACCAAAGAGTCAGGTGCTATTTTCAGTAATGTGTTTTCCAAACTCAAGTCTGTAAAAGGACCGAAACTCCATCAATAATACATTGTCTCTATTTCTTTTCAGTTACAACTAGGATAAGCTCTCAAAAGATTCTTTTTCTAAAATCTTACTTTCATTATCAACCAATCCTGGCTAGCCAAACCCATATATATATATATATATACTATTTTATCTACACCATTTCTAGACTGGTTCCCATTCTTCCGTAGCATTAATACTTTGAGTCCTAAAAGGTCATACTGTGACCTTAATTCTGACCATATGAGTGCAGGCTGATTCGGACCCTTGCTGATTCGGACCAGGCTTATTGGGACCAAACTAGGGGCTGATTTAAATGTGAGAGTTACAATTGTTAAAATTTATGATATTTCTCATTATTAAACAGTTTGAGCAGTTCAAAACTTCATTTAAGGAAACAAAACCCCGATTTTCCGTTAAAAAATGACGTTGTTCTGTATACAGATCAAATGAAAAAATATAAGACTATTTATCTTGCATTGCCAATTTGATAGTGGAATATTTTCAAAGCAGCTCATTCGCCTTTGTGCAAAATTAAAATAGTTAACTTTATTTTATTGAGAAATAATACAATTACTAACACTGAATAAAATATTGCGAAAACAGTGCCCATACAGTAACACTTGTTTTTTTTCGTCCATATATATATATATATATATATATATATATATATATAGATCTGAGTATGTTAATGCTTTTTTTGGATATATATAAAATATATCTTTATATTTTATATTGTACTATATACTACTGGTGCTAAATAACACTTATATACTAAAAAAATTAAACTGCGGTCCTGTCCAATATATGACTTAATTTAATACAATATCATACGCCTATATTCTGCTAATCTTGTGAATCTCGTATTAATTATAGTAAAGAAAATGACAATGAAAATGGTTCTGTTAACTCTGTTGAAAGGTGAAATATAATTTACAAATCTTTGTTTCAAGCACCGTATGTTTTATTTGTTTCTTCTAAATTCAGAATGTATCAACTAAAAATAATTGAGAAAACAGTGCCCATGCAGTAGAATTTTTTCGTGTGTCTGTATATATATATATATATATATATATATATATATATATATATATATATATATATATATATATATACATATATACATTGGTCTGAGAACGCTAATGCTTTTGTTACATTATGTAGAATTAATCTTTTGTCTTGTTTTGTCCTGTGCTACAGAAAACTTAGATACTAAAAAAATGAAACTGGAGTCGTGTCCAATTTATGATTTAATCGAATGCAATATCATACGTCTATATTCTGCTAATATTGTGGACCTAGTATTAATTATAATAAAGAAAATTATAACGTAACAGAAATGTTGGTGTTGTCTCAGTTGAAAGATATTGAGAACGATGACGAAAGTGGGACTTCCCCGTGTTTAATGAAATCACTTTTTGATTCAATGCCGCTATAATTGTCTCATCATATTATCACCGTCTTTTTATTACTTTGCTTGATCAGTACGCCCTTAACTAATTTAATTGCAAACAATAACAGTGAGATCATCTGACCATCAATTTGCAAAACCTGTTTGTAATTTACTGAATTAATACCATTCTAGAACGCAAAATATCATGCTGACTTTAAATAACTCTGTGGTTTTTGGTTACATGAAAGTGTTATTATGTTATATATGTGTTAATATAATAAAATCCATATTCAGAACTAAAGCTTTTACTGGATTTAATATGTGCTTTAAATTTAATATTTACGTTCAATAATATTTGTAACATTTTCAAAGATTACAATGAAAAGAAAATAAGTTTGTTTACTGGTTCCAGATTTCACTCGCAAGATAAACATTTAACGATAACAGTAAAGTAAGTTTTAATATTTGTGTTATTCATCAATAACTCCTTACACAGTATTTTGGGGGTAAATTTAATACGATGAAAGCACGATTTGCATGAGAAATCAATAAAACTCATGGGTCAATTTATATACGTTAATGTTTGATAGTGTAAAAGGTCCGGCATTCTGGCCTGCTTTATGAAAAGTGTTAAATGTTTTTCAAAGATATTAGTTTAAAGAATAGCTTTATGTTTTATTTGTTTTAAACGGTAGAAGAGGTTGGCACTTTAGACCCAAACGGGAGTCCCGTGTTCAATAGGGTCAAAAGTTTATACACCAATACTAGAAATGTACATTAGGCCGCCATTTTGAAATGTATGTTTTGTAACAGTGTAGCATGAGGCAACGGTCTGAACTCGAACTGAAATGCCGTATTACGTCATATGTTTCACACAATGAGTCGGTCTGTTTGTCACATGTTGGTTCTATTTTGGAGGTAGATATGAGTTTGTCTGCACTATAAATGAAATGCCCTCTTACGACATACATTTCACACGAGGAATTTGTCTGTTTGTAACATGTTGGTTCTGTTTTGGACGGAAAGTGTAATTGGTTAGAGATTGTCGACCGGGAAAATAGGAGTTTGTCTGCACTCTAAATGAAATGCCGTATTTTGTTTTGCTTGATAACAAAACTGACTTCTTTATCTCCCCTTATAACTCTATTATCCTCTTTATAAAGTTAAAATATGTAGCCCATGCGATAATATCCTCAACCCTCCACTACCATCTTTTTAAGAAAACAAATCTACAATCCTCATAATCCTTACATATAAAATACATAGTTATCTACTATTAATCACCTAGTTGTCTACTATCCACCATCAAAGTTATATATTATCCACCAACCAATTATCTCTAATCAACACCCAGTTATCTAGTATCAACCAACCAGTTATCTACTATCCAACACCTAGTTATCTACTATCCAGAGCCCATCTATCTACTATCCACCAACCAGTTATCTAATATCCAGCACCAAGTGATTTGCTTGATATTCACCTACCAGTTATATACTACCAACACCCAGTTATATACTATCCAGCATTCAGTTTATTTAATATCTAGCACACAGTTATTTACTAGCAAGAGTACCATCCTCATAGGTCCCCTTCTAAATAAATTTAAACTCGTATAGCATCCCTACCTTCGTTTGCAATGGTCATTATCGACTCATTTACTGACCCCATACGGTAGGATTTAAAAGAAGGAGTATAAAATAGAATTTAAATCCCTTATTCACAAGACTAATTTTTTTTTATCTCCCCCTACCACCCTATGATCCCTCTTGTAAAGTAAAAACCTCTTCACCCCGTCTGTAATGTCCCTACTCTCCTTACCTTCCTATTTTAAACAAAACTACCATGCCATGCACACAGGGTAGGATCCCAAAAAGATCTGCCTGTTTGTCTGTCTTTCAATGTGTGTGTGTATGTGTGAAACACAGAGAGAGAGAGAGAGAGAGAGAGTTACAGAATTTTTGAAACACGTCAACACCATTTTTTCAAAAACAACATTTTTAAAAAGCTTCGCTCAATTAAACATTAATAAATGAAGAGGGAGGATTAGGGTTTGTCTCTTCCTTTTCATGTACAAATACCAAAAATTAAATATGAATATATTTACAAGGTTGACAACGTTGCAAAGTAAGACTTGATTTGCAATTATTTAGTACAGTGTCATTTTTCCATCTATGCACACTATGTTTCTAGGCTAAAGAAACTATAAAACTATAATGTTCACAAAGCCACTTTTCTATTTTATCATCCTTTCTAAACATGGGAATGGCAGTCTGAGGTACAAGGATGAGTATGTATTGAATGTACTTAACTAAACAATTGCTACGTATATGACAGACAGTAAGTTTACAAAAAAGCATTCACTCTCAATCCAACCTGACTCGATCTGTTTGTAACAGGTTGGCTTTATTTTGGAGAGAATTGTAATTGATTGAAGTTTTATCGACCGGGAAAATGTGAGTTTGTTTCCCTTCTATTGAAATGCCTTATTGTTGGACTATAGCAAGAAATATAATGATAAAACTACACTTCCTATTTAAAATGTAGGATTTAAAAGAAGAGGTATAAATAAAAATAATGTATCCACCCCCACCCCCACCATCCCCCTAGACCCCTCGAAGCCCAGTAATAAATAAAGTACAAATATATATTCCCATATATAATATTCCTATCCGCTGTTACTTTCCTAGTTTTAAACAAAACTACTATATCTGTTTATTTGCTTTATTTTGGTATGAAAATGTGAGTTTTGTCTGCACTCTAAATTATGTTACAATTCTGCCAGTCACGAGTTTGGTTTACAAGTTTGCCTATGTCAAATAGGATTCTTAGACATATGTCGCAGTATTCTGCTAGAATCACTTTAGGATACTGCCAGATTTGGTTCTTAATTGTTTTTTACAATGTTAAAAATCTAGGCCTACATTCTGTTAGCATACACTGACCGACTATTTTTTTTTTATCTAATGGAGAGTGTACTTGTTACAAAATATGTTTATACTACGCGGATTGAAACTTTCCCTGAGGAGTCTGTCTGTTTGTTCTATTTAGGTGGGAAAATGCGAATTTTGTCTACACTCTAAATGAAAGACATTATAATATTTTTTGCTTGATAAAGATAGGGACATACAAGTACATCAAAGTGGGTTCATGATTTATGAGATATATATATATATATATATATATATATATATATATATATATATATAGAGAGAGAGAGAGAGAGAGAGAGAGAGAGAGAGAGAGAGAGAGAGAGAGAGAAGACCAGGGAATTAACATTTGCCAATCATCCAGTTTATTTATCCAGCTGTAACAAAAGTCTTACTCAACAGACCAAACAAAAATCATTTTTATTATTATTATTATTATTATTATTATTATTATTATGGAGTATAAGAACAAATAAAGCTAGACACCATTTTTTTTTTTTTTTTTTTTTTTTTTTTTTTTTTTTTTTTTTGCTGCATTATAGGACAAGGAGAAATTAACATTAGGGTACCCTTTTATGAGTTTCTGAAGACCAGGATAAATTCGATTTGTCCTATCCTTCACTCATGACAGTTTGAAATTTCCTTTCTGGATCACCTTTTAGTACACCTGCAGAATTAACTTCTTCCAAACTCTTGGACAAAATTCAAAACGTTCAACAAATGAGGGACGAGTTTGACATCACCGATGGAAAAGCGACTATTCACATGACACACGTTTCACCTCCAAGTGAAGAAGACAAAATTTGCACTTTATCTACTCTTCATGCTTACCAATATGTGTGTATAGCACCTTCGATAAACCAACAGATTTACGCCTGTAAGGATGTACATGACTAGCAAAGTCTTGGATTCGACACTTGACCACAAGTGGTGATTGATTACGTCAAAAGCCATTATGTGTGACAGATGAAGAAAAGAAAACATGAGCTTTATATTTTTTCTTTAAATGCACATTAGTTGTAGCATGAACTGTATTTTATTATGAATGTAAGTATGTTTTACATAACTGTGTTTTTCGACATGTACATTGGTTACACGATGAACTGTATTTTTTACATGTGAATTGGTCATTCCATGTGCTGTGTTTTATAACATGTCAATATCTTGTAGCATGAATTGTGGTTTTTTTTTTTACATGTGAATTTGTTATACCATGGGCTGTGTTTTATGACATATCAATATCTTGTAGCATGAATTGTGTTTTATTTTTTTCATATATATTGGTTACACCATGAATTGTGTTTTATGAAAACATTGGTTGTACATAAACTGTTTTATGACACGTACATTAGTTGTAGCATGAACTGGGGTTTTTTTTCTTGCATATACATTGGTTACACCATAAACTGTTGTTATGATATGTCAATAAGTTGTACATTGGTTACACTATGAAAGAAAAATCAAACATTTATAAAATGTCTTGTGTCATTGATGACATTTCAGAATTCCAAACACAATTGTTATGGATGCATCCTCCGTTCTTAAAGAAATTGACGAAAGCTTAGATCGTCAAAGTTGAGAGGCACTATATTTTCGCTCTCCCTTTAATATGTTGATTGCTGGATCTAGTGGTTCAGGCAAAATCGAATTTGCCAAAGGTATGATTGAACACAAATCCCTTTTGTTAGATTGATGATAGAGTAAAGAAACTGAGTTTAAATTAATTAGTGGTCCCGAATTCGTATACATTACCTACTTACTGAAATTATGATTTTTGCATATCAATTCCTATAGACTAGACTTTTTGCATATCAATTCTTCTTTTATATTTTTTCTCCACCTACAGTCTCTCAATGCTTTGACCACTGACCAGGATGTCTGTATATCTAGTTTCCGTTGTCTTGAAAATGGGCAATAAATAGGCAAATAATAAAGACACGATAACTATCTGGAATTGTTACCAGTAAATTTCTCTTTATGTCATTAGATGTTCTTGAATAAATTTAGACTACGCAATCGTAAGATACAAAACTCCTAGACAAGAATTATTCTTAGTCACATGCTGCTTTTACAATGGTTAGCTGATACTAAGGAAAAAACGAAGATATGTTTCATTTTTTCCGATAGGTGGCGTTCTGGTTACATTGGATTCCCCTCACCCGATACAGAATTGGCTTAACACTGCACCTTGAGTCATCCCATTTATCAAGCTACTGAAAGGAATGGATTTGTGATCAATGAACATATATGCTAACCTTATGGCAAAGAGACACCAGGGTGTGTTTTTACGTGATGTTTTTCTTTTTTGATGAACATTAGATCTACACTTTGGAAAGAAGCGTTTTAGCATGGCGTCAATTCATTCTTGTGGGATTTTACCAAAAAAGCGAGATTTTTCTATGGATGTGATTTTTTTTATATGTGTGTTCTTGAAATTTCATAGGGAAAGTATACCATGAAAGTAAGTTAATCTGTGTTTTGATTTGTTTAAAGAAGGAAACATTCTCTCTCTCTCTCTCTCTCTCTCTCTCTCTCTCTCTCTCTCTCTCTCTCTCACACACACACACACACACACACACATAAACGCTTATAGTGTTAGCCTGTAAGGTCCGCTCTCTCTCTCTCTCTCTCTCTCTCTCACACACACACACACACACACACACACACAAAAGCAAACACACGCACTCACACATTTACACACACACACTTGATTTTGCTATAGAATGATTTAGATTCAAATCATAAGGGTATCTGATCTGGCTTTATATATCTCTCAAAAATTTGCCGTAGTCAAATTGATTACGTGAAATAGAAGGTTCTATTACTTTAGTTTTGTACTTTTTCAAAAACTTGCACCCTCTCAAAAAAATTGCAGAACAGTTTTTGTTCATTGAGTAAATTTCATTGATTATATAAAATCTAGAGTTCAGTTGGTTTTTTGTATGTCAGATATCTTAGCTCTCTTTATGGGTAGTCCTATTTTGTCACTGCAATATATCAAGAGACAGTTTCTAACATTCGAGCTACCGTTTTCAAAATAAAACGATCACCGGGAAAAATGTTACACTGCAAGAATAACTTGAGTATAAACCTTCCTATTCTGCACTCCGTTGTCTTCAATCTAGAGCAAAACACGCATTTAGGAAAAACGTCAGTCATTATAGACGATTTCTATAGGATAAGTAAAAAAGTAGCAATGCACGCCCTGATTTTTTGTCAGTGCCGATTGAACAAGACGTGTTTTAATGTCCTTCCGTCTATGGTTTAGGGAATTTTGTAACATTGTCTGTAATAATCTCAAGGCCTGTCAACACGACATATCTTAAATTTGTGGCATACACCAAAATTTTACTGCGTTCATTCGAAAAAAAATATAGCACTGGGTTTTTTTTAAAAACTGATGAATGAAACATTTGCCAGTGAACATTTCTAACATAGAATTTACCCTTGTCTTCAGAAACTCATGAAAGGGTACCCTAATGTTAATTTCTCCTTGTCCCATAATGCAGCAATAGAAAACAAAAAAAAAAAAATTGGTTGTCCTACTTATATTTAATTTGTATTTTGTGACTGTCCGCCCACTTTTAATTATGTCTGGCGTAATCCTGACGACGATTTTTTAATTTATATGATATATTCAACTTTTACATCTTAATTAAAATGTTCTTTTTCTTACAAAACGCCACAATTTCTTATATTGTCAACCTGATCCGTTGATAGGACCTAGATTTGTAACATTTGTAAAACAATTAAGAACCAAATCTGCCAGAATCCAAAAGTGATTTTAGCAGAATATTGTAGCATATATTTAAGAATCTTATTTGACACAGTCCTACTCGTAAGCCAAACTCGTGGCTAGCAGAATTGTAACATAATTCTGAGTGCAGACAAAACTCATATTTTCCCACCTAAATATAACAGAGAGACAGACGCGAATGGGATGGTAGTTTTGTTTAAAATAGGAGAGTAGTGGCGATTAAGAATATTATAGATGGGAATATAGATTTTTACTTTATTTATAAGAGAGTTTGTAGGGGAGGGAGGGGGTGAATTATTTACACCTCTTTTCTTTTAAATCCTACCCTGTGTGATCAGTAATTGACTGAATGTTATTCATACATTTTTAATAGTCAGTGTAATTTTATCATTATATTTCTTATTATAGAGATTGTCCATCAGTATCAACACAGATTTATATCTATTTTGCCCGAATTTCGGCAAGAAATCCACAAAGAACTAACTAACTTTATGTAAATTTAAAAGCTGATAATCAACCTTTTACATTATTTTACTATGTTTGCGAAAACAGTAATAACTACTAAAATAAATCAGTTATGTGTGTTTCATTGTTTTTCTTATAATATTCACATGGTCTAAATCATCCTGGCATTTGATCAGAATCAGCCCGTAGTTTGGTCCGAATCAGACACGGTCCGAATCAGCCAGGATTCGTTTATATGATGTGTCAAAACTATAGTCCGATAAATCAACCCCCCAAATATGTGCTGATACTGATGGACGATTTCGTCTATCAGTATCAATACAGATTTGCGGAGGGATGGTGCTGATTTATAGGACTCTCAGAACTATACTGTAACCTCATTTCGGGTACTTGTGTGTTCCATCATGATGACAATGTGTTGATATATTTCTGGCTACTTAATGTACCTACCAACCTTGGTGATGGCGGATTTTTCACTTTTTCATGTATGGTATTGTGGTTGAAAGCAAGCTGGTCATTGCTTGCAGCCTAAGTCAATTAAGATTTAGATTAAAGAAATAAATAACAACTTTTTAGGTAATATAGATAATTGGCTCTAAGAGTTTCTTTTTTTGACAGGAATTGTTAAATGTAACGGAAAAGAGTGATAGATAATCAGCAATTTTCATTAACCTTTTAGGGGTTGAAATTGGGCCCCATTCCCAGTGCCAAAAATGTGTATACAGTTGTATTTTTATGTTGACCTGAAAATGTCCAATTGAGTGGAGCTAGGTTGGAGATTTTTCATATAACAAGTAAAATAACAAATTCTTGGAATAATAAAAAGAACAAATCTGTATTAATCGCATTTATTTTATGGAAAAGTTGAAAACGTTAGCCATGCTGGATAGTACAACATTGCTCATTAGAACATTAATGACAATGCAGTCCGCTTAACGATAATGCTTAACCAATTATTACAACATTAAAATGTGCTTTGCTTAATTTGCTAATATGCATGTGTTTATGTTTTTATCTTATTCGGTAAATTCCCAGTGTAGTTCATGAGTGCGCACATTTTCCCAAATTATGTTAAGGTCTCCAGTCCCAATTTCGGAAATGATCATGCAAAGAATTACATAATACACGGACAGCCAGTATTACGCCTCTCCCCTGATAACTTGTGAGTGACAGGGTCTGAAAATATTGACATAGGCAAGGTTGCGAGATAGTGTTGGAGACATAAGTTTTGTTTAACAGCTGTGGGAAATGGGGGTTGGGGTTATGTGCTACTAACTTTTGTTGATATATGAGAATCATGATCTCCATTGTCCTACACAAATATCCATCTAATGGATTTTTATATTTATGGATATCAGAAGTCAAATAAAGTCAAGAAACTGATGACAGACTTTTAATATAGATCAAGCTGACATGCAGTATTCACAAATTCGTGTATCAGTAAAGTTGTTTCCCATTTAAGGTCAGACCACGCTATTAATTGTAAGCAAAAACACACAAACTCAAGCTTCACAGCTAGAATTACACTCATTAAAATCTGGAGCTTGTACTTAAGCTAGGATATCATATCTTGTATTTTGTTACAAACTGCTGAAGACCCAACATCTACCTCATAAAGCATTGTCATTACAACACACTTTCTACAATTGGCTTGATAAAAACGATAACAGGATTATAAAATTCCCACTTGGCTTCATAAAACATTAATGTCAAAATAGGATATGTTTACAGAGTGTTATCCCATGTTAAATTCCCCTTGTACCCAGAGCGCTATCTCTATGTTAAATTCCCTTTGTACCCAGAGTGACATCTCCATGTTAAATTCCCATTAGTCACCATACATATTAAACCTATGGACATTTTAACATTACATTTCCGTTAGAGGCCAGCATGTTACATTTCTCACCAGACAGACCCATAATGTTACAATGTTACATTTCCCGCCAGACAGACCCATAATGTAAAACCTATGGACACATTTTTAACATAAAATTTCCCATCTTGACCCCAGAGTGCCATATAATGTTAAACCTATGACCATTTGTTTAGCGTAGGATTTCCCATCTTGAGGACATATCCCCACCCCCACCATTATGTTAATCCTATGGAAAAAAAAATGATTTAACGAAGGATTTCCCATCTTGAGATTAATACTGTTAGACCTGCAATGTCATCACTTTTCTTGATTTTCTTTGCAGAAGAGTTCCTATGATAATTCTTACATAGAAGATCTACGCCTACGGCTTACTTAATCAACTAAAATGATTTACTATTCTATTATATATATTTAGTAATCTATTAGAATGATTTACTAGTCCGTTTGAATGACTTACTAATCTGTTATAGCGATTTACTAATCCATTTGAATGAATCATTAATCCGTTAGACGATTTACTAATCCGCTATAAAGATGTACTAGTCCGTTCAAACGAATTAGTAATCCGTTAGACGATTTACTAATCCGCTATAAAGATGTACTAGTCCGTTCAAACGAATTAGTAATCCGTTAGACGATTTACTAATCCGCTATAAAGATGTACTAGTCCGTTCAAACGAATTAGTAATCCGTTAGACGATTTACTAATCCGCTATAAAGATGTACTAGTCCGTTCAAACGAATTAGTAATCCGTTTGAACGATTTACAATTCTGTCGAACAGTTTACTAATCCATTAGAAAGATTTACTAATCCATTGGAAAGATTTACTAGCCCGTTCAAAAAAATTAGTAATTGATTAGAACGATTTAATTTTTATTTTAGTGGCACCTTATCAGTAGCTTAGAATTTTCTATACAGTAGTTTCTTACTACATAGAATTTGACCCACCGATACATTGTTCCTCATTTCCTGTCTCTTTTGTCTCTGATCACTTTTAAAGACAGATCAACTCCAATTCATAGTGGTGGTCCAAAATGTTGATCACAGCTCCTGGGACTTTTAAGTTATGGAATGATTGGTCTCATGCTTATGTCTATAACCTAGTTTTGACCACCTGAACTAATGTGCTTTTGAAATCTGACGAAGTCATAAGTCTAAAATCATCGATGTTTCCCCTTGTAAAGTTATGAATCGGATTTTACATGCATAATGATGTGACTGTTCCCATTTAAGAAAGGTGTATGTCATGGCAATAGTGATGCACTCACTTGTCTTGTTTAACAGCATGAATAGGGATTTCTGATCAAGCATTTGTTCATCTCTTACATGACTTCACATACGGTTCACACAAGTTAGGAAAAATTAAAAAAACTTCAGTTGTTATGAACGTCATGTAATTTTATGATCAGTCACTGGGAAAATTGCAATCTTAGTCAAAAGTCAGGAAAAGTAAAGGAATTTAGTACCCTCAGGAAAAAATTAATCCAGACAAATAGACATGTCAAATTTGCTTCAGTGCAAAATGTTTTCAAGAACTCGTGCAGACTTGTGGTTACTTAAACTTGATTAAAAGTCATCTATTCTTCAGAAACTGAGAGAAACATATTCCACTATGCTTCATAATGAAAACTTACACAGAATGCATGAACTGCATAGTTTTTTTGGGTCAAATAATTTACTGGTAGGTTGTTTTTACTGTATTTTGCTAAAGTTTGCTTGTTGTGGTTCTGTATTTGGGTATGGAATTAGTATTTGTGCAACTTTAAAAAATCTTATTAAATATACAGTGCTATATTCCTGCATAATTTTACATCTAAATACTTGTACTTCATGAAAAGGCAACTTTGTCTCGAGAAAACAATTGCAAAACATTTTGGAACTTAAATGAGTTGCAAGATTCTGATTATTTTATATCCAATTAGCTTGCATCATATATCTGATTAATCAATAAACTTTCTCTTTTTAGAAATAAGATGGTTTCTCAATACAGTCATTAATAATGACAGCTTGTTCGGGAAAATATTATTATTTGGATTTAATTTGAACATAGGTATATATTTAAACTGTCATTGATGACTTGAACATGAATTCATCATCAATAACATTATAATATCATTATAATTATAATTTATATACCTACAAAGGGGACAGATGCACCACAATTAAGAAGACAGCACAAATATAGCCTTGAAGATGTACCCCAGTCAGTGCCCAAAGGTATGAATAGAAACACAGCTTGGCATCACATGGCTTTAGAAGGACCAGATGAAAAGTGTGGTGATATGAGGAAAGACGTTCAAATTGGGACAATTTCCATAGTTGTGAAACAAGGAGATATCACAAAAGAGCAGGTATGTGTGCCAACATAAAGAAATAAATCAACAGAAAAGAAACATAATACTTTGCCCCAGCTAGGTTTTTTCATTTGGCTTTCTCATCATAATATCCAATTCCTATACTTTTGTCCCTGATGCTTTTTGTAGAAAATTGGATATATTAAATTGGGCTCGTGTGTCCTACCATCCGAATTTTGTTTCTGCACAACAACTTCCTTAATTATATTTGTATATCAGCCATATTTGCTATGCAGCTAAATATTATTGAGACGTAGAGAGATGTTTATTGTCAGCATTCTGTGTTGTCATCTAGTGGAGTTATAACCCCAAATTGCCAGATGCCACAGTTTTGTTTCCACGCAGTAACTCCCATATAACTGGATTTTATCCAGATGTGGCATCCAACATGATATTTATAAGACCTTGGGTGAGTTTTATTGTAGCACCTAATTGTTTGACCTAGCCACTTTCTTTTCAGCACAGTGAATATCTCTATTATTATTGGATTTCAACCAAATTTTCTATGCTGTTTGATTGTGATGAGACTTTGATTGACTTAAATTGTCAGCATTCTGATTGTCAAAGTTTAGTGGAGTTAAGGCCCTGATTGACAGATGCACCCACATTCGTTTATCCTTCAGATACGTCCCCTAATCACATTAACATCAAGAAACAAAATCTTGCTACCTCCCAAATCCAGCCCTCCCAAAAAGACGAAAATCGTCTTTTCCGTCTATATCATATCGACGAAGGGCAGTAAATCATGCCCATTAGCTCCCCTTGCCACTGCCAGGTGTCACTAGCTTTAATCTTTTTCTACAGTACAGGCAACATCGTACTGTTGACCTCCCAAAAATTGTTTCAAACATCCATTCCGGAATTTGGGTTTTTATTGTTTAGTAAGGATTCTTTTTTTTATTTTGATAATCATGTCAGACAATTCAGTAGCGGTGACCTACCTCCTCAAACAGGGGGGAACCAAATCACCCGACATGGTGCTCCCAACTGAATATCAATGTACAAATCAGGCACATTCCCGGCAGACTCAGTGTCATGGCAGACCCTCTGTCACGGAAGGGTCAGATTATTCATACTGAATGGTCCATCGATCAATCGGTCTTTCGCCGGATTTCCGCTCTTTGGGGGCATCTGATGGTCGATCTTTTTGCGACAAGGTGAAATCACAAACTGCCCACATTTGTCTCTCTAATATTGGACAAATCAGCTTGGGTCGTGAACGCATTTTCAATCAGTTGTGAGGAGTTGTGGGCCTTTGTAAAATGATTCTGATGGCCTCCCTTAATAATAATTGAATTTCAACCGAATTTGGTATGCAGCTTGATGTGTACAAGGCTTTGATTAAGCTCGATTCTTAGCCATCTATATCATTGTTTAGCAGAGTTATAGCCTCTGACTGTCAGACCCACCCACTTTTTGCAACAAATCCCTTGATTATTTTTGCTTTTGAACCAAAATGTTTTGTGCAGCTTGATTTCATGCCACCTTGGCGGAGTTCGTTTGTCAGCATTCTACTTCATTGTTTAGCAGAGTTTATAGCCACTGATTTTCAGACTCAACAACATTCTATTGTGCACACTAAATCTCAATATTATTATTGCATTTCAACCTTTATTGGTATGGTGCTTGAAATGTATGAAACATTGGCTGAGTTCAGCATTCTGTGTGATTGTTTCTTGGAGTTATAGCCCCTTTTTGTCAGACCCATCAACTTTCATTTCTGCACAATAACTACCTTAATTATTATTGACTTTCAAGTAAATTTGGTATGCAGCTTGCTACTTATAAGTCTTCGCTACGTTCAGTTGTCAGCCTTCTATGTCATTGTTTAGCAGAGTTGTAACCCCTGATTGTCAGACCCACAAACTTTTATTCCCTCAGAGTAACTCCCCTAATTATTATTGAATGTCTACCAAATTTGTATAGGCAGCTTGATATTGATGATGCCTTGGCTGAGTTTGATTGTCAGCATTTTTAATAATAAATCATTTAGCGGAGTTATAGTTCCTAATTGATAGATGCACCTACTTTTGTTTCTGCACAAAAAAACTCCTTTATTTAATAATGGATTTCAACCAAATTTGGCAGACTGCCTGATTCTGACAGGGTTTTGGCTGAAGTTAATTATCAGCATTCTACATCATTATTTAGCAGAGTTATAGTTCCTGATTGACAAACCCATTCACAGTCATTTCTGCACAGTAGCTCAATTAATTGGAATTGGATTTCAACCCACTTTGGTTTGCAGCTTGAAATTGATGAGACTTCAGCTGAACTCAGTTGTCAGCATTCTACATCATGTAGCAGAGTTATGTCCCTTGATTGTTAGATGCACCAATGAATATAATATGACTCCATTATTGGATTTTAAGCAAATTTAGCTTGATATTAACAAGCCCATGTCTGAGTTTGATTGTCATGTTACTTAGTTACATGATCAGAATGCAACTTTATCCTTTAGCAGAATTATGGCATTATATTGTCAGATTCACACTCTCCATTCTGTACAATAACTCAAGTTGATGTGCAACATTTTTTCGATTACACCTTGCCTTAGTTTGATTTATTTGCATTTGATCAGCATCCTCATTTATGACACTAGAGTGGCCCATGATTGTTTTATGTAACCTACTTTTGTTTGCATGGAATATTCCTATAATTCTTATTATTAGATTTCAAGGAAAGGTTACATGCAGTTCTGTATTGATATAACTTAAGCATAATTTGATTATGGTGCTCCTATATTATCATTTAGTGGAGTTATGGCCTCTGAATATTGGTTGATTGGTTGTTAATGGCACTTTCAACACTTTATTGGCTATACCATGCTGAGGAAATTGGAGCTAAGTGCATTTCCACTCTAAGACAGCCAACTCGGGCTGGCTGGAGAGTGGGCAGGTATCAAATCCACAACCCTTGGGTTACGAGTCTGACCCACATTTTGTATGCAGCTTTATATTGATGATTCCTCAACTGGTTTCCATTGTTGGCAATCAACATCATCAGTAGTATCTTCCTTTATTAACTCATACACTGAATCATTGTCACCTAGCTCTTACCTCTTCAAAACTACACTCATCAATTCCTGTAATTTGCTTGTTCCCTACAATATATGCTTGTTATTCCTTCATGATTATGACTATGTAAACTATTACTCATGTTTATGAAGTTGTTTGCCCATTGTTGTTTGTCGATTGAATAGATTTTTTCAACCAGAAATACTTTGATAGCATACTCTTTTAGAAGAATCTAAATTACTAAAAAGAAATTTGTTTTATAAAAATAAAAAAGTTCTAAATGTTACTTCTTTGAATAAATATATATATATGGATCAAACTTTTGAGATCAAGAGAAGGCATTTGACTTGGTTGACATCGAACAACTCGTTTATTACAATGTCAGTGAAAAACCTCTTCTGGATACAATCTTATCTTAGTGGCAGACCCATTAAGTGCAACTCAGCAGCATTCCATCAAGTCCTGGTTGAATAAAAAATATGTCGTGACTCAGGGCTCAGTCCTGGAACCTATCTTATTTCTTTTGTGCATTAATACCCTGCACTGTATACAATAAACATGAAACTGATAATTGCAAATGATGCAAGATTCCATGCATCAGGTCAAAAAGCAACACAATCCAAAAACAGCAGTGATATGATATAAATCATACCAGTAAATTGTGTCAAGACAATGGAATGTATATAAATACCAAAACAATGGTGATGGGATAATGTCCTCAGATATCCTAGCATGCAGGATGAATAAACTAGAGTCTGAGTGCCTGCAGCACATTATCTATGAACTGTATCTAAATAAGACTAAATGGCTAATCCATTGTGTATATAGGCCTCCATCAATGAATGAAAACCTTTTTTAGATAATTTTGTAAAAACACTTCACAAGGTCTAGTTCAGTGTAACAACCTTATTATCATGTGTGATCTCAATTTTGATATGCAGGTCCTTTCCAAATCTTGTTGCCTAAGTGATATTTGTGATATTTTTGATCTTACATGCTTAATCAGAGAAACTACATGTTTTAGAAATGGTTGTAATCCATCTTGTGTTGATCTAATACTTACATAAAACAAAATCTGTGTATTAATACTTTGAATCTGTTTATGGGAATTAATGATTTTCACAATATGTTTGTACTCAGCTAAAAGACACTGTGCATTCTGCAACCAGAATAAAAACATATTTCAGAAGTTTCAAATATTTTGATGTAAATGACTTTGTGAATGATTTACAATTGCTTTCATGTCTACAAGTAATGATTCAGAATTTGTCAACTCTGAATATGCTAAAGTTCTGTTGAATGTTATAGACAAAATGCTCCAATAAAACATACATATTCATGTAGGAAATCATTGACTTATATATGAACAGAGATAAGAAAAGCTATATATGCTAAGCATATGATGTTTACCAAATACATTCAGTACAGATCATGTAAAGCCTGGGAAAACTATAGAAAGCAGAGAAATGTGGTAAAAAATTTAAGAACAAGTCTCTGAGAACATACTTTTTAGAAAGATGTGCTGGGGGCATTAAATCTATGAACTTCTGGTCAACTATTAAGCCCTATTTTTCTAATAAATGCTCTTCTAGTCAAGATAATATAATTCTTGTTGAAGGTACACAAAATTGTAAACAATACCAGGGAAATATGTAATATAATTGTTATGTAAATATAACATTAGACATTGGCAAGGATTTCCTTTTGACCATTTAACTCATCAAAGTATCAAGGTTATTAAGAATGGTAGCAACATAGAAACAGTTTTTAAATTTAAGTAGGTTAATTGTGAAGAAGTGTATAAAATTATAATAAGTTTGAATTTGAAACAAGCTACTGGGGGATCAAATTCCTGTTAAACTGTTAAAAGCAGGGGTACCAATCTGTGTTGGCTAATTGTTACAGATCTAATTAAAAAATGTTTCATCCTAACATTTTCCTGATCATCTGTTAATACCATTAATATCCCAGATGTTAGAGAAACATGATGTGCTCATAAAATCTGGGAAAGGTATTCTGTACTGCTGGCTGCCAAGTCACATTGGTACAAAGGGTAATAAAAGGGCAAATACAGCAGCCAAAGCTGCCCTGCTGTCACCTGTTTCCAAATGGAAGATTTCATATACTGTCTTCAGATATTGTATAAATCAGTATGTTGATCATACTTAGCAAAAATATATGGAAAGAAAATTCCACAAACAAACTTAAGAACATCAAACCCAATATTGGAGAATGGCATCCCTAGTAGATATATTTGACAGAACCAGGATATCACATCTGTAGATTTAAAAAATTTGATCAGTAGATTCACTTCTAAATCAGTCGGATTTACTATCAACATAAATTGTACATGTTTTAAGGTCATTGAAAACAAAATAAATGCATTTTTGCCATAATATCTACTCTCTTCATATTATAATAAAACAGCAAGTTTTAAACCTGAATCAGATTCTGATGGCAATGTTACAATAATAATGAATTTATATGAGTCAGGGTATTGTCAATTAAATGAAAAAGGAAGAGATGTATATCTCATAGTTCACTGCTAAGATTTTTTATAAAATCCACAAGCATTTTTAGTTTCCTTCACAAGTTTACTGCCTGGTGTCCACTGATGATATTCATTGCAACTATTAAGTTTCACACTTAAAATTAGGCTCTCAATAGCTTTCTTGTCCAGATTTCCGCTATGTGATGGTGTCTACACATGTCTAGTGATATAATTTCTTCCCCCATATACCCGGTACCATCTTAAAATCTATTTTGCATGAAACACACAATGCAAACTCATGACATTTGCTACTCACCTGCACTGACTTAAACTCTGATTTCCAAGCATTGTTGAACTTGTTGAAATATTTTTTTTATATGAGGTTTTTTAGCATTGGGAGAAATGCATTTCAGCATTTTGACATGAATTGAACAAACAAAGATAAAACCTTCCCTTAAATATTCCTCTTAAAACATCTTTAAAAACACACAAAAAATTAAACAAACAAAAAAATCCAAATGTTAATGACAGAATACCAATTTTCACATATTGTAAGTGGGTTTGCGATTTGTCAATTAAATGTAAATTGCAGTTGCTTTGACACCTTATTCAGGTACAATAGGGTATGCACGAGAGCATAGACTTTGTTAATTTAAATTCAATATATGTATCCACCATAAGTACTAATCATCTTTTCTGTATTAGATTACTGTTACATTTTTATCCCTGGAGTATGACTGCATTTCAAATGTCCAGTAAACATCAGGCATATAATTGATTCAAATGTGTTAGGTGATAAAAAGTTGCATTTAGGTCTCTTCCAGAATCGGAGGGAGTGGGTTGAGATAACAATTAATGGCTTTCATTTAGCAAGGTGTCAAATATTTTGGTAACAAAGACGTTGACGGGAAACAAAATGTAGCACATTACAGGAATAAAATATCATGGGGCTCATTAATCTTATTACATCCCATGTTGTGTACTTTATTGTGCAAAATGACCACAGTTTTGGCTGTTCACTGGAAAAAATGTAAGATCACATTAGTCTTAGAGTTTTATGGAGAAGCAGATAATTATTCAAATTGATGTAGTCAGATAACACATATCAATTGAAAGAAATAAATGCAATCAAATTTACTTGGTTGAAATTTTAACCAAACTTTTCAGATCCTACTTGTAGGTCTAGTTGACATCACAGTCTTTCTCACAGCCTTTCTGTCCTCACTTAGTTACATGACTGTCTCATTATATTGATGTAACTACACCTTTTCTAACATACACTAAATATCAACAGGATTAATCTTAAATAAAACAGAATTATTAAATTATTAACTATGGTAGTTTCCCTATTCATCTTAATTGAATAGTATAATATGAACCCCACCTTCTCACTTTTGTTAGGAAAACCTCAACCATGTATTCATGAATTGTTTGCTCTCATTTCAGATGTACCAGGATAAAGTTCAGTCTGAGGAGGATGGATTTGTTGTGACACAGGGTGCTGGAAATTTAAAGTGTGACATAGTTCTTCATGTCATGTTGAGGACACGTGTAAATGACACTGAAAGGGTATACTATTGACTATTTTCCTGCCATTGTTAACTTGTTTCTTACTCAAAATTAAATACTTTATGCTCAAAATGTGGGTATATTTTCAGCGTCTTCCACAGCTTGTGGCCAAAAACACAATCTTTTCTAACATAAATTCTCATAATGAAATCTCATTGGTTCTGAATGAAGGCAGCATCCATGTGACATTCAGTTTGGTAGTCATGGTTGCCATCTTGCATACCTCCTTAATCTGAAGTCATATTGACAAATGGTTTTCACCAAATCACCTTGGAACATTGGATTAGTCCAAAATAAAATGGTGCCCACAATATGGACCTGTCCAAAATGAAAATGGTGCCCTGTGGACAGATATTAAACATAGTTATCTTCATCATTTCTACTTCTCCTTAACTAATTATTTATGCTTACCCTGGACTCATTTGTTCTACTTCCCCACTGGGATTCCTCTAAAACACTCATTGCAGTTTTCTCACTTACCATGTACATGGCCTGAGTTTAGTAACTGAAAGGTAAGAGACTTCATCTTTGATAACAGAAAAAGAATGCACGTGGTGCATACATCATCGTATCTTTTTGTACCTGGAAAAAATAGATTCTTTTTCAAATTGCTTGAGTTTCTCCTTATCACTCTTCATGGCAAGATGTGAACAGCTATTTGAGGCCAGATGCGGTTGGGAGAGCTACTATTATTATTTAGCATTACTCAGCCCCAGGTTTGGTTTGGTTAAGTGTTTTATTGCCAAGCATCACAAGTAGATTATTTAGTACAGGAGCAATTGGGGTAAAGTGCCTTACCCAAAGACACACCATGGTAGCTGACCCAGGCTGATCTGATCGTAGGATCTGACCCGCACACTTTCGGTTGAGTTTGTACTACTCTAACCACTGAGTCACCATGGCTTCTCAGCCCCAGATAATTAAGCATCCAGGGTGATACACTAGCTTCTGAAAGGAATATTCAACAATAAAAATTAACATTTAAAGTGCTTTTTGTTCTTACTATCAAAAACTATACTTTAGCTAAATCTTACTTCTAAAATAATGAATTTATGAAAAACTTTATGTTGAAAAGGTAGATTTAAAGACTATGCAAATCCATCAAATTAAAACTGCGCTAAGAAAATAGTTCTAATATTATTCACTATTGTTTAATTTATGTTGCTACAAAACCATATACATGTATTTTGCTAATTTGTGTGCAAGATTATGTGTAAATTTATCTCTTACTATAATTAACATGGTATATTGTTCAAGATTACATACTGCATATCAGTGAAAATTTAATTTAGCACAAAGTCATTTAGTAAGATCTATAATCAGTCAGTAAAGAAAGAGGTAAGTCAATTACTGTATGAAGTTTTCATTTCAGCAGTAAACCTCAGGACCAATCTTAGGAAGAGGGTGTATCAGGTAAAGTGTCATTCCGCTTCAATATGCCAAGAAAGATATATCGACTTCCCTTACTTTCCTAAACTTTACGCTGACCCCTTCCCCCCTCCCCCCTCATACACACACACTTTTCAATTGAATGCTATGAGATCACTGCTCCTGACTTTGTAGATTCAGACTAAAGACGTTTTCTTGCAGTCTAAAGAGTATTTCTTGTCTTGAAACTATTCTATATTTTTTATCTTCGTTACTTAAATGAGTACCCATAAAAATCTGAAGGATTTAAGATATTACACAGTTTTTGTTACAACAACAATGGCAATGCATGTTCCCAAAACAAGGTACACTACAAAGTTATTTAATGCACTTATTTATGGGGTTTTTCTAAATATTCAATTATCTTTGTTGTGTACTATTATTATTGTCTTGCATTTTTGTGCCAATATCAATGGAAATTAATAATCTCATGAATATGTTTTACGTTTTTGTTCATGAGACTGCATACAGTTTTCTTTATTGTATTTAGTTTGGTATATTTAATTTGAAATTGGCAACCAATGCATAATAATATTAATAATAATAATAATAATCAGTCGTAGTAGTTGTTGTTGTAGTGGTAGCAGCAGTAGTAGTATACTGCTGCATTATATCTGTCTCTTCAAGAAAATAATCCCTACCTGTAACCTGATATTATTAAATGGATTTCACCGGGGGGGGGGGGGGGGGGGTATATTGCATAATATTACATAATCAGGCAGGTGTGATACCTGACTATCCAGAGTATGGTGAAAGTTTTACAGAGATAAAATTTGCACGTGTCATGTTTGCATAAATATTGCAACAATTAGAAAGAAGTTTGAAAGCTTCTAATGCTTTTGTGTATTGTAAATTGAAGTACATTACAAGATATTGGATCCCCAGCCAGCCTTAATGCCTTCAGGAATGAAAACTTGTGGTACCACATTCTAGTCTAAATATCATGTCAAATTAAGTTGCTACTTAAATTGCAAGAATGTGATTGTGATAAAAAAAATATTATTTTTACAAAGAATATGTTGTCCAGTAGAATTTCTGTCATGGGACTCTTGTTTAAAGACACTGCTCCATCTTGATAAAACAGTTCATGGGAGCCCACAGCTGTGACCTGCATTACAAGTGATGGAGCCTTATACTGAATGATGTGCCATCAATTATGTGTCATACTAGTGCATTATAATACAAAAATAGGATGTTTAATGAAGCTAAATAATGTTATGCTGTGGTTTCATTTATTTTTCTGGGTATCAAGTTTCATGGTTTTGTAAAAAGACATTTTCATGGATTCTTGATTTTGTGGATTTCCCTCTGTTAAAGTCTGCATATTTATAGGTATTTAATTTCATGGATTAACGTTTACAAACACCCAAAATGAAGAATACAAAAAGAACAAAATTATGCCGGTAACAAAGGATGGTTGCTTTGAATGCTGGTTAAAACAACACTACCACAAGTATGAGTACACATCAAACAAAACCATGTTCAGTCACTTACACTGAGTACTCAACACTAAGTGGAACTGATATAGTCATTAACACTGAACCAAGCAATTGCTGAAGCACATCTATAGGATCTTTGATTGAAGTCACTGTCCATACAGTTACACCATCAGTATGTTCTGACAATCAAGGCATTAACACAGCGGCACTAGAGCGGTAAAATTAAGGTTACAGTATGTGGATAATGTCATCATTGTATATGTGAACCAAATACGTGACCAACATCCCCTTGCTCAATGTAGTCAGCAGGTTGTGGCAAACTTTGATGTGTACAAAGCCATCAAAGCGTGAAGATGCTAGATAATCTGAAAGACAATGGGCCACTCCTTTTTGTGCCTGCTTTGAGTATGGACAAACTCCAGCCATTCAACTTGGCAGCAAACAAATACTACAAAAAAGAAAAGAAATCATACTTCAACTGATGTGCAAAAAAGGCCATAGAGACCATGAAGGGAAAAAGGAAAATATCTCTTATGAAGATCAATGCACTTTATCAGTGGATCTTAAAACATTAAAACATTGGATGATCACAGTTCATGAGGAAATATTCAAAAGATCAGATCTAATTTTAAAAATGTGAGGATAAAATGAGCACAATTATTAGTACTTTTGTCAGTTATACATTCAGATGGATCATGAATGTGTTAAATCTTAGATCACAAAGAATGGCAGAAAATATAGAAGAAAGTGCAGTAATTTCATACAAGTATTTTTGACAGCAGTTTAACCTGAAATGAATGAACAATGTAAAAACAAATATTAAATCTAATTTTAGTGGATCATTTAGTTACTCATTTTTTAATTTTCACTAATATTAGTAGTTAAATAGTTCATGGTCTTTCTCTTTTGTCTATATCCTTACTGATCTTACAACACATCGATTTAGGTAGTGAGTGGAACTGATTATTACAGGATACTCGATACATACATGTGAATTTAAGCAATATAAAATGCTTTATGTCCTTTTATAAGTTTTTTCCAAAAGGGTTAAAATAAAAGAAATACATGTACAAGATAATCATTATTAACAGTATTCAACTTAAATTAACAAATAGCTGAGCATTTTAGATTGGGGGACAACAGAGAGAGGGCCCTTCTGCATCACATGTGGCTCATTTTTCATTGGGTTCTTCAGTCTGTGTTTGGAAGCACCACAAAATCCATGAAAATAGTGAAACCACACTAATTGATTTTACTTTGCCTACAACTAAAATTAGTGAATTCAATAGCAATGATAAAACAAAATTCAGCCAATTTAATTGGTTCCATAATCATAGCTTTGTTATAGAAGGGGCAGTGGTATATTGAGAGTCTTTATAGTGAGGGACCACTGTATATATGGCAAGGGAACAACTTATATATTTTTACCAACTTGCACAGGGTTTAAATTTAAATTTGATGCCTAGGTGCATTGTATGCATGTGGTATACAAATTGGGTTCACAGTTTTTGTTTCCTATGCACACAATATTCCTGCAGTATTACTCACAGTAAATCAGAGTTGTCATTTTGAAAATTTTAACTATGATTAAAACCTAAATGGTATTTTCTCATATTTGAAGAGACTGTACTCTATTGTCATTGAGTTACTGGGTCATCAGTCTCGCTAACTTTGGCTTATGACGTTGACATGTCTGTGCCACTGATTTCAGAAGTCTAAGCTTTCACCATCAGATATGTTCCTGCTGGCCACATTGGACCTACCAGTACATATGTTCCTCAGTCAGATAAGATTAGTTTAATACAGTGTTTCCTCTTCATAATGCTATTAATTGCAACCGACACACATGTTATAAGTGAGAAAGTCTTATTACTGAGGTATACAACTATAAAATTATGGTGTTTAAAGATGTGCAACCACGTTATAAATAGTTCTCATTAGCCAATATCTAAAATTAAGTGGAAATAAATAAATTAGAAATGATAAACAAAATTTAACCAATTTAATGTGAACCATGTCCATAACCACATTTTAAGAGAGGTAGCAGTATAACGAGGGGTTTATAGTGAAAATCAATTGTCGAGTGAATCTGACTTTTAGAATACGGGTACTGTTTTGTTGGTCTCCAATATTCAAAGCATCAAAAGCGACACCACATGCCTGGTTAATAAAGCTCTGATATTTAATTGAAAAGAACAAACAAAAGATGTTCTATTGATCATGTATACAAATGAATACTTCAATCACAATTAGATAAGATCAGATAAACATATTTTTAATCTTTCTTAACTGGCTTACCTACAAGCATTTAGTTATCAATTGTTTGCCTTAAAAGCTGGCTGTTTCTTATGGTGCAAAGGCTTCAGTTTAGCATATTGTCAGCCCTAATGTGTGTTGACGCGCATGTCAATTATTGTTTTGACCCCATGTGCCCTTGGGATATTTTCCAGGTCTTTGTCTAACCAATAAGTCTACTACAGTACTTGCTAACTGTGATTAATAGCTTCCAACGTGTGTGAGGAATTTATCAGCCAAAATATGTTTCCAAGTTTGAAGTGAGGTTTGGTTTTATCTTGGTTTTTTTAGTGCAAAATTGCAATTTGGGATTGAAATTTGTTTCAGTATTTGGAGTTGAGGGGATTCTGTTTACTGTAAAAAAAATTATGATATTAAAGATGGAAAAATTCAGGACTATAAAAACATTTCAGTCTTGAGAGTATTCTGGTATATTGATATGCATACTTGTGCAAAGTCTTGTTATATATATATGTGTGTGTATGTGTGTGTGTGTGTGCATACTTGTGCAGAGTCTTGTTCTGTAGTATATTTCTTGTAGAATAAAACATATGCAAACTACCTCCTTGCTGATGCACATATATATTTAATGTTTTAAATATGTTTACCTTTACTTCTTTAACAGGAGGTGAGAAAAGTCATGAGGACCTGTTTCCAGAAATGTCAAATGTATGGAGTGAAGACATTAGCCCTTCCATCACTTGGGTGTGGACGTTTTCATGGCTATGACCAGGATTCTGTAGTGAAGTCAATGTTAGATGAAACATCTAAGCTTGCATTGGGTGCTCATGGACAGATGAGGATAAGGGTACTGATAAACTAGTCATTTAGTTTTTCTCTCTTTTTGCATCACTTACAAATTCTAATTTGTCACTAACAGTACTAGTATTAGAGGTGTTTCAGGTTTTCTAGAATCCAGTATAATTTTTGTTTCCTTCATCCATTTGGATCTCTACTAGTCCTAGAGTCTATATACACAACAGCTTTTTCCACCATTATGTTATCACTTTTTTATGACTAAAGCATATGGGATTGTTGACATACATGAAGAAGTCCTAGTTTGTCTTACCCCAGTATTTTTTGTCATTAAAATATAAGAGGACTATACTGAATTGAAAAAGAACCATTTGTTACCTCCTCCAATTTTCTTAATATGTATATTACATGCATGAGGTGGTGTTATTTCATTTGTGACATAAACTTTGTGTTCACTTGCCAGTTACCATGGAAATGACATGTTGAAAAAAGATCAAAGAAGACATAAAAAATTGCCAACCTTTTCATATATTTTTCATTGGTAGATATCCATCAATTATTCACAAACTTTAAAATGATAAAAATACATATTTTGACATTTGTATGCCATGCAGATGAATATCAAGATTTGATGGAAGGAAAGGATACAAACTTGCTCCTATGAGTTAACAATGAATATCCCCAACTTACAAGTCAGCTTAAAAATGATTCAAGTTTCATCACAATGTTAAAGCTGTCATTAAGTCTGCATTAAAACTAAACAGATGAAAAACATTTCTCACTGAGCAAATCATCCCTATTGAACCTCGTGTTTGATTGAAGCTACATAGCGTGTTTATAATGTAACGCTTTATGCTGAAGATACCTTGCTGCAGTTATTTCTAAAATTAATATTGTGATGATTTGAAAAAAGGTTAAATCAGTGTGAAACTTAATTAAATGTACCTCAAGGTTATTCTTACTATTTAGATCTTGTGTGGTTTTGTTTCAGAAGTCATAAGTAACTCCAATGGATAGTGATGGAAGAGACTCATAACATTATAATCTTTAATCATATTGTATTTGGAAGCAAATCAGATATCTACTCAGTTTATATTTACGGTCTCATTTCTGTAATACGATGACAAAATTGAGGTTTGGTGAACAAAAATGTATAGCTTTAAAAAGTGCTTCTCTTCACCTTTCCAACTCCCACTGGCGCCCTCCCAAAAAAGCAGGATCTGTATGCAAGAAAAAAATGGAAAGAAAAGGATAGAAAAATGTAAATAGGATTTTTTCATACAATTTCAATTAATTTTTTTCTCTGTATTTATAAAGTGTGAAACTGCTAGGAATACAAGTAGCTACTTCAGTTCAATTTCTTTGCACATAGTGGTTCTCTGACTCTGAGATGGATATGATGCAACAGCGACAAAATGCCAATGCTATATATTAAAACTGTTAAATATTTGTTTAGAATTCAGAAGAAGCTGAATAGTAAAGTAATTTTTAAGACCAGTTTGTTGGTTTTTCCAGGTCTGAAAAACTGACATATTCATTTCCATTGTCTTCTTGTTATTGTGGTGGCCTTCAGTTCCACTGTGGATGTACATATTCATCTTCTGCCTCCTAAACTTAAGGAGGAGTATTCCTCAGTAATGTTCAAAGAAGTGCTTTTCTCATTGTTGTCATCCCTTTCAGAATAAATCTGTGTTGAAGCATAATCATCACTGTCACTGCTGATGGCAATGAAATCTGGGTCATCCATGTCTGGAGCTGCTATCTGCTGCTCTCCAACATTGATATCCAGAGCTTGTAACTCATTTGCAGCTTGCAATTTAACACTTGATTGTGCTCTCTTTCGGAGTGTACCAGGAACTACAACCTGTTGTTCCAGGGTATTATGATCTGTTGCTGGATTTTATGTTCTGGGAATTTTTTTCTGTTTTGTAATTTGCATCTAATATTTCTTTTCCAATACATTGCATGGATTGTTATCTCATGGACAGCACAGGTTTGTTCATCTCCCATATTTTAGCACTGGCATATATAACATTACCAGATCTCCAACTGTAATGTTTTCATCTGTTGATCTCCTGCCACACTAATCTTTCTTCCTTTAGAGTGTAGCTTGAAGATTGGTCTGTGCCCTTTCAAAGGCTGAATGGATCTTTTGTTTCAACCAAGATGCATACTTTTGCTTCCTGTACTTATGGACTTTCTCCAAACTGGAAGACAAATCTTGTGCCCAAGCATACGAAATGCTAGGAAAATATCAGAGGATTCACGCACACTGGACCTATATGCCAGCATTTGGAAAGAGAGTTCCTTGTCCCAGTTTGATTTGTCTTCCTTTACATGCATATTAAATCTCTCTACCTGCCCATCACTTTGTTGGTGATAGAGTATAGTCTTTTATTTCTTTGAGATGAAGATCCTGTTTATCTCCTGAACGAGATTGGACTTGAACTCTGAGCACTGATTGCTATACATGTTATATGGTGCCCCAAATTTACAAATGAAGTCTTCAACCAGCATTTAAGGAACTGTTCTTGCCATTGGTTGCGCAAAGTGTATGTCTCCAGCTGTTTGGTGAAATAATCAGAAACAACATGGATATACTGGTTGCTTTTTGCAGTCTATGGAAGGGGATCCAAGATATCCAAAACTGTCTTTTCTAATGGTGCCGATCTTTATTGCCATTAGCCAAGCTCTACAAGGAATGTTACATGAAGCACATGTTACACTTTCCTGACAGAAAATCTCCACATACTCTGAACAACCATACTCATAGTATCTGTCTCTGACTTTTAAAAAAAATGTCCTCAGATCAAGATGACCACATCCTACCCATACATGCAATTGTTTCAACCTGCCTCTATATGCTTGTTGGAACTACAAATTAAAGCTTTGCATCTTCTTCACTATGGAAACATCTACATAGAGCTCCATCTTCTGTGACTAGAGTATTGGACTGAGTTTGAACACATTGGAATAGTCACTTTACAATGGACAGATCAATGACATTTTCAACGAATTGAAGGCCTCCTTGCAAACTCTGGATCAATGGTAGGCTTGCTGCTTTTGAAGCAGTTTATTAAAGGGCGAAGATATTGATGCAGACTTTTTGATAAAGCATGTATAATTATTGATAATTAACCATACAAACGATATAAGCTCATCCATATTCATAAGCCTGGGCCATATGTTGACTGCTATTATTTTTTCTGGGTAGGTCTGAACACCCTTCTCCAAATTGATGTGTCCAAGACATTTAACACTTTTCTTTGCAAAACAGCATTTGCCTGGTTTGAGCTTCAGATAACTGTCACTACACCTGCTCATAGCCTTAGAATGTGTTCCTCAAAGATATAGCTGAATAGTATTATAATATATCCTGGTATATCAGGCAGATTTCAAACTGCAAACATCTCAGAACTGTTTCCATCTGTCCTTGAAAGGTTGCTGGAGTCCACGTCAATTCATATGGCATGATGTGGAATTCATAAAGGCCACATGGTGTCAAAAATGCAGTCTTCTCTTTATCCAACTTCTCTTCCTTGATTTGCCAATATCCACTGGATAAGTCCAGAGTTTAACTTGTTTGAACCCCTGCCAAGTCATCCATATTGTCATCTATTTGAAGTACTGGATATGTGCCATTCATGGTTACTTCATTTATCTTTCTAAGGTCTAAACATAATCTTGCAAAACTGTCTTTTTGACAGCCCTGTTTGTGGTGACCAAGGGTTGTTTGGTGGTCTTATGATCTATTGTTCCAGCATGTCATGAAATTGATTTTTTTTACTTCTTGTTTTACTTCTTTTTTTTTTTTTGATGTAATGGAATTCTTCTAGTATTTTGTTTAATTGCTGGTCGGTTAACAGTATTTATCCAGTGTCTCAATCAAATTGGTTCTGATGCAGAGGGAGTAAAAAATATAATTTTATTTCTTCAGTTTCTCATCAAGCTTATGAGTTTGTTCATGATTCAATAGTGCCCCTATTGAAAACAGCTCTTCAGGAGCTGCAATATGCTGCTTCACGGAATGCTGTTCTGCCTGGTCCCTCCCACTAGGAGTGGTTTCCTGATGTTCCATGGAGAATTCTACTGTACTTAGGTCTTCTACTGCCTTCAGATACCCAATAGTTGTGTTCTTAAACACCATAACTTCATCAGCAGACATATTAAAAACCCCAGGTAATTGTCATTTCCATGTCTCTTTGGCACTCTTATCTAGTTGGTCTTCCTCCTCATAAGAGCAGCATGTGCATGTAATTTAGTTTAAAGTGCCCTTCCTCTTGAAAACAAAACATCTGTTGATGCTGTTGCTTCCTATTCTATTGTATCCACTTCATCCACTGCGATACCTGATGGATAGTTCACACCTAGTTTCTCTTTCCTCATTTAGAATTGCTAAAACCTCTTTCATCACTGAAATCTTTGACTATGGGGACTCATGGACCAAAGCTGCAAGTGATTCTTGAGAATCTTGCTCTGGATTATGGGTTTTGTGAGATCTCTGGTTACGTATCACATCTTGTTCAACTACTGGTACTTGATACTCTTCAGCAACTGGAATGGCATTGTCCAGGGTCTTTGGTAGATTGTGCCTTAAGTTGAGTGCCATCTTCACATTGTCAAAGGCTCATGAAAAGTGGCCCCTGGACAGTTCACCACAAAGTTCTGTTTCAATATCTGGGTATGCTTTACAGGACAAGGTTACAATACCATTTTCAAGTCCTGAAAGCATCTCTGTGGGTTGTCTGACCATTGGTAATAACTTAGATTTGTATACTTAAGGCTGTTTGACACTTTTGAAGTATCATACTAGCACTGTGCTTATATTTGACCAATTTTATTTTGTGATCCTGGTAAACTTTCAGTGCATTTCCTTTAAATCTCAATCCATGAACATGCCCTTTTGACCCTCATTCCATCCTTTCATCAGTACATATGAATTAAAGTTAGCAAATCAGTCTTCCCATTCATCTTCTATCTCACCTTTAAAAAAAAACGTCTGGCATGATGGGGTTTTTTTTTGGAGAGATGCTCTTCAGAGGTTTTTATTCCATCAGTGGCATCCCAGGATTTGAAGTATATTCCTCTTTACCATGTGCGCTCGGCTAACTCTTTTTTTCAGATATCTGGTCAGGCAGCATGGAAGATGTGTGGGTACTTTCTCCTTTACAGGATGGCAACTTACTTAGTTTCCGAGAACATCCTCCTCTTTCAAGGACCCCATCCTCTTTCACCAGTCCAGACTGGTTCAATTAAGGGAAGAGTTACACACACTTCTGCAGAAGGGCACAGTAGAGAGTGTGGAAAAGACCAGTCTCTGGCTTTCTATTCCCTAATTTTCCTGGTGTCCAAAAAATGTGGAACATTTCATCTTATTATTGATCTTTCTGCCTTAAACACTTTCCTTCAGAAGGTGCCATTCAAAATGGAGACTACCACCTCAGTCAAGAACTCCATAAGGCCTTGAGACTGGGTGGTCTCATCCAACCATCAGTATGCATACCTACATATCCCTATTTTCCTCCCCACAGGAAATTCCTCTGGTTTTGCCTGGAGCAGGAGATTTTCCAGTTTTGACCTGTGCCATTTGGCATAGCCTCTGCCCCCAGAGCTTTTACCTAGGTGATGGGAGTAGTTGCAGCCCACCTGAAGTCTCTAGGAATCCCCATCCTCAAGTGTTTTGATGACTCGTTGATATAAATGTCCTTAGAGATTCTCTCCTGCAAGATCTGTCCTACTGTTGATCCACAGTGACCTGGTTAGGGCTTATCCTGAACCTAGCAAAATTGAATCTAATCCCATCTCAGGATTTTGTTTATGTGGGAATGAACTTCCTTACCAGCTTAGGGTGAGTCCATGTTCCACTGGACAGGATACAGAATCCTGCTTCATCTGTCAGTGCTTCAGGTCAAGACCCCGCTGTTGGCTTACTTATAACTTTAACTCCTGGGGACCTTGAACTCTGCAGCGGGTTTTGTTCCCCTGGGGAGACTTTACTTGTGTCCTCTCTAGTTTATCCTTCTAGCAAACTGGTCAGAATTTCATCTCCACTTGCCCTGTCTACCATTCTCAAGTTCTCTAAGGATCTTTCCATTCGGTTGGACTTTGACCTTTCTGATCTTGTCCAGTGTTTTGAGCTGCAGAGACCGGTTTCTTGCTTCTGTTGCAGTGATGGAATCTCTCGTGCTTTTGTGGGCTTTGTCAAAGTCCCCTTATGAATCATTGAGTAAAGCTTCCTTTGAAAACCTTTCTTTCATGAGAATTAAGCCCCATGAAGTTAGGGCAATCGATACTTCTTGGACCTTTCTTAATCATTCTTCATTGGAGAATGTTATTAGAGCTGTTGTTTTGGTGGTCACACTCTACTTTCTCCTCCTTTTACCTTCGATCTTTAGCACACTAGAGTGAAGGCATTTTCTTGTTGGGCCTGAAAGTAGCTGCACAAAATGTGGCCCAATCTGCGGCCAGTTTACAGTAGTGAATATTCCTTATGTAAGGGTAAGTACATCGTTTTTTATTCCAGTTTCTCGAGGCCATAAGCTTCCATCCAAACCGGCAAATTCAGCATGGCAATAGCAACAGATATTGTATTAGTGCTTTTAAAATTAATTTTTTTAGGTGGGAGTAAAATTAATTTTAATTATGTAATACTTACATGTTGCTATTGCAAGATTCCTCCTCCTACTCTGCTCTGATGTCCTAAGTGTAGTCTAGGTCAAAGTCAAAGAAGAAGGGTAGTCTGCATGGGCCTATGACATGGGAGTCAGACTGGGTCTGTGTTCTCTCTGTTCTCTGTGTTCTAGAACTTTCCATACTAATTGAAGGAAGGAATTATGATTGTAGATGAGAGAACTTGCATTGCAGAAGAGATAAGCATAGCAATAGTGACAGGTAAATATTACATAACTAAAATTAGTTTACCCCCCACCAAAAAAAAAAAAAATACATATTGCCTGATAATACCACTGCAACTTGTCACACCATACAAATATACTTTCAGAAAATGATTTCCTTCAGATTTTTTGGACAATACAAAATACCCTACTCTTCCACTTAACCTAAACACTGACCTTCACCATACTGCCTTTATCGGCGACCACATCATCAAAACCTGTGTACCTTGACTAAAACTGTGGCAAGTTTGTTCTGTAACTATATGGTACTTTACAGTTCTTTGAAATGTCCAAGGGGGAAGAGTTGGGTCCTGAGGGTTCTAAGTCTTTTCTGGGTGCTTCTGCAAATGTTGGCACAACAGCTAACCAATGTATAATTATTATTCATACTTAATTAGTTACAAATTACACAAATTATATACCAAATACCTACATAAAGTAGTTTTTATATGCTCTCCTTTAGGCTGGTATATTATGTTATGATGTTTTATGTCCATCTGTTACCAATTTGGTTTCTGCACAATAACTAGAGCTGTCTACCATTTACAGTTAAACAAATATTTGTGGAAGGCTTGCACATGTGGTAAGGAAGAACTCAATCGATTTCAGGGTCAAGTGTTCAAAGGCCAAAGTCACATGAAATTGAAGAAAAAAAATTGTTTTTGCACAACAACTGAAGTTCTCTATTATCTACAGTTACCAAACGCTGCGGCTGGTTTGCACTCGAAATAAGGAAGAACCCTATTTTGGGGGGTCAAAGGTCAAGGTTACTGTGACAGGGAAGAAAATTTGTTTCTGCACAATAACACTAGTCCTCTGCCATCTACATTTACCTATCTCTGTGGATGGCAAGCATTTTGGGTCAGGAATAAACCTATTAATTTGGGGGTCAATAGGTCTAAGGTAAAGGTTACTGTAACTGAAAGATGAAAAATGCTTTCACCACAATAACACTAGCTCTACTGCACATACCTGGAAAAAAACTCCGTGGATGGCTTACAATTGATATATAGAAGAAGCCTATAGATTTGCGAGTCTAAATGTCAAAGGTAAAGGCCAATGTGACTGAAAGAAGAAAAGTGGTTTCTGTACAAAATTTCAGTTATATGCATAGAGGACTATTAAACACTTAGAGGGCATATAATGTGCCATTTATGGTAATCTTGTTAAACAAGCAGCACATGCAATTGAAATGTTTGAGTATGGCTGATATCACAAAACTGCACACGTCAAACCAGATGAAACTAACCTGATCATGTAAGAATTCAGTTGAATACAGGCTTATGTAGGGAAAATGATAATGTAAACAGTAATGTGTAGCTTCATTCATTTAACTGATGGAGTAAAGTAGCCAAAAGAATTACATCTTAGAGTATATTTGTGGATGGATTTTATCATACCTTTAAGGTAAAATTCAGATGAAAAGTACTTGAATGATGATATCTGTTTCAGAAAGTAATAATTGTTGTCTATGACAAGGATATCTGCCAAATGTTCTTGGAGAAACAATCATCTCTTGAGACTCATTCAACAGAAAGTCATTCACTGTACTGTTGTGATGGTGGAAAGATCTCTCTACCCCATTCTGAAAACTCACCTGCAATGTTTCATCTTTATGATCAACAGCAACATAGTTACCAGGGTAATCCTCCATTGAAACATTAGGTTTTATCTTTTTTTAGCTTTTGTTCAATCATACAGTAAACTTTACATGAAGCAAGAGCTGATACTGCAAGAATCCGCATATAATTAGTATGTATTTATTCTCTGGGAAAACTGAAGAATTCATTTTCACCTTTTTATATAACAAGATCTGTATATTGCAAGCTAAATTTTCATGTCTTCACAACTTCATTATAGATTAAATTTACTGTTTTAATTCTTTGCATAATGGTGCTGATCTGACCTTTAATATGGGCACCATGGCAGCCATCTTGAAAATCTCATTATTGCTACTTTTCCTGGATGGATGGTCATATCAACATATGGTTTTCACAAAAGACTTTTCAGAATATCTTGTTGGTCCTAAATGAAAATGGTGCTGATCTGACATGGCCACCATCTTGATAATTTTGTTATCACTTTTCTTTTTAAACAGAATGTCATGTTGATATAGGGTTTTCACCAGAAGTTTTTTATGGTCTCTAGTTGTCCCTAAATGCAAATGATGCCAATCTGACATCCAATATGACCACCATGGTGACCATCTTGAAAATCTTGTTATCACTGCTCCAAAAAAATTGATGGTCCTATCAACATTGGGTTTTAACCAAAAGACTTTGTATGATATATAGTTGGTCTTAAAATAAAAAGGTGCTGATATTGCATTCAATATGGCCACTATGATATGTTAAGAAAATGCAGTTATCACTTCTCCTTCTGAATGGATGGTCATATCAGCATAGGATTTTCACCAAAAAACTTCTTCAAATGTCTATTTGGTCCTAAATGAAAGTGGTGCTGATCTTACATCCAATATGGCATTACACAGTGGCCATCTTAAAAATCCTTTTATTGTCCAAAAATATCAATAATATCAGAGACAATTTCAACACTGAGCAGTTTAAAAGAAGAAACAGAATTATCTCCCTTTGATCATGATTGTCATATATATGTACACAGCTGTATGATAATCATCTGAAATAGATTTCTTTTCTGCAGCTGTCTTATGTGGGATAATTTTGATTTGCATATATGGTGACTAGAAAAATAATTTCTGAATATTTTGCTTTTAATTAATGATATGATTTATTTATATGCATCACAAACTGTAATTTTTTTTATGAAAATTCTTATCTAAAACCGCAAGGAGCTTTAGCATAGTGGTTTACTTTTGCTAATAGTTGTAGTAATAACTTTTTAAAAATTAAATGTTTGTGGTGTTTTCTTTTTTAATTTATTTATATTAAAAGTTGATTCTGTAGACAGAATTTGAACATTTACATGAAACCACTTTAAAATATTTTGTTTTATTCAGAAGTTTAAAATATTTTGTTTTATTCAGAAAGAGAAACAGGTCACAGGAATGCAATACAACCAAGAACTACTAAAAAATCGACTTTTGCATTGGAAATTTTTGCCAAAGACAAGCAGTCATGTTTAGACTCTGCAAATGGTCTAAATCAAGAGATGAAGGAGAAATACCAGTTTGAGAGTGAACCAGTGGACAAACAGAAAAAAGGAGATTTATTGTCAGAACATAATACAAGTGTTAAGCAGAGGCAAGGTTTGTATTTGAGTTATGAGGATATGGGATTATGTCATCAAGATCTGAGACAAGTTTGATGATGAGCAAGATATACACATATTATTGAAGTGATCTTGCTTCCGATTGGCTGAGCTTATTACCGCTCTGCAGACCATATATCTGATCTTATTTTTTATCAAACTTGGAATATGGGCTTATATCATCAGTTCTCAGATGAATTCGATAATGAGCAAGATCTATGTGGTGATTTATAGTTATTCACATCTTAGGCAATAATAAAGAAAATATAATTGTTCATGCGAGTTCCTTATGTGAATATTTTTCCTTGCCCACTAGACATGAATCTTCTAAAATTTTCCATCTTTCTTTAGGTGTAAAGAGGATTACATGGACCAAAAGATGCCATTGACCTAATGAATTTCTCTATGAGGTCATGTTTTTGACATCTCTGCAACGTATGACTTGCTAGATGTTTACATCTTCATGTGTGTTGACCTGTGCATTAATTAACAAAGATCATCTCTTTCTTTTTCTATAGCTACAGAAGTAAAATAGATTTTCTATGAAATAACATTGTTTTATATGATTGTCAGTACATCCATTTCAGTAAAGCATCAGAGCCTTATTAGAGGTCTTTATGCTGGACTTGTTCAGCTCATACTTTTATGAAAACCATTTAGAGCATCAGTGGACTGGAAAGACAAATTAGAAGTAAATTTCGCAAAGTGTGTACAAGATTCAAGTGACCTCTTTATTGTATGGTGTCAGTTTTAAGATTTAGTAAGTATTTGCTAAAAAAATTTAATATCCAGTAGCAGGAAATATATAAATAAAGGTTGTACATTTATTAATAAATCTACATAAAATGTCTTGAAATGTAAATAACAAAGAATTATTAAGTGTCTCATGTTTTTTTGAAAATCAATTTATGGTTACAAAATTGTGATGGTAATGTAAATGTATTTGTGCATATATAGTCCATAGATGATATCAGTATGTATAGACTGTGCACCTATTATTTGTCTGAGAGGTGGAAGGATGTTCATAAGAATCCCATGTACACATGCAGACTGGTATGCATTGTGTTTAATGTGCTCGCCATTTGTGTGAAGGGCATTGTGCATAACATTTGTGCTGCATAACATACACATGATAAATTGATCGGATTTTAAAGTAGATTTTAAGAATGAAGTCAAGGAGCTGGAGAAGGTGTTAAAGTCTCAGTCTTGAACTTCAGAAACATGTTTCAAACACCTGTCATACCCAGTGACATGTTGTAAAACATTCCAAAACCAAAACAATAAATTTCAATATATAATATAAGGCAGTATTATCTTTGGACATTAGGTAAATAATGATTGAAATAAAAGTTTGTACAATGCTTAATGTTTTACAGTCACCAGAGATGTGCAGAAGGGTTGTTTCTTAAGAATATACTCCCTGCTTGTTGATGTCGGCTCAAAGGTTCTCAGGCGGCTTTTGCTTTACCACATCATCACTCCAATCCAAACCTTGGATCAGTATTTCAAAAACCACATGCAGGATATTTTTTACCTTAGAAAGAAGAACATTCTGAAGAAGGATCAGTTTTATATCATATTTCCACAAAATAGTGGTGGAACTCTGATATCTGAAATTATGATATTACCCTTTTATCTGCACTTCTCAATAACATTATTCCTTCCATTGGCCATCAGGGGAAACAAAAGGTTATGGACTTGCAAGACATTAGAAACAAACTTGTCCATGCAGGATCAGCAAAACTGAACATGAACAATTTACAAACCATTTCAAAAATGGTTACCACCACCTTGACAGATCTCAGCAAACTTTGCCAGGACGCTGCCTTTGAAGACGAAATTCAGATGGAAATTCAGGACACGCAGCAGTCACAAACAAGTAACATTGTTTCAAGGCTTGATGACCTTGAAGAACAAGTCAAAGAGCTTTACTCAAAGATTAAATAATTTGCAAAGACATGTACAATGAAGTTTTCAGTATATTGTTTTTAGACCAGAAGATCGTATGGGATGATCTGTCGTCCATTGTCCGTCATCCCTCATCTGTCCATTGTCTGTCATCTATCGTCCATCTGCCCATTAGCACATGTTTGTTATCGCTACTTCTCCTAAACTAATTGGAGGATTGCCATGAGATTTTACACACACATTAATTCCATGGTCTAATTAGTTCTAAATGAAAATGATGCAGCACGGACATCCAATATGGCGGCAACAGCAGCCATCTTCAAAATCTTGTTATTTTTACTCCTGAATGGATGGTCATATCACATTGAGTTTTTACTAAAAGACTTCTTATAATGTCTTGTTGGTCCTAAATGAAAATGGTGCTGATCTTACATTCAATATGGCCACATTGGCAGCCATCTTGAAAATCTTGTAATTGCTATATCTTCTTAATGGATTAGGATATCAACACAGGGTTTTCACTGCAACACTTCTTATGATCTCTTGTTGGTCCTAAATGAAAATGGTGCTGATCTGACATTTAACATGGCTGCCATATTGAAAATCTTGCTGTCACTACTCCTCCTGAGCAAAAAGTCATCTTGACATCTTGAAAATCTTGTTATTTTTTCTTCTTCTGAACAGATAGTCATAGTATGATAGGTTTTCACTAAAAGGTTGGTAAAACTTGCCAAAGTAAAGTCATCTGGTTTCTCTAAAGTGGCATGAGGACAAGTAAATACATAAAGAGCAAAGCATCATCCAGATTATTCAAATACAGCAGAACCTGTCTTGAAAGACCTCTCATTCTAGCAAAAAATAATGTTCCCTTAAGACAGGCGGTCTTTCATGACAGGTCATAGCACTATATAATCGCTAAATCTGTACATAAAGAAACTGCTCTTTCAAGACGGGTTGTTTCTTACAGCAGTGGTCTTTCATGACGGGTTTGACTGTACTGAGTAAACAAACTTTGTTCTCTAAATCTTTCATTCAAGTAGTCAAGTGTCTTTGCTGCTTTCATTGAACTGTATTGCATTGAGCATGTTGAATTCTTTCTTTTTCAATCCCATCTGAATCCATAAATGTATGACAAATTACTATTTCTTCCAAAAGCTAGATATCTTATTACTGTATGAGATATTGTTATAAACTGTATAAGATATCTTATAAACTTTGTAAGATATCATATACTTTTTGAGATATCAGATATACTTTATAAAATATCTTATATACAAATTTAGTGCACATAATTTATAAAGTTTATAAGAATAAGTTTATACGATATCTTTGTAGGTTTATAAGATATCTTTGTAGGTTTATAAGATATCTTATAGACCATATGAGATATCTTAATTTAATTTGATTTTGAAGATATGTTATATACTTGTAATTTATTAGATATCAAAAACTTTATATTTTATACAGTTTTTAAAATAGCTCATAATATATTTGATGTCTTATAAATTTTATAAGATATCATATAAACATTAGAAGATATATTATATACTTACTCACAGCTTAATGCATGATTTGACTGATAAATGTTAGTATATAATGAATATATACAGAAAATCTTTTCTAAATCAGACACTGTCATAACTAAACTTGTTGGCCATTTTATAGAGGTGGACAGTATACAGAGGTTTGATTTATATTTGAATGACCCAATTAGAACCAAACTATGGCCAGTGCAGAGGAAGCCATGTTACAGAGTGGGCTAGTTTGGGAAAGTTTCACTTCATGTCCAACGTGGAATGCCATAAACTCTAGGAATACTTGGTTATGATAAAGTAGCCAAATGTATATAACATGATTGCTTTTAAATTTACATTTCAAAATAGACTTTGAAAAAGCTGCAGATTCATGCAAGGAAGCTATTGTTTTCTGCTTATATCTTAACTATTATGGAATACTGTGCACAGCACACTGCATTCATACATACATAAACAGGCATACAATCACACTTTAAGAGTATGCAGCTAAAACACTTTGAGTAAGAAGTTTATTAATTCTGAGGTCTAAAGGTAAAAGGTCAGGGTCACTGTGACTGAAAGAAGAAATATGTTTTTGCATAATATCTTAAGTTATAGATCTTGACAAAAGTTCGTGGAGATCTTGTACTTAATCTAAGAAATAAGCCTTTTGATTAGGGAGTCAAAAAGTCAATGTTCAAGGTCATTGTGACTCAAAGTAAAATTGGTTTTGCATAATTTCATTTGTTACAGAAGTTCACTGAGCACACTTTGTGTATGCCTGGCACTTAGGTATAAACCTATGACTGGCACTTAGGTATAAACCTATGACTGGCACTTAGATATAAACCTATGGCGGGCACTTAGGGATAAGCCTATGACTGGCACTTAGGGATAAACCTTTATGGAAACTCAAATAAGAAAATAAGTAAGTTTTTTGTTTTCATTCTCCAGTGTCTTGGCTTTGTGTATTGATTGTTTTTTCCTGATTGCGTTTTTTTCTTTTCTTTTTGAAGCTGCTGTTGTGCTTGTTGATAATCAAAAAAAACTCCTCATGGTTGATTTCATTGTACATAATCAAAATAAACTCCTCATGGTTGATTTCATTGTCCATAATCAAAAAAAACTGCTCATGGTTGATTTCATTGTACATAATCACAAAAAACTCCTCATGGTTGATTTCATTGTCCATAATCAAAAAAAACTCCTCATGGTTGATTTCATTGTCCATAATCAAAAAAAACTCCTCATGGTTGATTTCATTGTCCATAATCACAAAAAACTCCTCATGGTTGATTTCATTGTCCATAATCAAAAAAAACTGCTCATGGTTGATTTCATTGTACATAATAAAAAAAAACTCCTCATGGTTGATTTCATTGTCCATAATCAAAAAAAACTCCTCATGGTTGATTTCATTGTACATAATCAAAATAAACTCCTCATGGTTGATTTCATTGTCCATAATCAAAAAAAACTCCTCGTGGTTGATTTCATTGTCTATAATCAAAAAAAACTGCTCATGGTTGATTTCATTGTACATAATCAAAATAAACTCCTCGTGGTTGATTTCATTGTCCATAATCAAAAAAAACTCCTCATGGTTGATTTCATTGTCCATAATCAAAAAAAACTCCTCATGGTTGATTTCATTGTACATAATCAAAATAAACTCCTCGTGGTTGATTTCATTGTCCATAATCAAAAAAAACTGCTCATGGTTGATTTCATTGTACATAATCAAAATAAACTCCTCATGGTTGATTTCATTGTCCATAATCAAAAAAAACTGCTCATGGTTGATTTCATTGTACATAATCAAAATAAACTCCTCATGGTTGATTTCATTGTCCATAATCAAAAAAAACTGCTCATGGTTGATTTCATTGTACATAATCAAAAAAAACTCCTCATGGTTGATTTCATTGTCCATAATCACTTTACTTATAATATCAATGCCATTCAAATTACAAATGGCAAAAATTACTATTTCATATGCTTTAAAAAGGAGACAAAATGTTTATACAGATGAATTTCAGGATAGAATCAATGGACAAAGATATTTTGGAGAAACATTGGAGACTGTACAAAGTCCAACTGTACAGCTGGAATAACCATTAGAATGTACTTTTGTACAAAGGCAACCAATACAAGTCGCTGAGGAAGCTAAGATGCAAACAATAGAAAAAAACATACCATTTGATATCCAAGTAGTAGAAGCATAAAATTTAATTGATGATTACCTCAGAGGAATTTAACGTGGAGAAATTCCACTTGCAATGCACAGATTATTCAGTACACAAGAGAAAATAGAATTAACCTCCAGTGCACAGATTATTCAGTACACAAGAGAAAATAGAATTAACCTGCAGTACACAGATTATTCAGTACACAAGAGAAAATAGAATTAACCTGCAGTGCACAGATTATTCAGTACACAAGAGAAAATAGAATTAACCTGCAGTGCACAGATTATTCAGTACACAAGAGAAAATAGAATTAACCTGCAATACACAGATTATTCAGTACACAAGAGAAAATAGAATTAACCTGCAGTGCGCAGATTATTCAGTACACAAGAGAAAATAGAAATAACCTGCAGTGCACAGATTATTCAGTACACAAGAGAAAATAGAATTAACCTGCAGTGCACAGATTATTCAGTACACAAGAGAAAATAGAATTAACCTGCAGTGCACAGATTAATCAGTACACAAGAGAAAATAGAATTAAGTGGTTATGTAAATGATGTAATAGTTTAGAATTAACAAATAACACCTAGCTATGAAATCTGATGTTGTAATGTATAAAAAAACAGATTGAAGTGTTTGGAAAAACATCAGCAAAGAAACAGACCCAAGCAAAAAAGCTATATTGCAAGAACATTTTGAAAGTGTTCAAAGTTTTAAAAAAAGTGTAATTAACTGGATAGACATTCTGGAAACAACATTGAGGAAATCAATTCAGAAGTTTCAAAAGTTAGGGAGAAGTTACCATTAGGTGAAAGGCTGAAACAATTGTTTAAAGAGAAATGTGTGACAATTGTCATTTCCGGTATTACAGCTAGAGGTGTGACTATATCAGCTATTGCTCTGTCTATAGCAAATTTTGTTAAAAGGTTAAGTAATGGATGGTGAAGAAGGTACTGATCCATCAGGAGGCAAAGATGACTCTTTCCTTGACAAAAAATTGGAGGGCTTGAAAAATACTATCAATTGTTTGTTTGAGTTGGAAAAGAAAGCAGTATCAGCTTTTCCTTGTGTTTGTGATAGTCTGATAAATTGGTTGGTAATGAGTGCTGGCCAAATTGTTTCTTTCCTGGCTGATTATGGTATTTTACTAATTTTCTTTATAGTCTGACTGGTGTATTATGTTTTAATTTGTGAAATTATGCTCCCAAGTCTGACTGGTTTGGTACATTTTTAATTTGCAAAATAATGCCCTCAAACCAGACTGTTCTTGTAATTTTTAGAATATTATAGATTTTGAGCACTATTGTTGGTTTTGTAGTGAGTCATTAATTTAAATTTACATTTATTTTGGTTGTAATTACCTGCACAAATTAATTTATTAATTGGACTAGAGTGCTCACTATCCTTAATACTAACAGATGTTTCTGTTTTTTATGTAAACACCTAAATCTTAATATTCATGAATTCTTTTTCAGTTTAATTTGATCATTGAGATTTAAAACTGATTTTGCCCATATTATTTTTCATGTATGTCCACCATCGATAACTGTTAAAATAAATCAGTTTCATATATTCATGTGTTTGCAAAAGTTGAAAGTCTGATCTGCAATACATATTCATTCATTTATATTTATGTTAGCAGTGTTGGCTAATGTTGAGTTCCAGTGATGAGAGATTTATTCTAGTCTTTGCAAAATTATCATTATAGTCCCATCGGTTGCAAAGTGTAGCAGGAACCATTAAATTGTTTAAACAAGACTCTTTCAAAGATTTTTTTTTTCTTTATCGGTTAACCATAAAACATTTTCTTGACCCCCCAAAAACTTCTTTCATGGAAATTTCATGCATGGAATTTAAATAAGGGCTTCATTAGGACCATGTATGCTGCACTGATGAAACCTGATTATTCATTTGACCGAAGGTTGATGTATTTTTTGTTGTAGATATTGTCTATAATTAATATGTATATCAGCTTCTCTTCTGTAAACATTGTATAAATGGTATCTGTACATACATATTTACAAACTGTAATTCTTTAGAGAAATTGCTCACAATTTTTTTTTACAAGTTTTGGGTTGAGTGTGTACATTTTCAATCAAAGTTTGCTATCGTTCAGCATTGAGGTCTTAAGATTTGTATTGGAGTATGTGAGAGACTTTGCTGTTACTAGTTCCAAGCAAATTGTTATCCTGTGAAAAATACATTTTTTGCATAAGTATTGTCCATTGTCATATTTGTATACATAATTTATCACTATAAAGTGTAAGAAATATGTGTTATGTATTTTCTGCATTAGATTTTAGCAGTACATAACACTAGACATGTATGTTATTACTACCTTACGCATGATATTCATCAGAATGTGTACATCAATCACTGCATGTATATTCAAGTATATGTTCTACTTATAAAACAATCGTTTTATCATTCCTCTCACCAATGAAGTCAAGAGGGATACAACATTTTACATGTTGATCCGTTGCATGTTCATATATTCATATGTTAGTACATTCATATGTTTGAATCTTCATAAGTTTGTAGATTTCATCAAACAATGACAAATGACACTTCATTTAGCTTGTGTCTGAGACAAACACTTGGAACCATTCAAAGTCAAAGCTCCTTCTAAAGATCGAGTTATGTTGTAACAACACAATACATGATGCTTTATATATATCAGGCAGGGGGCCCCAGGGGACAGAGTGGTCTAAGGCGCACGGCCTGTACAGATCACTTAGACATCTCACCTCTGTCCACATGAGTTCAAGTCTCGGCTCGACTAATGTGGGTATATGAGAAAGCTTGTCATTAGCTTCTCATGGGTCAGTGGTTCTTCCTGGGGTCTTCCTGGGTTCTTTCTGCAGCAAATATACTGGCCGCCATGTATGGTCTATCATGTGCTGAAAAATGGCGTTAAACCACACCAGACCAGATGTATCAGGCACATTAATTTTCCAGGTAGATCTGGAATTTCAAAATCAGAGGGTCTAGTTTGTGCATGACAGTAACCAGAGGAAATATTGTAAGAGTTATTTCCCTTTCAATTCTATGAATGTAGTGCAACGTGCACATGAAATTAGTACCCAAACCAGAGTACTGTTACACAAGAGTGAAAATCAAAGGTAGAGATTGGTCTTCTTTGCAGTTATGAATGCATACATACATACATACATACATACATACATACATACATACATACATACATGTGTGTGTGTGTGTGTATATATATATATATATATGCATGAAATTTTGACGCTGGCAGATTCTTTCTTCTAGAATCATGAATTTAGATTGCATGAGCTTGTGTCTTTCTACTCAGAATAACAATAATTGTTTCACTTTTATGAAGGTTCGACTTGAAAATGCATTTATTTGGCTGCAAGATATAATACGTAGCTGTGTCCCCTTAACTGGCAACTCAGACTGCATAAATGAATTGATAAGATTACCAAATTTCCAGATTAAAATTAGTATCAACTAAAATGAAGGATTTATTCCAGAGTATGATTTCCTTACACAATGTGTGGAATATTTAATAATGAGCTTAAGTGAATATCTATGTGTGTGTGTATATATATATATATATATATATATATATATATATATATATATATATATATATTAAAACAAAGACAGTATTGAATACTTAGAACAAAGCTAGCATACCTACATTCGGTGGCATAATGAAATCCCTCTGACCATTTTGTCGGGTAATATATGACGAATTTTGTTTGATTTTGTTTATGTGTAATATATCAACTCATATCTAATAAAGTGTGGATGCATCATAAAGACTCTTCTTGACATGAAAATAGTTTTTGGGTTCATTTTAATTTGTAATTCTATCTTTGTTAGAAACACAACAGCACATGTCTACATATCATATTATGCATTATTTTAAATGCATTTATTATACGTTATATATACCTAATTAAAGCAAGTCACAATGACCTACTTTTCTGAGTAGTGCTTTTCATCAATGACATCTAGGCCAACCAGTATCATGGATACTACACATCCTATCCACATCAAACTTGAAATGTTGATCCATTTATTTCAACTATGTACAACACATAACATAAGCCAACTTTAGTGTAAACTATACATGTATTTAGTGAAAAAATGTCTGCTGTTATTCTTGACATGTCTATACTGTGACATTGGAATTTGTGACACATCATTTGTGTTCGTAATCTTGACCTAATTTTCATGACAAGTTAGTGTTCTCACAGCAGTTCATATTTGTAAAAATTATAAACTTGAGTGCATACACATACATGTACTGAGTTTTGGATACTGGATTAAACAAGTCAATTATTATACATGCAAGATATCTCAACGTGACTTTTTTATCAATGGACAATGAAATATTGAGAATTACTTGAAGAAATAAGTTGAACACATTGATTTAATGAGTCAAAACAATGCCTAGGTTTTGATCATACACTCAAGCTGAGAATTTTAGTAAACACAGGTCCATAGTTATTGATACTGTGGACATATATGGACCAGTATCTTCAATGCTCTTTGTTCGGAGCCTATCATGCTGTGCATTTTGATTCATCTGTTTTAGCTTTGTAATTTCCACACCTAACACAACAATCCAGTCCTGTTTGAAAGTACATGTATTACTAGAACTTCAACACCACTGCGACAGTAGTGTATTTAATTTAACTGATATGTCTTGACTTTTCTCTTTTAGAATCATTGAAATGCTAATTATTTTATTCTGTTTATCAGGTGTAGAAATGTTTGAACAATTGTGTGTTACTATTTTTGTCTTATTGTCTTTCCTTTTGTTTAATGTACAATATATTAATTACTATTTTTAAAACAAATAACAGAGCATTTACAATATAATGATAATTTTTGTTTTAAGCTTCTACCCATGTAGATACCACTTAATTACACTGTGGCAAAATTTGGGGACACAAGTAATAGATTAATATAATGAAGTTTGACTACAATGGTGAGTTTAATTCTGCAACTGAAAATAATCAAGTCACTTTATTTTTTAATGGCTGAATTACACATTCAGGAGGAGTAGGGATAACAAGATTTTCAAGATGGCTGTCACAGCAGCTGTACAGTATGTCAGATCAGAACCATTTGTATGTAATACCAACTAGACCTCATATGATGTTTATCAGAGAAAATTCATGTCAATACAACCATCCGTTCATGGTTAGTAGTGATAACAAGATTTTCAACTTGGCCAAAGTGGCACCATACTGGATGTGCGATAAACACCATTTTCATTTAGGACTAACTGCATATCATAGGAAGTATTTTAATGAAAATCCAGTGTAAATATGATTATCCATTCAGGACAAGTAGATATAACAAGAATTTTAAGATGGATGCCATGATGGCCATATTGGCTGTCAGATTGGCACCTTTTTAATTTTGGAACAACTGGATATCATAGACAGTCTTTTACTGATTAGTTCAGATGCAGTAGTGATAACAGAATTTTCAAGATGGTCACTGTGGCCACTGTTGTGGCCATATTGGATGTCAGATAAGCACCATTTCATTTAGGACCAACTAGACATCATAAGAAGCCTTTGTAAAAACCTAATGCTGATTTGAACATCAATTCAGGAAAAGTAGTGATAATAATATTGTCAAGATTGCCAGTGTAGCAGCCATTTGGCATGTCAGATAAGGACCATTTTCATTTAGATCCAACTAAACATCATAAGAAGTATTTTAGTGACAAGCCCATGACAACAGTTTTAAGATTGCTGCTGTGGCTGCCACATTGGATGTCCGATGTGCACCATTTTCATTTAGGACTTACTAGACCTTTAGATTAATGTATGTCTAGCAATCCTCCCTGTGGTTTAGGGAGAGTATTGATAACAAACTTTTGCTAACAGATGTGGGACAATGGCCGGACAAGGCAATTACATCTCTTGCATAAAATACAAATGATGAAAAAGTATAAACAATTAAAGCATGTAAGATCAGCACGTGAAAGGGCTGTCGAATTTGTTTCACACAAGGAAATGATGTTGTTGATAAAAAAAAAACAGTGCCACAATAGGCCGCGTTTTGAGGTCGTATATTTATGACTACCAAATATTTGTTACGGAATTGTGTATCATCTTTAAATTATAAAATAGTTTTTGTTTGGGTTTATAACCATTGTATTATAATTCCTTAATTCAGTAGCCTACGCTATAGTAAAGTACATGTACGTCAACAATGAGTCATTGTTTATGTCCAGGGAAAATCAATAATTATGTCGGTGAACTTAACACAACAATGGTAAATCACGTGAGTAGCGCGTGCTCTTCATGACCTGGATCAACATCTTGTTGATTTGAAATTAAGGTATTGTTACTCTAGTGCGAAAGTACTTTTAGGCTTACATGCGCGACCTAGTTTCTGATTGGTTCAGTAAAAGTTGTTTACTGGTGGATGGAATTGTTTTAGAACGTAGTCTCAGAGTTAAGGGTTATTCTTTTACGCAGTAAAATGCTATAATGCCATTTACTGATGGAACGCTCTTTCTTAGACCGTTATTCCAGATCATAAGGTTGTTGAGGAAGATTGTTTATTGTTTGTAAAATCAGCTGGTGGAAAATCTATTCTCTACGTAGTACACTTTGGATTTAAGTACTATTGTTCAAGGAACTTAACAATATTCTACATTCACAGGAGTTTACCTGGAATTAACATTTGGATTTAAAACTGTGTTTTGTGGTACATAAGCATATTAGTGTATTCATTCAGATAACCTTTGGACATTTCCGGATTATCAAAATTCAATAGTACATTTAGGATTATTTAGGAATTTCTAAACTGTAAGTTATTTTTGATTCTTTCACTTTGTTTGTATGAAAAAATATTTTATATTTTAGGAAATTCAATTTATATTTTAGAAATTGTGAAAGCTTGTTTGAGTCGTTCTTTCTTTTGTTACATTCAACCCCTAGTCGTAACATATTACATCCCAGGGGAAAATATTGTATGTGAAATTGAATAGTGATATGAGTATCTACTATGATAGAATTGCTATAGGAAATACGACAACTTAGCTTTAAAAAATCAAATAAAATGGGTGTGGATGAATAATAATAATAATAATAATAATAATAACAATTAAGTAGAAGGAGTTAAGGCATACAGATTGAATTATTATAGAAAGAATGTCATATTATGTCTGTATGGACTGAAAATGGCAGGCTAGATTTGTCGTTAAGGCCAAATTCCACGTGTATCTTTTACTGCAGAATCCTAAGATCTAATTCTTTGTGTATTTTTAACTACAGAATGCGCACACATGATTACTTATTTTTGCTATATTTCCCTTTTGAAAATTTAAGTACAAGTAATATTACAATAAATTGATTAATAACGGTGTTAACTGTCTTCTCTTTTTTTCTGTCTCGCTTGGTTATGATGCCATATTGAAGACACGGCCCTTACAGCATATAGAGAATTTGATGAAATTGTAGCAGGAGTCGGCACATGTAGGGGAAAGAGGCCTTCTCTCTAAAGACACCAACATAATCGTCAAGGGCACTTAAAAAATTTTGGTTGAACTTTTTCGATATAAATAACGTAAATTAAGCAAATTTTCTATTGTTTTCAAATAGTTATAATAGCACAATTGGATTCTTTCCTTGGCAGTGAATTGCTGCCGTTGCTAAGGTGTCTGTTCTCCTCTTGCATGGATACAGTACTGAAGCATCTCCTTACTTCTATTTCATACTTCGTACCTTAGATTTCACATTTTGGGCTTATGACATCACACTTTAGACCTAAGTCTTCGGATTTTCGACTTGTACAAAACATTATAGGGACTTCCAAGTTTATACTTACTTTGGACTTTAGAAACCCTCCTCGTTGAATGAGCACTTTAGTCTTTTGGCTGACTGGAAATATCTGTTTCACCATTTTTCGAAGTATGTGACGATGTCGTCGTAATCGCTGTTTCTGTGTCATCATCAAGGGAACAGTTCCTTTCAATATATTCAAACAACATTCACATACAGTATCGACAATTTCTTTAGGAGCCTTTTGAATGGTCTGTTTTTGCATTGGTGCTTTAGCTTTCGTTAACATTGACAACATATCCCAATGTTTGGATAAACAAGAGAATTGCTTTTTTTCCTCATTTTGTGGGAGTTTATGACGACGAGGATGATAGCAACGATGCCATAAGATCTTTAGGGATGACATTTTGTCAAAGTGATTGAGATAACCCATGTTCAAATGTCTTCTTTTAGACAGGAACTCGTGTCCACTTGTTGTCCAGTCTTTACCTTGGACACTGGACAATGAGAAACTAAAGGAGTTTTCAACAGACTAAATCGAATGATTGTGTTTACAGATCGAATAAACTTTGTAAAACACATTCTGTCTAAAACTGGTTAAATGAACAAAAAGAGATTCCAACCTAAACAAGCAGGCTGGCAGATCAAGTTCTGTTTGCGTACTGCAGTGTGTACATAGACGCGCAAGAGGAAGAAGTTAGTGTTCTCTTTTCCGTTTATATTTATTAAAACTGATATGTTTCTTATTGGTTATATTATTCCAAAAGTTTGTTCAATATGGCGAACATTTTCTTATTCATTAAAAAGCCTTTTGCATCATAGTCGACGGTTCTCAGTTGTATCGTTGGGAATTGTTTTCTTGGTGAAATTAATCAATTTATATCAACGATTTATTTTAGTAATGTAGTGTATTTAGTTTTGCTGTTATTAGATTAGTTAAGGAGATCGAAGTTACTTTAGTAGAAAAAAATATCAATGTTCCTTCAAATTCATAGAAAAGTGGTCAATTCAAACAGTCTCGTTCATCTTCATTTTAATTATCATTGTAAGTTGTGTGTATTACTGGAAATTATGGGTGAATACTATCTATTTGCAGTTACACATTAGTGTATGTATATGTGTATGTATGTGTGCGTGTGTGTATGTGTGTGTGTGAGAGAGAGAGACAGAGAGAGAGATACGATAAACAGTTTCTTAAGCATAATTTGTTTTATTAACTCCCTTGCCGTTTTGGGAGTTACTGCCGCTTTACGGCGATTTACGGGTAGGGCATTCGCAACTTCTCGGTCAAACCTACCTCGAATGTATGCTGATAACTGCCATTAGCTGCCATTCGGACCAACTCTGTTATTTACAAGGATTGACCGAGAAGTTGCGAATGCATCAAACTTTTTTTCATTCGCAGATTCTCTGTCAATCCCACGGTCAATCATATAGTAAAAATACCGAGGTGGTCCGAATAGATTGCGGTTTCTGTGAATGCATGTCATTTGAAAAAAAACACTTCAAATACAAATTATGTACAGTGTATGTGTGTAGGTAAGTAGGTATGTACATGATAAAGAATAACAAATCTCTTTTTCACTATAGCTTCCTCTTTTAATTCACTTCATATGAATAAAAGTTGAACAACCCTCCTTTAAAGTGCAAAACGGGAGGTACAAATATAAAGAGAAAGCAAACTTCCGTGGTGTATTACATTTTTAATGTATCTTCTGTTTCAACAAAAAGTATTTGAAGACGACATAAACCGTCTACTTTTTGACGAGACAAACAGACGGTTGTATAGACTGGCAGACAAACACAACAATACATGGATAAAAATAGGAAGAACAGGCGAACGGACGAAGAGATGAAAAGACAAACGGACGGATCAGCAAAGAGCGAATAGACAGATGGGCGACTGGTGAATGGATGGCCGAATGAACTGATGGACAGACAAACTTATAGAATAAAAGAATGTAAGGACGCCCAGACAGATGGGTGAACATCAGGAGTGTACTGGGTAAGCAACTCGGCCCTGGACTTATCTGCCGGGACAGGCCCGGGGTTTTGCTCACACCAGTAAAACACCGGTAAAAACGGATTTTTTTGCGGCGGCCCACCGGGATTTGTCCCGATAAGCACAATGGCCAGTACACCACTGGTGAACATATAAACGGATGGGCCCATTCACGAACAAACATATGGTCAGATTGAGAGGGAAAACGGACAGAAAAACGCACAGACGAGTGAACGGAGTTTGGACAGATAATGAAGTTGTCCAATGAATAACTGGACGGAATCACGGGCGGAATTTCCAACTAAATAGTGTAGTTTTATTTCAGACAAGTGAAAGACCAATTGAAACGTGTATCAGACAACAAACGTTAGAATAGATGGAATAGGGTGTGATTAATTCTGCGCCCATTCGTTCGTTTCGGAATAGGGTAAACCTGATATGCCCAACAAATGAATTTTTTAAGAAGTCGGTTTATGAGCAGTTTATATCAGAAACACATTTTCAAGACTCTATCAATCTAATATTTCCACCTTTATCAAGTTTTAGTCACCTCTTTTATTTAAATGCCCATTCCTTCTCCATCTCGCTCTCCCCTTCTCTATCCCCGTCCTCCCTCCCCCCCCCCCCCCCAGGGCATTTGACGTTAAAACTGGACTAGTTTTGCAGTATCAACGTAATCGTTACCGATGCCCGTCTTCTTTTTTATTTTTTATCAAAAGCGATCAATACAAGCAGAAAGTATATTGTCGTAATACGCATGATCATTATTAGCTATTCAGTCCAATTAATCATAATATCAAAATACAATGGCGATATGCAAATATATTCGGTGAAAATGCATACAGAAGAATGAGCACGTTCATGTAGACTGGATTAGGATTTCTCTCTCTTTCTCTCCCTATCTTTCTTACATATATTAAACCATGAATTCTTACTAATAGAATACCCTTTACAAAACCTTAAATCAGTTACACAGTTAAAATACAGACACAATAGAGCACTTGCAACAAAACAGGACTACACTGAACTTGATTGCCAACTCAGGTCTAACAATAGACATAACATTCAGTACAAATACAAATTATTAATGATGGTGGTATAGCGGATAGAAACGGGAATGGTAGAGAGATATTCTGATCAATAGTTTGGACATGCATGACAAAACGGGATGAAACGGTAATAGACATAACTATTCTGAGTTTGTATGGAAACAGAATGAGCTAAATATCAGTTCTTTAAATTTACTTAATCTTTTTTGTACGATAACAATTGAGTTATTTAGGAACTCACTAAATTTGTATGCATTAATATTTCTTAGATACTTCTTACTGATATATTGTTTTCTTATTACAGCAAAATATTTATATTGAAAAAAGATTGCGAAAGTCACTACCTATGTCTTGTTAGGCACATAATTTCACATTTTCTTTCAGATATATACAAATGCTGCCACCTTCCAGTTTTAACTGGAAACCTATGAGCATGGAACTTTGTTAAAATTATTCTGTACTTTTGTGGCAACGCTACGAAACAATATCACAACGATCCTAAAGTTGTTTTACCTAATCTGTCAGATATAATCAACAAAGACTTTTTTAACAAATTGAATTATGTCATGATATTCTAAAATAGATATACAATCCATGCATTGTCAATGTTACGGTCACACTATGCATGCTAATAATTAAGCAAATAAGATTGGATTCGATTGTATCCAGACCGAAAACCTGTATAATTTGTCAATTAAGTGTATGAAATGGCTCTTTAGAGCCCGCGTGGCTATTTTTATGAAATATTGTAAACACGTGAATCTATATTGATAGACTATCTGTTCAACACCTCTTTCTTTTCAAATATTTCGCATTTAAACAGCAGTCATATTACGAGTTCAAATTATCAATGCAACTTAATTGTTTCCTAGATAAAATAAGGTGAAAGGTAAGTCAATGCTTTTTGAAAGGATATTTGTTCTGATACGGTAATTGATCCTGTTTGGTGAGCTCTCACGTAAGTTTTAATTATTTTCACATGCAAAGATAAATACATTTCTGAATAAACCCTGGCCTCCTCGGAAGTCTGAACAAATGATTGATTATTATCTGTGAAGAAAAATGTCCTCATTGTATGCTTATATTTTGCAAACATTTTGTCAGTGAAACATAGTTTCCTTTCACCTACACATTCAATATATATCGACTCTTTGAAAGATGATATATATTGTTAGTTGTCAACCCTTCAAATGCTTATGAATCTGTTCTCTGGTGGAATTTGCATAGTCATTTATGTCATACGAATTTGTCAGCAGGCATTGTATGGTAGACACGTTTAAAACATTTTGTAAACGTTGCAGTCTTAGTATTTTAAATATATCTATTTCTCTGAAATAAAAACAGGAAGTAATCTTTCTTAGTTTTATACTCACTCAAAGTTTTTACTTTCATATATCTCTTAAGTTTGATCTAAACTTCGTAAACTGCCGTATGAATGAAAAGCGTAAAACACGTATTTTATTAATATTTCTTAACCAATTATGATTAAATAGTCATTTATTCCCAATTTTGTTTTAGAAATTTAACAATTTATGTTGTTTTGTGATCCTTTGATGATTTTCTTAAGAGCAATAAAGAACATTTATGTTTAATTTTAATATGGACCGCATTTACGGTCCAGCTTAGTTCTTTCACATTATGTCATGATTAACCTTCGCTGCTACATGACAAAATATTGCGGTGGCCGATGCATACGTTCAATGTTAGATAGTGTCCAAAAGGATATATTTCTGGCTAAAATTGCGTTTTTCACCGTTCCACTACCATTTCGTCACGTGACGTCATAGGGGTACCAAGTTGAAGTCTTATCGGTATTGTAGTATTTTATGATAGAGATAAGTCTATGCATAAAAATGTATTTTTTACCAGATTTTAGGGCCGTTTAGAACGTTAAGTTAACCTAGTCGTTCCTGAATGAGACGTTGTCCCGCGCGTACACGTCAAGGCTGAACAATAGTTGGTGCATCTGCGCTCTCTCTGCATTGCTATGGTTAAAGACGCCGCAATATTTCACGTCACTACTAAAGCGAAGTACTTGTGGCAATACCATCGCCGCGGTGCTGGCTTTGACAATGAATGATAATGTTGTATTAAATAATCTTTAACTTGGGAATATGATCGTAAAACAGGTGATCCCCGTGGATCACAATACCCGTGTAGCGCTTCGAGAGATTTCGTACAGACCAGGATGGTACAATGTTTCGGTTGCGCTTGCTAACAACATATTTGCCGTGCGCCGTCCAATTTTATCCACAAACTACTCCATTCTGGATGAATATTACAACATAGATATGCTCAAAAGAGTAATAAGGGTTGCCGTTCCTGAGATGGATGCGGACTACTATGATGCGACCGGGCGGGTCGAACTCACAATTCCTGCTGGCTCAAATGTGACGTTCTATCTCGGACCGCTCGCCTCAATCCTTGGGTTTGCCCGAGCTACTCTCTTCTCAACAGGCACGCACATAGCACCTAATCAACCCGGCATTTATCAACATCCCGTATCTCTACGTCCACCTCTACCAGATAAATACAATTGGGAGTATTCTTGATGGGAAAAGCAGTACCCTGCTAAAAATTAATCCTGTGGGTGTCGAGTCCTACGGGGACATGCGTGCTGTCTCCTTTGGAAAACCACATTGGCGCAGATTACGCGAATGTGCCATCCATGAGCTCTCGATACATAGTTTAGATTTAAAACAAACACCAGTTAATATGCTGGAGAGCACTAACACCCTTGACAAGCAAACTATGAATAGACGTGATCCTGGATTCTTGAGCCTCTGGCGTTTCCGGACCATCTTTACCGTTTGCCCTATATGCTGCAACACCCTGTCGCGCTATTGTCGATGTTAGCACGGCCAGCACATGCACTGATGCCGTCTTAAAGGCCATGTACTTAACTGCAGACATAATCACGTCAGTTGGTGGGGTCACGGCTATAAATGCGTCCGGTTTGTATTGCTGGATTTGAAGCAAGACATTCAAAACGTTGGTGGATTTACTTTCAGCAACGACAACAACACTATCACTATCTAGGGTGTCGGTTTTTACTTCATTAATCACCACGGGAGTTGTGGTGATGGAACGTGAAAAACGCTTTTAATCCATGTAAACGATGTCCTAATGGGACATAATGGCAGTACTGCCGTTCCGGTTAATGCCCCACACGAAAGCCCTACAACTTGCGTTGCGTTTATGTTTGCCCGCAGAGACACCATTAGCAGCACGGATATAAACATCAACGCACAGCCTACTGGATTCTCAACCTCTCTAACCATCTTTGGCTTTCTCAGTTATAATCACGTAGCTTAAAACATATGGGCTAGCAACCAGAAAAGGAACACAAATCATTGGTGCCGCCTGACAAGCCTGACAACGGAGTATTGGCGCAGCTCGCAAAACAGGCGCATGACATCGACAAGGAATAAAAATACTGGTGCAAGCGTATCTGGTCCAACTTGGGCTTGACACGCGCCAGTTGAAATTGGGATGGAACGATGATGTAAAGCAGATAGAAACTGACCACCAGTGACACCTAAAGCATCCTAAGCCAAACCGTGGTCAGCTTGGGGTAATTGCGCTTTCGCTGTCGGCACGACAGTCAAAAGTACTGCCCTCAGGGGTCACAGGCACGATTGATTATGCTGTGGGGTTTTTTTTGAAAAACACTTACGGCAATAACCTTTCCTTCAGGGTTTGTAGAGCCCTATAGCGCTCGTCTCACCGGCAGAAAAACAAGAGTGATATTCGGAAAACATATGTTCCGTTGCAAGTAGTAATAGGTTTCACTCTGGGCACGTACGTGAATTAAAATTACGCCCTAAGTTTGTATTAGATGCTAATCTAGGTACGTGCGGGAAATCCTATATTAAAATTGTCCAAAGATTAAACATTATATGCCACTCTGGATGTGTAGGGAAAATTAACATTGAGGGTACATTGTAACATTGTTAGAAGTGGTTGACAGAAAAATGGAGTTACATTGGTATACTTGACCTCAAAATATGTCCCTTCTGGGTACGTACGAGAAACCCTGTGTTAAAATTGTCTATAGGTTTAACATTAGATAACACTATGGGTACATACGGGAATTCCTATTTTAAAAGGTTTAGTTATAAGCCGTTTCCATGTTGAAAAATGTCTGGGTATGTACGGAAATATAATGTTACAAATTTTAGATACTATCCAACACTACTATTTTGATTACTATCCAATACACCACTTTTTAATATACTATCCAACACACCATTTTTTGATATAGTATCTAGCACCTACTTTTTGATATACTATCCAGCGCACACTCTACTATCCAATGAAACGACTAAGAGTATTTATACACACGCTATACTTACATACATTCAACCATACTATCAAATGCAAGCAAGGGTAGGAAAGTTTATAGACACACTATACCCACACACACACATACTATCACACACAAGAGGGGTAAGTGGTTCTAAGTTTTAGTTGTGTTGTGAACATAGACATAGACAAACAAACAAATGCATATATCAGCAATGAGTAGTATCTCCCTTTTCTAGAGATCTGGGTGGCCCTGAAAAGGGCCATTGGGTTTTGTTAACCAAAGTGGGTTAACATAGTTGGCATCACTTGACTTTTCTACGGCATATAAACTTCATCTCACAGCCGGGCCGTATAGTAACACCCTCTTCAGGCATCATTGTCTCTCCACATAAATCCTTCATTTCCATATGGCTGTCACCATAGTCTTCGTGATGGCCCACTATGTCTTCACATATACTAGGTAGTCTGGGTTAAACAGCATACTGCTAACGATGGTGGATGATTCAACACTGACATACATCTTGGTTGGGTTGTCTTGAGAACACACGACACAATGGGCCAACGCACCTGTATATATAGTCTAGGACCAGATTGAAACGAATTGGAATGTTCCACCAATCAGAACATGTGTAACATAATTCAGTCAGGGTGTGTTGTCTCTCTTCCAATCAGAAGACAGCGGAGGCGTGACATCACTTTCAATATATATATATATATATATATATATATATATATATATATATATATATATATATATATATATATATATATATATATATATATATATATATATATATATATATATATATACGCACAAGCGTTCCTACGATATACCATTGTTGAAGAGTTAGAGTACAATATCCATGGCTGAAATGAAGTCGATGTATTGGGGTGGGCCTGCAGTGAATATTTCTTATACCCATCGTGATAGTACAATGACTACTACTGTTGTTGTAGCAAGTATTTGTCTATTAAGAGAATGAATTTAATTTAGCTTTGGCTGATTTCTTATCGTCTCCGCAAGAATTTTTGTCTGCGGCAGTAGTACCACCTTCACCTCCATCCCCATCATTACCAGTGTATGATGATTTCAGAAAGAAACAGAAGGAAGAGTTGGAGAGTTTTTGCAACATCAGAAAGAAGAAGAAGAAGTATGTGTTCAACAACAAGAACAACAACAAGAGGAAAAGAGAAAGCAAGCAGAAAAAGAGACGAGGAAAACTTTGAACAGTGAGAAGAAGGAAGAGAGTAAAAACAAAACTATGAGTCTGTTACCAGACATTTTGGCACAGTTAAAGTCCCTGAGGGAAATGTATCAGTCTTCTGTAGCTGAACATAAGAGAAAGAGACCTTCACAATCCAAGACTTCTAACCTTTCTATAACTACATTGATGATCACTACTGAAATGCCAGCAGCAACAGTTACTACTACCACCACCACAGCAACAGGAGTATGACTTAACCGTGGCAAAGGATTAAGCCAGTTACAAATGATGATGCCAAGTCCATAAATTTTAAAACCCAATGGCCCTTTTCAGGGCCACCTATATCTCTTAGAAAAGTGATACAAAGCAATGATTGCCAAATCAAATAAAATCATTGCATGATAATATGTGTGCGTGTGTGAGTGTGTGAAGATTTTATCCATACTAAAAGAAAATAGACAGAGACATTTACGTTTTCTTTTTTTGGCATATTTTTGTGAAATCGTGATCACAATGAAATCTAATAACACAGCACAAAAGTCCATTTTCATCTTCTTTCACTATCTTTTTCTTTTGAATTTCTTTACAAGCATGGGTTCCTCCTCTTTTATTTCAGTTTCTTCAACTTGTCGTGAATTTTTGAATTTCTTTACGGGTATGGATTTCTTCTGGTTTTTTTGTGTGTTTTTTTTTCTGCTGCTTCTGAAAAACACCCTTTCCCCTTATTCTCTTTTTTCTTGGGACACTCGGAAGACCAATGCTTTGTTTTTTTTTTTGTTTTTTTTTTGTTTTTTTTCTCGTGATATTGACAACACAAATATTTACTTTTGTCTCTCTTTTCTCCTGTCTTAGTGGTTCCTTTTCTTTGATGTTGTGGACATTCTGGAGCCCAATGTCCTTTCTGCTGACAGACATAGCAAGTATCTCGACTTTTATCTCGAGTGGAGTAGTCCATAGTCTTGTTGGAAGTTTACTTTTAAATGACTCTATACATCTCTGACGAGAAGTGCGATCTGTTGCTATTTTCCACACTTTCTTAATAATACCGAAGCTAATCAACACGTTGTGCTCCCGCATTTGCCTGAAGTTCTTTACTACAACGACCCTGACGGTATTCACACAGAACAGCGAGAAACATTATGTACTTGGTACCAAACTCACTCGTCAGACTCTTGACTTTCAAGAAGCAATGTTGAAATATTGTCGATCTGATGTGGACATTTTACAACGTTGTTGTGGAAAATTTCGACAATTATTTCTAGTTCACGGAGGTATCGATCCCTTGAATGAAGCTTCTACCATCGCCAAAGCGTGTGGATTAGTGTATGGAAAAAAGTTCACGTCTGAGAACAAACTAGCCATCATACCACCTCAGTCATATTTCTCTGTTAGCCGTCCATACTCCATCAAATCTTTGTGCTGGCTCCATTATTTGTGTGAAACTGAAGACAAGTGGATACAACATGCTAGAAACGGTGAAGAAAAGAAAATTGGAAGTCGTTCAGTGGATGAATGGGATTTAGAAAACCCACAGATAGTCTTCGAATTTCAAGGATGTTTATTTCACGGTTGCTCCACTAGTTTTCCTCAATGGGTCCTTTCTCAGAGTTCACTATGGAAGAGTTTTACATGCAAACATACCAATGACGTCAGAATTTAGAAAGTCAAGGATACCAAGTGATAGAAACATGGGAACACGACTACAATCGACGTTTCAAAACCGATCCAGAATTTAAATGCTTCGTCTAATAGTACGACGTGGTGGTTATCAAAGTACTTTTTATGTTTCATAAGTAGGGTGATCTATGTCTGGACTGTTTTATTCTCCGTATCAGCATTAACAACCTACACATTGATGGCTTTACAAAATTTTCTGAGGAAAATCTTTGTCTTTCTTGGATCATTTTGAATATTTACCTGATGAGTCATTCTAAGCAATGAATACATGCCAAAAATGAAAGCACTTTATGTGGAAAGTTTACAATGTTAGCCCCAAACTGGCAAAACTAATAATAGTTTCATATTCTGTAATCTAGGTTAATTAAGATAAAAATTTCTTGTTATTAAATTTATTGAAGATTTTGTAAACAAAGCCCCATTTTTTTATTTTTAAAGTTTATTCATCCAGGGGAGTGTGAAAGCTGCCAAAAGTAGGACTTGTACGGTTTAAAATAAAGAATGTGATTTAACATCTCAGTGTAAAACAAAAATGTTCTCTTGAATATCATAAATGGTAAAAGGTTTTTAAAACAGCATTTTGGTGTTTTCTAACAGTGCAATTGCAGTTGGTTTCTTGTATCCATAATTTGCTTATTTAATAAATAAATGTTAATATTTTTTTCAAATAAAATGCATCTCATGTGCTGAATAGATTAGTATGAAAAATTTAAAGCTAGATTAACAAGATTTGCACTTGCACTACTCATCTGAAGAAACTAAAAGTGAAACGCTTAGTATAGGAATAAAGAAGAATTTCTACTGGAAGCACTAAATGTAAACTTTCAGCAGACAGAGTTTTGGCTCTGATATACTGGGAAACCAGCTAGATGACTTCTGCAAATTCTTTCAAGGTCTTATTTTTGTATTTGTAAATTAAGTTACACTCGATTCCATTGAATTAGTGTTGAATATGTATGATCTACTTAAGGTTAAATGAACATTTTTTTCATTTCAGATAGGCAGAAAAATTACATAGAGACGAAAATGGCTCTAGCAATGCTGAACAAGGCAGACTGAACAGAAATTCAGTGTTTTAAGCCTCGACAGCTGAAACATCTCAGATCACAAGAAAAATATGACAGTTGCAATACTACCAACAGGATATGGGAAGTCACTCATATTTGAAATACTCCCCTATTACTAACAATGTGTACTTGTCAAAAACTGCATTGTCATTATACTTATGCCATTAAACTCTGTTGTGCAACAGGAGATCCAAAAGTTGAAGACTCAAGCTTTCCATCAGAAACTGAAAACGGGTATTGGCTTTGAACAAACCAATCACATCGGTTATTTTATTGGTCATCCTGAAGACATTCTGTATCATGCTGAAAATCTGGGGGCAATATCCCAAAAATATGACACCACTCATCTAATAGTTGATAAGGCCCACTACATTTTGGAATGGGAGTAGGACTTTAGACCCGAGTTCAAGAGGCTTTCTAATTTAAAGCCCAGTATACAAAACTGCCAAAAGGTCCTTGTAGTGACTGCAACAGCAAGTCAGACATTACAGAGGGGCATTCATATAAGTCTAGGAATGAAAAGGTTTACCATTTCCAGCACCACACCAGTTTTTTAAGGAAATATTTCCATTTATATTAAGTCTCATGCCACCAACATGGGGGAGGCACATTGTTTGAAGGCGCTTATTACTAAGTGAGGAAGCCATTGCTTTTGGAGTTACACAGAAATAAGCAGGGATTTCCTCTGACAACAGCATTATACTGCAAGTTGTAATGGTGTGCTTATGGTATTGAACTTGCCAAAGCAACTCCTAGGATCATTATTCTGGATGGTTTGTGAAAGACCTGAGGAGACTGCATGTGTAGTACAGTTTCACTCCCAGCAACCTGAACATGTAATTACTTGTCTTATGTTTAAAGTCCACAAATTCCTTTACATTTAAATCAAACAGATATATGCTGTATTTGTGTGTATCATACATGACCATCTCAGAACTTTATGGCCATTATGCCCAAGCAGATCATGGACTATTCTGTTCAACAGACTTTGACAGTTCAGCAACAAAACAGACCCTGATGTGGCAACAGGTCAGAGTCTACACTGTTTTTAGATGACTCCATGTTAAACACAATTAAATATTGCAAGGAATGCTTATATGTTTTGATATCAATTTATTCTTTATGACACCATGGCCTTTTCCTATTTTGGTAAACTCTTTTTTAAATAATGCTAAACATTTGAAAAATCAAGACTAGTACTTGTTAAAATACCCCAAAGCATAATAAATAATGCAAGAATTTAATTGAAGAATGCCTGTTTATTTTAATCTCATGCATATTTTTTAAAATCTATCCCAAATACTAGTACCAAACATGAACATTACAAATCACTGTACATTACTACTATAAATAGTAAACACAATGGAAAAATGATCATGACAAATTTACATGTGATGTTAATGTCTAATAAAAAATTCAGTTGCACTAAAATAAGAGAAATACAGCTTTAAAATTACTTATCTTTTTCTATATGAATTTTTTAATTCACAAATTTCCATGTTTCTGGTATAAGTAAATGCCAAAAGCACATTTATTTTTACTTGCAATAAACACTTTCAATAGTCCAGTTCCTACCCGCCTGACTGGTTTGGCATGCAGTGCAATTAAATGAGAGGAAATATATATTCTATCCTTGGTGATTGAATACAAATATTGTATGTACAATATATATGTATGACATTCATACAAATACACTTTTTCCCATGGATTAATTAAAAATTATCACAAGGTCACTCCAATTCTACTTCTTGTTTGCAACTATAGCACTTGGTATTGGATGTGACCTAATTCATGTAAAAAGAGTAATTCATGCAGGTCTTTCATCAGCTCTTGAAGATATCATAGTGATCATCATCTAAACATTTTTTAAATGTTTTGTTTGTCACCTGCAACTAATGTGGCACAAGACCAGAAATGGGACAGAGGAGATTCATATTGACTGTCTGTTCATCTGTCCATTCAATATCATCGCTTGTTTTTATTTTTTTTGTCTTTAAAGGCTGAAAAACAAAACTACTGCATTTAGGACAATACAATTTTGTTGGGTAGAGTACCATATGTTTAAAGCTGAGAAAAGGTCTGAGTATATGTATATATACCATGTATCAGATGTTTAGTAAACATATATGAACAATATTTGAATATACATGTTTAATTGTTTATATTCAAAGTTTTCTTTCCTTATGCATACTTCATTTATCAATATTTAAAGCAAGAATGATGTTAATTACTCTAATAGTCAGTGGATGGATTAATTTTGTCTTGTTATAGGTATTTCCAAAAAGCATTAATATGCAAATTTTTTCTGTTCTAACATAATTGTAATTCTGTCTAGTGTGATCATGTGCAGAATATGTAAAAACACATCAGTTATTAATACTGACTTTGTTTCTTTGTTTTTGTTTTTGTAAAATAAAGCCCACACACAACACAGGAGAGTATGTGATTTCTTTTTACCTAACATTAGCTACAATTACTTTTAAAGCATAAAAAATCATGTTCATAATAATTATCCATGTATAATAATAATAAATTGTCATAGATGTTGCAACTATAACAATGACCAAAACAATGGGACACGGTGGTCACATAAGTGTCCTAAAAGGGGAATTAACTATTTTTTCCCTTTTCTTATTTTGTTTGAAAAAAAAAACAGAATGCTATTTGTTACACTATTAAAAGTTACAAATATTATCAATGCTAGAAAATTCAAAGAGGTTAAACAGAACATTGAAGATAAAGTTATTAAAACTGATCAATTCTGACAATTGAAAAAAATACATTTTCATACTTTTGTTTTTGAAAGAGTTGTCAACCAATGACTTTCAGTTTTCTCTAATATTAGTAAAAGATACTAACTTTTAATACTGCATCAAATAATATTCAAATGTTTCTTTTTGACAGGTCAAGAATATTTTAGAATGCTTTGTTAACATACATGTTTCTTTTTGACAGGTCAAATATATTTAGAATGCTTTGTTAACATACATGTTTCTTATTGACTTGTCAAGAATATTTAGAATGCTTTGTTAATATACATGTTTCTTTTTGACAGGTCAAGAATATTTAGAATGCTTTGTTAATATACATGTTTCTTTTTGACAGATCAAGAATATTTTAGAATCCTTGTTAATATACATGTTTCTTTTTGACAGGTCAAGAATATTTAGAATGCTCTGTTAATATACATGTTTCTTTTTGACAGGTCAAAAATATTTTTGAATGTTTCTTTTTGACAAGTCAAAAATATTTTAGAATGCTTTGTTAATTTACATGGTTTTTTTTTGAAAGTTCAAAAATATTTTAGAATGGTTTGTTAATATACATGTTTCTTTTTGACAGATCAAGAATATTTTAGAATGCTTTGTTAATATATATGTTTCTTTTTGACAAGTCAAGAATATTTTTGAATGCTTTGTTAATATACATGTTTCTTTTTGATAGGTCAAAAATATTTTAGAATGCTTTGTTAATTTACATGTTTTTTTTTGAAAGTTCAAAAATATTTTAGAATGGTTTGTTAATATACATGTTTCTTTTTGACAGATCAAGAATATTTTAGAATGCTTTGTTAATATACATGTTTCTTTTTGACAAGTCAAGAATATTTTTGAATGCTTTGTTAATATACATGTTTCTTTTTGACAGGTCAAGAATATTTTAGAATGCTTTGTTAATATACATGTTTCTTTTTGACAGGTCAAAAATATTTAGAATGCTTTGTTAACATACATGTTTCTTATTGACAGGTCAAGAATATTAGAATGCTTTGTTAATATACATGTTTCTTTTTGACAGGTCAAGAATATTTAGAATGCTTTGTTAATATACATGTTTCTCATTGACAGGTCAAGAATATTTAGAATCCTTTGTTAATATACATGTTTCTTTTTGACAGGTCAAGAATATTTAGAATGCTTTGTTAATATACATGTTTCTTTTTGACAGGTCTATGATATTTTAGAATCCTTTGTTAATATACATGTTTCTTTTTGACAGGTCAAAAATATTTTAGAATGCTTTGTTAATATACATGTTTCTTTTTGACAGGTCAAGAATATTTAGAATGCTTTGTTAATATACATGTTTCTTATTGACAGGTCAAGAATATTTTAGAATCCTTTGTTAATATACATGTTTCTTATTGACAGGTCAAGAATATTTTAGAATCCTTTGTTAATATACATGTTTCTCATTGACAGGTCAAGAATATTTTAGAATCCTTTGTTAATATACATGTTAATTATACTAAGCAGGAATAATCTGTAAATGAAAGAAATGGGGAAATTACAAAAGGTATTTAACATGTAAAATGATAAATTTAAATAGTGACACTGTAGGGAAACTGCAGGGCTAAACCATAATTTCAATTGCCATGAGAGCTAACAAGTAAAATAGTCTGAGGCATATTAGCAATGAAATTTAGTATGGATCACACTCATTCAGATAAAACAGTCTGAGGCATATTAGCAATGAAATTTAGTATGGATCACACTCATTCAGATAAAACAGTCTGAGGCATATTAGCAATGAAATTTAGTATGGATCACACTCATTCAGATAAAACAGTCTGAGGCATATTAGCAATGAAATTTAGTATGGATCACACTCATTCAGATAAAACAGTCTGAGGCATATTAGCAATGAAATTTAGTATGGATTATACTCATTCAGACAAAACAGTCTGAGTCATATTAGCAATGAAATTTAGAATGGATCACACTCATTCAGATAAAACAGTCTGAGGCATATTAGCAATGAAATTTAGTATGGATCACACTCATTCAGATAAAACAGTCTGAGGCATATTAGCAATGAAATTTAGAATGGATCACACTCATTCAGATAAAACAGTCTGAGTCATATTAGCAATAAAATTTAGAATGGATCACACTCATTCAGATAAAACAGTCTGAGGCATATTAGCAATGATATTTAGTATGGATCACACTCATCCAGATACAATAGTCTGAGTCATATTAGCAATGATATTTAGTATGGATCACACTCATCCAGATACAATAGTCTCAGGCATATTAGCAATGATATTTAGTATGGATCACACTCATCCAGATACAATAGTCTCAGGCATATTAGTTAGCAATGATATTTAGTATGGATCACACTCATCCAGATACAATAGTCTCAGGCATATTAGTTAGCAATGATATTTAGTATGGATCACACTCATCCAGATACAATAGTCTCAGGCATATTAGCAATGATATTCAGTATGGATCACACTCATCCAGATAAAAAGTTTTGCTGTTTACATGTGTATGGCGACCATGTAAAGGATCAACAAAAGATGTAAATTAAGGACTTTTTGAGGTTCCTATGTACAGGTTAAAAATAACACACACACAGATAAACACATATGCATTTGGATTATTTTACTGTGCATACCAAATGGGTAGACTTATAAATAAATATATCTTTGTTCATCAAAAAAAGAAATTAGGGCATTTTTCCACAAAATTAGGGGCTTGTAAGTGCTTTTAATGAAAACTTCCCATTTTTTAATGACTGGAAGAGCAGGGTCTGTTTGTGTCTCTTTTGTCAAGCAAAGTGTGTCTGTCTGTATTTCTTTTGTGGTTCCAACTGGAAAAGGGTTCCTTACCTTTTGGTAACTACTACGACACATCAAACATGAATGATGATAATGAATTTGAATCAGAAATTACCACTACTAAATAATTTTCATGGAATGTGTACAAGCTGTTCACTCAAACCTCCCATGAAAGATAAAATGCTTTTAACAATCACCTATCTCAAATATTTTTGCAACATCATGAGGACCAATGGAAAAATCCACTATTATTATGGAGCCTGTTGTCTTTTATGATGCCACACTTCCAAGAAGAGGCTGCTTTAGAGAGGTTTGACTATAATAATAGAAAATCACTCTCCAGGTTCTACAAAATAAAACCATACATACTCAACATTTGTCTGTTTAAAATGTATGTTAGAATCCTGTTAATACTGGTAATTCTAAATGCCTAGTTAGCCCACAGAAAAAATACATATATACATGCATATATACACACACACAAAAGTTGTTCATATTTTCATACTGCAACATGAAAATAAGGAAAATAATTATGAAGTTTTTCAGCATACTTGAACCTACATATATATTTGCATAAGCAAAGAAGCCAAGAACATTTAAACCGGTACATGTATAAATAGGATGGTAATTAAACCATTGATAATTTTAAAGTTAAGGAGTCAGCTCTAAATATGTATTCAGAATAATGGATACTTTTATGACAATAACAACAGCAAGAAATTACCAGTGCATGCTGAATCACAGTATTTGTTTAACTCTTTAGCACACTCATTCCAAAATAAATTAGCCTCAGTCGTTGGTACCCCTCCAGCTGCTAAAACATACATGTTCAGGAAATCCTTTTCTTCCTCTGACCACTTTATTCTTTATAGGGTAGGATCCTGCATAAAAACACATCAGCACATCATGCATACACAATAGTATTGATCACAGCTAAGAAAATAAGAAATAAAGTAAAATACTAATTGATTTTCAAATTACTACCAAAAATCTTACCATTTGTACACCTTTCAGCAGACTTAATACAGAATAATAGAGTCATCCTTCAAAATCCAAATGCATTTTTAAAAGAAAAGGCTATCAGTAATAAAGCAAACAAATTCTTTTTTTATTTTTCATCTTTTTTTTATTCATGTTATAAATGTAAAAATGAACATTTCTTTTAGTCAGGTTTAAGATCAACAATATTTTATCCATAGAATGGTTTCAAAAGAAGCTAATAAACTTATTTCTTGATGTTAACAACAGGGTACATGGTGCAATTGTTTTCTTTGACTATTGTATAGAGGTCTTTCTAGTTGGAGATGATGAATCTCTTCTTTCTCTTTTTCAATTCTGAACATTGGAAGTCTTTAAATAGGTTTGGAAAAATGTTGGTTTGCTCTCCATCTTTTAGTCACCTGCAGTTGTACACACACATATATATATATATATATATATATATATATAATGTGTGCTGTATCTTGATATACCATGAGTTGTATAATTTTTCATTAATAGGAAATGAGGCTTTTAATGTTTAAAAATGATCTGTTTGAGAACCTTATAATTGGTTAAAAGACAAAAAACAAAAAACAAAATAAAGCATGAAAATAGATTACAGTATGTGTATGCCAAGGAATTTACCGTTCGTCCTGTCTCCACAGGCTACTGCAACTTTGTACCATTGGTATCATGTAACACAGTAGAAAATCCCATGGAAAGTGTACACATACCATTATAAGGACTAGGTTACTTGGTGTAAGTTCAAGTTTAAGGTTTTCATCCAGCTCAAGTATTTTTTTAACTCTCTCACTCCACAGATTTCCATGTATTGTTGTCCCATACTGCATGAGAGAGAGAGAGAGAGAGAGAGAGAGAGAGAGAGAGAGAGAGAGAGAGATAAAAGGGAAAGCAGAGGGAATTTGAAAAAAAATTGTTTAACATGTTTATACGCCATGGGCGTTACACAATTTGATATACCAAGAGTATTGGTACATCAAACTGCTTTATACCAACACTTTAAAAGCCATATTATTTTTAATGTATGTGGTACATATATATATATATATATATATATATATATATATTAATTTATAAAATAAAATTGCAGCAAAGTATGTGAAATAAATATTCATAACATTTTTACATGTTACGACTCTAGGTCTTAAAAATATGTAACAGAAAGAAAATGAAACTAACAATGTAAGTAAAATTAACAAGCTATTTATTTCCAGATAATTAAAGTGAAAATTCAAAAGACACTTACAATTTGTGAGTTAAATTCCAAATAATCCTAAATGTCCTAATCACAAGTCCAAAATACTAGAATGTTCTGAATGAATTCAAATAGCCTTGAAAGTCCTGATGTACCACAAAGATGTAATCCAGAATGTTTTTAATGAGCTCACTTAAATCCCAAAATCGTTTATTAATCCAAAGTCAATGAATATTGTAAATAAATAATTCCTCTCAAATTATATCTGGTTTCAACAACACAACTAAAATAGACTCCTTACAGACTGATCTTTTAGAACCAAAATTCTAGAAGAGGAATGAATTTGTTTACCAAAATCTGTATATAAATACACATGCCTACTTGACCTATGACACATCAGAATACGAGTATTTCTAATGGAAAAATACTGGCATACCTGACCTATGTCACAAAAGTTTAATTGTGAAATGCCTATGAAAATACTACGTAAACAACTGGATAAAAGTTAAGTATGTATTTTCAAATAACCATACAACTTACAATCATAGACAAAAGTTAAGTATATAAACATCATACATAACATATAAGAAACTTTCTGTTTAAGCAAATAAAGCCATGGATCCCATTTTATAATTTAGCTGTAATAATATGTATATTATATGCTAAAATAAAAGGGTTCAGTCAGTACAACTTGGTCAACATCTGGCTGTCAGAGTCAAAGCGACAGGGTATTGCATACACACATACATACATGCATGCATACATACTAAGCTTACAGTATAAGGCATTCCAGTATATCCCATCTCCTCCACAGGGTAATTAGGATAATGGATTCCATTTTGTAGCAATATTACTTTTGGGTTTTCAATAAAATTCAATGTTATTCTTGCTTTAATTTATTATAAATGGGATTAGATGTGAAAATATTCACCAGCTCAACACATATCGTCATTAGTGAAGACAAGTTGTCTTTTGTATGTTGGTGTTTTCAGATTTTGTGGTTAGCAAAAGAACTTGTATGATGTCCATCTCTGTCCCCCCCCCCCCTCCACCAGTCTCTCTCATTGTATCAAGCTACCAGGGGCTAGATGTTTCTTTTGACAATTTACACCTTGGTATTTGATTTACTATAATTACAAATGAACTGGAACTGTTAATTCTGCAAGTAACCTTTAAGTAAAGACACAAACACAAACAAAAAAATGTTACATGTTTAAATAAACAAAACAGTACAATACCTCTACTACATATCATCCCACACCCTGTTTTGACACTACTCTATTTTGACACAGTGTCGTAAACTACCAGTTCTTGAGAGAACGCGTCTCTCAATGATGTCATGACCCCAACATTTGTTTACACTGATCAACACAGAGTTGTATAGACTGGAATTTTATACGAAAATCCAATCATTATATAGACTGGAATTTTATTCGAAAATCCAATCATTATCAGTTGAGAATTAAAACAAAGATATATACATGTACCATGAAAAATGCTCTATTTCACTAATTCTCTTTTTTCTAATCAGTTAAGTCCTCATAAAAATCCTTACTAACTATTCTGACAGGGTAAATCAACTTCCCGCCATAATAGGCATCCAGTCAGCTACTCAACATGTGATAGCAACATGACTCACGACCAATAATTGTATCAGTAACACTGTTTAGAACAGTGTACAGTTTGATAAAGTTTCATGTGGATCTGTCGTTATTGATTTTCGGAGGTGGTTCTTTGTTATTATAATTTTTGCAAATTTACAACAAAAACACACTTTTGTAATATATTTCATAATTAAATCAGCATCATCTACATTGGTGCTTATTTATATGAAAGTATTAGGATTTTCTATCTGATGACAAATAAGCAATTTTTAATTTTAACAGTAAATTTTCAATCATCCTTTAAGAGAATCTTGATATTTAATTTATTTTGACCTATTTAATTTTTTTTAATCTGTTGATAACGGTAAGAATGATAATAAATTGAAAATAAAACCTTCCACTGTAACTTTACGTCTTCTGTCTCGGATTATTTGCACTTCTAGAGAATGAGTTATGAAGGATGCAAAACAGTTCTGAAGTTCCAAAACAGAACATTCAAGGATTGAGGTTCTCCATATTCACATTGGCAATTAAGTTTTAAACAAAATAGGTCATAAGCTAAATCTAATATTTTTGGTTACTAGTAAAGCATTTTATTATAATACCCTCATGATATTTCCCAATTTTATTCTTTTAGCTTCTGAGACAAAATCTCTCCCCAAACCAAAATTATGATATATATAAGAAAAGCTTTAGGAATGCTAAATTAAGTTTCTTTGTGTAATTTTTCCTGTAAACTTGCATTTTCTACATGCATGTGCTATTGATGTTGCTCTGCAATATAATTTTTTTACCGGAGTATATGTACAACTGTGTCAAAGGAAGAAGAAGACTCCTGTAAAGTGCATCAAAACAAGTGATGTAATACATGAACTTTCCGACAAGGGGTCGTCTGGTAGAAAGCATGCCAAGAAGAATATTAGGGAATATATCAATGTCATCTGATATGCATGCTTTCTCTAAAATAACTAATGTTTCAAATGAAATGAGGTATCACTATGAAAGGAGTATATTTCTGAAAAGGTGAAAATAAATGCTTAAGTGTGTCAATACTGAGGACTCCAGGATAAGACAAGATACTATGGATATTCATAAATGGTATACTGTTGTTTGTATCACACCATCAGCATGTAGGTTATTAATGCTGATCTACATAATCTTACAGATCAGACATAGACAACCATCCTGAAAGAACATGTAATGGCTGACATGTCACAATTCCATCCAGTAACTGACAGCTTCAAAGGAAAATAGGGGGAGGTTCAACATGCAATCTGCAAGAAATAGGCTGTAAATATTGATGAATAGCTTCAAATTATTTTGACATGTATTCTACTTGTAAAACCTAAATCCTCAACCTCATTGTCCATGGCATCACCATATATTATGTATTTATCAAAATTTGTACTTGACTTGTTCATGTTTATAAAAAAAATTGGCAATAATTTAAGAATTATGGATTTTCTTAAGACCTGGACCCATTCCAAACTATCAAACTTTACTGTTGCAAATAAAATATTGGTATAAAAAGAATAAGTCATGCATAAAGTACAAGTCATACAGGTCATATCAGCATTCAGTACTATTTCAGGAATGGGTAAAATTGTCTAGAATTTCATTGCATGTACCTTTAAATGGCAATTATTCACTTTATTTAAATCCTCACACAACCATATTGCTTGGATTCGTCATTATATACATGCCCCCCAAAAAACAGCAAAATCAATGTTACAATGGACACTTTTGGACCAGATCAACTTAAAGGTGTGATCCAGTATGAACCGGATTGAAGGTCACCCCACTGTGATGTCACAATGAAATAATTCATACTACCCAGTTATTTGTTATGATAGATCCGATGTCCTCTTTCTTGACCAAGTTTAGTACCTGGCCACCTTTGTAAAAGTCCACAGCAATCAATAATTTTCATCTGGAAGTTTTTTGATCACATTTAAGGTGCAGAGCATTCAACAATCAGGACTGAATAGACTTTGGTTAAACTATATTAGTATTAAATTTTAGAACTACATGACCACGTTGACATACACTTTAGCCGAGTACAGGGTCGAATAAAATGGTATTCACATATACACCATATCTGAACTTTCAAAAAAGTGGATACATATATATATATATCCCATACTATATATGAGACAAAGAGGAAATTTAAGGACCGAAAAGGAGGACATGTCCATGAAAAAGTGGACATATGGCACCCCACATATTTACGCATCGTAAATAAAACTGCTGCACAAAGTTCTACGATGGTATAGAGCAGATTTAAAGATACTAACATGTGGAACTCATCATAGTACATCATTTTCCCACAAAGGACACACTTTTTAACACTCATATACCCTAGACCAACAAGTTGATCTCTATCTTTTTGGTCTATCATATATCATCAATCCTCCTAACTTCATGCTCGTCCTTAAATTTTGCGCCATGTTGCTCGCGACTCAGGTGCTTGTTTTGAGATCCTGACCCACACTAGCGTTCGTTGACAGTGACAGTAAGTGCTGATTAAGAAATATTCGATGAAATAAAATTTAAATATGAACTACAATTCAAATTGAAAAAACACAATGAAAATGGCCAATTTTCATAATGCCATATTTGCCTCAAGTTTGTGGCCCTGGCGTGAGTGTTAGCTTTTCAAGCCTGGGCAACTGTTCACATGCTGATTTTCTTTACATTTTTATATGAGGGAAATCCACGACAGATTTCTCATATGACAAAGGCAATGTAAAAACTTCCTTTTTATAACATGCACTTCTTATATCATGTTAGAAGAAATAAATCAAATAGAAGAGTATGCAGTACGAAATTCTTTATTGGATTATTGTAATGTAGGGGGGGGGGGGATATTTGTTGTGACATAGCCTGAAGAAACAAAATCTTTTAAAAGTTCAGCATATCTTTAAATAATTATATCGAAATTGCTTAAAAACAAAATAATTTAAAAACTTTTTTTTTAAACTTTTGGCAATTTTTTAAATGTGTTTTATTGCAGTCAATATGCGTACGAAAGCAATGAAATATATAACAAATGCAATTAATGAAAATACAGAGACATTATAAACGATCCGTCTCCACACTATAGCCTATTTGTCACATTCCAATCTGACGTCATGTGGCCTTTATTTCAGGGGCACGAACCATAGATGATATTCTGGAAATAGACAAATTTTGACACGCTCAGAAAAACGGTAGCTCGCAAAGGATTTAGAGAGTTTATAAATATTTTTCAACGATGAATAAATTAACTAGATATAGTTGAACACTTTCTATGGTTATTTGAATAGATTCTCACAATATTATAACGAATGCGTTTAATTCACGTTAAGGGCAGGAAATACCGAATATTTCACCTGCAGATCACAATGCTTGTTGACTCTCTATATACATTGCGCAACTACAACATGGCAGAGGTTGTTCCCTGACCGTCATAAAAAAAAAGAGTAACGAAGTGGAGAGCAGTCTTGGATCCAGACTACCAATATAAGTCGTACCCACTCTGCACCATCGCCGTTAAGTATCAGTTTTGAAAAACACCGAACAAATAAAGTTTTAAGTCGTACGGTATGTCTAGATTGGTCCCCTGTTATATTTTTGGCTACATTTGTGAGGTAGGGTAACAGGCAGATTCGGACCTTGGTTGATTCGGACCAGACTTATTCGGCCCAGATTAATGGCTGATTCGGACCAAATTACGGGCTGATTTCGGACCAAATGCCAGGTTGATTCGGACCATGTGAAATATTATTAAGTTTCGTCTTGGATTTAAATGTGACATTTACATTTGTTTAAAATATGATATTTCTCATTATTTCCCAGGTACGTTGAGCAGTTGAAATCTGCATTTAAGGAAACAAAACCCCGAATTTACGCGAGATAATGGCGTTGTTATGTATAATGAAATGAAATAATGTAAGACTGTTTGTCTTGCATCGGCAATTTAATAGTGAAATATTTCCAAAGCATCTCATTCACCTTTGTGCAAAACTGAACTAGTTTACTTAATTTTATTGAGAAATAGTAAAATTACTAACACTGAAAAAATATCGTGAAAACAGTAACATTTTGTTCGTCTGTATATATTAGTCTGAATATGTTAATGCTTCTGTTAGGTTTTTATTTAGAATTTATCTTAATCCTGTACATTGTACTATATACTATTAGTGCTAAATAACACATATTTACAGGGTTCTCCGGTACGCCGAAATCAGCGTAAAAGTGCACGTACTTTTCATTTTGTACGCATAAAAAGTCCATGAGCATTTTTTTTATTTTTTTATTTTTTTTCCAGCGAAATTTTCGTTTATTTATATTATACTAAAAAATTAAACTTGGGGGGGGGGGGGCTGTCAAATTTATGATTTAATTCAATACAATATCATACGTCAATATTATATGTTTATATTCTGCTAATCTTGTGGACCTCGTAATAATTACAATTTAAAAAAATTATAACGTAAAATATCTAGTCAAAAATCAATATTTAATGGATTTAATATGTGCTTTAAACGAAATATTTTCAGATGTTTCAAAGGTTAAAATGAAAATAAGTTTCTTTACTTGTTCGAGATTTTACTAAAAAGATAAAAATTCAACAATAACAGTAAAGTACGTCATACTACTGTGTTACTCATCAATAACTCTTTACACAAAATTTTTAGGTAAATACAATTAGAAGAAAGCACGATCTGCATGAGAAATAAAAAAAAATAATGGGTAAGTTTATATGCATTACTGGTTGATAGCGTTGAAAGTCGTACATACTGGCCTGATTTATGAAAAGTTTTTAAAAAATTTCAGTTATATTAATTCAAATAATAACTTCTATTTTCTTTATTGTAAACATCGAAAGTTTTTTTTTTTTTGGGGGGGGGGGTGTAAAAAAAAGTCTAAATGCGATAGCTCATAAATGTTTTGTTATGATTTCGGCGAGAAAATGTGCTAATAACTATCTTAAGTAAAGAACTAGGTACTACAAGGGTCAAAGGACTAGGTACTACAAGGGTCAAATTTTGCCCAACCACCAAAAGGCTCTAAGTTTTATACAAAGACTCTTTAGGATGCATTTTGTGCATAATAATAAAATTTTTGTTGAATTCAATCAAATTATGTAAGCTGGAGGCACAAAAAGTGTACCTACATAAAATGACGTTACTTCTGGTCCATGACGTTATGGTGATTTTAATGACGTCATGCATGCAAATTTTAATTTTTCAAGACTTGTTAATTGCCATCAACTCTATAGAAAATCATTGAAGTGAAAGATACGCTGTAATAAAGACATACACTGTGATATGGACATGCACTGTGATAAAGACATACACTGTGATAGAGACAGGAGAAGGAGAAGAACAGAAATTGTCATTTGTCAATTGCACAGAGAAATCGGTTGTCCGAATAAAATGAGTCACCTAAGATGTTGTTCATCATGCAAGCGTATCACGATGTTAGCCTAGCACATGCTACTTTATACACAACCAATTCACAATTGGCTTTAGAGTTGGCACAATAAAGTGTACAGTATGTATTTGAGAAAACAAAATTACGATCAAAAACAGCTACAGTTTCGTTTTCAAAACATCAATATCACTGAGTGTAATTTTTATATATTCACATTATAGTCAGACGAATTTTTCAGATTTTCTTCATTCTACACCTCACGCGCTGCTGCCGATGACGTCTTCGCACGCGATAAATATGAAAAATAAAACGTATTATTAAAGACAAAGGTATGTTTATACAAAATAAATAAAACAGCTTTTAAAAATAAAGAAAATTAATTTTGGACATTTTCTGATGCCATTACAGTGATCTATAGTCCCTGGTCCTTTAAGACCTGAAAATCAACCTTTTATTACTTTTACTTTGTTTGCGAAAACAGCAATAACTACTAAAATAAATCAGGTATGTGTGCTCCATTGCCTTTCTTATAATATTTCACATGGTATGAATCAGCCGGGCATTTGGGCCCAATCAGCCCGTAATTTGGGCCGAATCAGCCATAGTCCGAATCAGCCAGCATTCGTGAGATTGATACATACGGGCCGGGAAGCAGGCTTACCGTAAGTCCTGCAAGAGGTTATATTGTCTACTATTACTAGGTGACTGGAGAGCAGCTTGATTGAAATCGAAACTGTGTAGTTGAAACTGAGGTTATCAGTGATGTCTCTGGCAGAAATTCATGACTGATATAAGTTTGACTAACATATGGAATAATCTCTTCGTTTTGGGGTAAATATTTTATATGTAAACAGTCCGTTTTCCTTTTGAGTCCTGCCACTTTCACATTTGAAATGCGGCTGGTTAAAGTGAAAGTAAAAATAGGCACAGACGGTAGCGAGAACATTGGTTTTACAGTAAATTGATTCTTCAGTAAATTTTGTGGCCGTCTATATGAAAAGCACATCACAGCAACATTTTTAGTCAGTGAATTAGTGTTTCCAATGGTTAACACTGTAGTCAAGACGTATATAGAGCTGACTTACAAATAGTGGCTTCGTGGACATACCCGCAGACAGGTATCTACATATAATTTATTATTTCAGATCCAGTCACTCACTGAAATTTAATTAGGTCGGTACTGTATATATATATATATATATATATATATATATATATATATATATATATATATATATATATATATACATACAGGGCTGAGCAAATTTTTTTTTTTAGCCACTAGTCCAGAACAAGTGGTTGCAGAAAATTCACTAGTCCCACCTTACTCTTCACTAGTCCCACCTTACTCTTCACTAGTCCCACCTTACTCTTCACTAGTCCCACCTAACTTTTCACTGGTCCCAAAATGGTAATCACTTGCCGAGATTTGATGAGATGTATGTACTTAATCCATAGAAAAAACAAAAGAAATAATATACAACATAATTATTTCTTAAAAGAATTTAATTTTTCAAAAACATCGGTTGTTATACATTTGGCTTCTTCAGGTTCATGTATACATGTTTTAGCTGATGGATTTGAAAAAATGTCCATCTATATGTCTACCACCTGCACCAGCACTAAGCCAGCAGTTGATAGCTGTTTCTGGGTTGAAGTCCTCAAGCTCTGGTCCATTTGCGGAAATGTTCATTAGCATTAGCAGACTCATTTTATCCACATGGGAACTATCAGCTTGCTTGACAACTACTTCTAAAGTGATCATAACATATATTTTCTCTTTTAAATACGAACAGAGACAGCTCATTAATTAGCGTAATTGTTTCACTTCAAATGCAATATCGCACGTGGAAGTTAATCATCTGTATAATCAATTAAATATTAAAGATTCATTACTGTTATTTAATCACTTCATAAAAGAAACCAACACTGATGTCGGTAAAGTACCTTTCATTAATTTAATTACACTGACTCGCTGGATTAAAATCATAGCGAGCTGCTCGTGATAATCTGGCTTGAGTAAACTCAATGCAACAAAGCCGCTTAAAACACTACTAATTGATCATACTGCCTTTCTTTTGTTTGACGTGTTTTGATTTGCTGATAATTTGGTCGCTTAGCCCAATATGCAGTCAAGCGGTAACAGGATGTAAATGTATACACGAAGAGGGGTAGAATCAAGTAGTCAGTACGCCCGGAGGGCATGATTGGCCAAATAAAGGTAGATATAGTGATTAAAGCACGAAAATAAGGACTAGCCCGACGTTTTTAAAAAGCACTTGTCCCGGACAAGCGTCTTGGAAAATTGTACTTGCCCGACTTCAAAAATGACTAGTCCGGGACATCGGGCTATGGGATTTGCTCAGCCCTGACATATATATATATATATATACATATATATATATATATATAGAGATATACGCAGTGTTTTCTTTAATCTTTCAGTAATCACACTAATAAGGATTTTAAATAAATAGCTGGGATCAAATGGACACAAAATTGGGGGGGGATCCATTTTTGTAAAACTATGCAGCATTTTAAAGAAAAAGCAAATGATGAAGTAATGTGTAGTCTCTATTCTTCAGTTCTTACCTGTCAAAATTATTAAATAGGAGCATGTGAAAATAATTTAGCAAATGCTTTGTTTCAGTTAGAAATACTAGTATGACTGTGGTAGAGGGAAATATGTTCTTAGAGATTATTTTGTTGACAGAATTATCAGTATATATATATATATGTATATATATATATATATATATATATATATACACAAAAACACAGAAAGAGAGAATATGCATCCCTGCAACTCTTTGTTGCTGGTGGGATGAGATTCGTACAATATTTTGGCCAGAAAAAGGTCATTATTCAACAAAAAACATGAGTGTGTTTTCATATGAACATCAGGGATGATAACCTAGTTGACTGCTAGTCATTATATCCCTTAGGTGTTTAGCAAGGATTTCCCTTAAGTAACTTTAAGTATATTCTTGTATATGAAAACAAAAATAACCAGCTATATGAGGACAAAAACTGCTATTCTGCCTATTGAGCCCCAGTTGTGATTAGAGAATTAACCTATATAAAGGATCATGTATTGCATGATAAAAAAAAAAATATTTTATTATTTATTCACAAAAATTTCTTATGCTGTTACAGAAATTGTGATGATTCAGTGTCCATCCATGGACAATTGTTTTTGCATCCATGTGTCCATCAGGTGGTTATCTGTCTACACTAATCAATGTAAGGTGTTGTTTCAGGAGGAATACTTGTCACATAAGATATGAACAAAGTTTTGGGATCCTGTGTTCAGGATCAAGTGGGATAAGGTTAATCGAAGGATGAGGGTTCAAAAGTTTCATTGTCATAGGTGATGCTGAATTTAGCTTGCAATACAACTTTCTTTACAACAAATGAGTAGGGTACTGGTAGTCATATTTGGTATGATTTTTTGTGAGGATGAGTATTGAATAAGAAGATTTTGTGTCCAGGATGAATCCCCAAGGAATCAGTATGTGTGTGCGTGTGTCAAAAGTTAAGAAATGCACATGGACACAATTGAAAGAAGAGAAAAATGATGCAGACCCTGGCTGAATAGAGAGGTTACTGTTTAAGGGATATGACCTTCACCTAGGAGTTTTCACTATCTTTGTGATGACTTAAAATTCTAGTTTAAAACAAATCCAGATTTGTTCCTATTAACTTGCACTTGTCACACTGTATTTTGCAGGTGGGAAATGGCCATTGAAATCATTGGTAGCATTGTGGACTGTGGTGTAGAGGATTTGTAGAAAGAAGACCAATGAGCTACATGTAGATGTACTTCAGAAACTGCTGATTCAACAACTACAATGGCATTAGATACTCTGAAACATTTATCTCCAAAACAGATATGGAAAGAAGAAATCAAGCCTGTAAAGATTTTGGTTGTTAAGGTAAAATCCATCAGGGATATTTTCTTGTGGAACCATGTATAAAGGGCGAGAAAGGGGCTCCTTTCTTTAAATTACTATTTTTTTCCCAACAATTAATGAAAAATTGGAGTTAATCTCATGTTCCTGTAAGTGCCCAGCCAATGAATTGCTCACTTGGATTTCTTGGTAGAATCAGACTTTACAGCTACTGGTTATTATATGGTACTTGTTTGCCTTGCCCTGTTTATCACCATTTGAACAGCAGTGATGTCAAAGGTTCAGTGGTTACATATATGTTCTTAAATAGTAAATTAGTACATACAAACTTTTCAGGTAAAAGCAAAATTACCACCATTGTAGTTTTCCTTGCTCCTCCCAGCAAATTTCCTTCATTTTTCTAATGTGCCACCAAATATGACAGTGCACGATGGCCATGAATTTCCAATGTACACCAAACTGGAAAAAAGTAGTGGAGCCTTACCTACATGAAAGCATCACAATCCTTATGGCACAGAGTACAAAGAAATTAATGCTTGAACAGAAGTCCTTGGAATTTTTCTTTAATAGCAAGAGATCATGTAAGCTTTGCTAACAGTATTACACCTCTTGCTCGATAAATCATGCAAAAATGGGGTTCAGAAACAGACTGCAGCAAAAGTGAGGGCACCTCTACAAAATTAAGAAAGGGATGGACATCAACAGTGAGAGATGGATATCGACAGTGAGAAGAGAGGGGGGGAGGAGAGGGTTAAATTGTTGAATACTTGTTTTATATTTGTATAGGGAATACTTGTCAATTGATAGCTTTTTTTAAATGAACTTGTTCGCTTCTCTGTATAAATTACCTTTTTTTTTCAAAATACCCGATCTCTGAAAGATCATTCCAAGAGGTTGCAAGACACATCACATGTGCACCAGGAAAAATATTGTGTATTACATCACTGGTTTTTGCCATTGGCAACTTCAAGCTCAATCCTAAGGATCATACCTCGAATAGCTGCCATTCAGAGCACATTGGCTATTTATGAAACAAGGATTGATTGAGAAGTTGCGAATGCATTTAACTATTTTTCAGTCACAACTTCTTGATCAATGATACAGTCAGTCCAATCATAGAAATAGCCAAGGTAATCCAAATAGATTGTGGTTTGTTTTTTTTTGAAGAAATTTCTGGCAAACAAAATGTATGATTTTTCTGTAAATTACCGTGCCAACATACATGTACATCCGAGTCTTATTTTTATCTCACAGAAATAGCAGAAGTGAGCTGAATATGCTTTTTTGCATATGAATGTGGATACATTTGAGTGTTATTGTTGATTCATAACAGAACTGGATTGGAGGTTTATTTTGAGAAACAACAATGTCAAAACTTGTATTGTTCTGTTAGTAAAATATTTAGACTGTGTTTTCATTGCATGTACATGTAGTTGCAAAAATTTTGCTTATCCTTGAGCAAACCTCTGAGTGATAGTTTGGGCATTTTAAGCTCTCTACAAACTTTGGATCTCACTTCTCCATAATGAACCATATCTATGAAACTAAGCTTTTCATGCACAGAGTACACAGTGAATGCTAGCTCTTACACAGGTAGGATTTGCATCCCTTTTAATGGTTTTTATTCAACCCCTTGATTTGATACCAAAGATTTAACATGATAATACAAAGCAGGTCTACTTTTAATTGATTGTAACAATGCAATAAACACTTCCACAAGTTGCAGATCAGAACACATTTGGCACTACTTAGGTCATTTAACACTTTTCATGTTTGAATTCAAGAAGGCATATCACATTTATGATGATTACACTGAAACCAAATTTAAAGATAAAACTGAAACATGAATATCACTTGACAAGACTTGTTTAATTGGCATTTATTTCTTAAAGTGTTGCCACCTGTAGACATTACCATTATTTTCTTTGATTGATATTTCATCATATATTGTTATTTAAAGTGTATTTAATGTTTTTAAAAGAAAATTTCAGAAAATATATGACTTTGTAGTAAAAGTTGCAGATTTCATGATGTTGAGTGTAAATTTCAGAGCATTAAACTGCCGTTTTTTTATGATAAAACAAGTATATATATCAAGGTCTCATTTACTAATTTTGGTTTTGATTTTATTCATGTTCACCAAATATTAATTTGGTAATTTCTATAAGAAAAAATTAAATCCACACATGCCCCTGCATTTACATGTTGTCCAAGTGTACTAAAACAATGGTGTGGTGTATGTATAACAATTTCTGCTGTTTTCATTGAAGAAACATTGCTTGAGTTGAAAGGAAAATCTCAAAAGTTTTGTTGATGCCATGTGTTTTTATGGAGTTGTCATGTATCACTGGGATTTCGATTATAACACTGATGGTAGCAGACATATGTATCTAAGACTGTTATAATTTTGAAGTTGGAACCCTTGTCAGAATCCATTTCTGAGTTGTTTCTGTGGCGATTCTTGTTTCCAATTAAAGTCATGTTCACATTCTCCTTTTACCACCTATTTCAACTGATTCTCATTTAACATAGGTGAAAAATGGCTTGTAAAGATGACTTAATTTATTGAGAGAAAATGCACCAGGAACATCTGAAATTGCACAATTTTTACATCTTTGATTTTAAACATTTTTGAGGAACATAATCCCAGGCCCACCACCTACACCCACAAGCAAACTTGTTTGCGACTCACTCACCTGCATAGCCACCTGTTTTGAATGAACAGCCTGTTTTGAAAATTAGAGAAAGCCTTGTACTTGAGACAAAAAGCTTATTTGGGTCTCCAGAGGAGAGAGGATTTCAGTCTATGGAGATAATTTAATTAAAATTAAAGAAGAAGAAATAAGGGACCTGAAAACTATTTCACTTTTGATGGGAGTTTACAGAGGTTTCTGTCTTGAGAGGTTTAATTGTATATGCCATAGTTGACAGTACATTTGTCCACACCTTAAAAATATATAACTTGGACCTTGACATTGGTTCTTATGCACCTTCCTGAGCAAAACCTTGCCTTACTGACTGGTTTCAATTTCTTTTTTTTTTGTTGTCAAAAAGTGATTGATTTCCATTTCTTCTGACTGTATGCTTAGAAGGATTGAAAGCTGTAACCTGGAGTCTTGAAGATAGGCACATGATGATTTCTTCAACAGTGGTAATTTAAAGCAATGTATAGCATGAAAACAGTGTGGCAGGGCATGGACTAACCTTGTCATCATTCATAGAGGCAGAAGATTCATTGTTATTAGTTTGACCTGATCCTACATCAGTTTGATTTACCATCGGAATCTTAAACCTTTGACAGTAAAATTTGGTATAAAGTTAAAGAGCATTCACATTTCTGTCAGGTAGACTCTAATGTGTAAATACAGTTCTATAATATAGATTATGTGGCTCGAGGCACATACAGTATGGCTTTTGTTCATGCTTGTTCAATGTGATAGTGTAGTTTAAACTTTGTAAACACGTAGTAAATAATAATTTCATATGGAATGAAGTTGATGCTGTGACAACATTTTTTATTTCATTATGCTTAAACCTGCAGTCACATAAACAAATGTTTAAGTAAACATAAATGTACTTAACTTTTTCTATTGGACAAAAATGCACGTATGTAAACACATATATTACATCAGAAAATGATGAAAAAACACAGCATATATAACCGTAAGAAAATTGTGGATGTTTTCATGGCCATTGACAAAAGTCTAAATAACATTTGATTTTTGTTATTTTTTATAGAATATATCTTCGACCATAACAGAGGAGAGTTTACAGAACTACTTGGAGATTGTGACAGGGGAAGACCTTACTTCATTGTATTTCTATCCTGATCCGGCTGTGACCAGCATTTGTTTAGCTGTTTTCATGAATGAAGTTGCAGGTGTGTATTTATCAACACTTAAAACTCAGGGGGCAATAACTCAGGTAGATATGAAAGTTTATCATTTGGTAGGCAATGATGAGCCAACTATGAGTATGCTACTACTTTTATTTAGCTACATCAGTATATTACTAATTGTGTAATTGCTAAATGATTTAATACTTTTCAATTAGTTAAACATTTCTCATTTCATGATTTAAGACCTAGAAGAAGTCCAGAAAAAAGCTGAAAAAAGACCACTTGAGAAGACAGTATTAGAGTTACTTCCTCTTGGTGTCATTAGTGGTCTCCTCCTGTCCAATATATCAGGACCTGTTGGAGACGATGGGCTAACTTTATACTTTGAAAGTAAAAAATGTGGAAGCCAAGGTGCAAATGTGATGGATTGTAAACAGTTGATGGATTTGAATATTGTTATTATAAAGATGGCTGCTTCTCCAGAGGGTGAGACTATTATCTATCTATCTATCTATCTGATATTTTAAGTATACATGCAGTTTACAATTTTTTACTTTGTATCTGAGTGGTATGTACTTAATTTTAAAGTCTTTTGATGGAATTTTCCTTAGGTAAAGTGAAAAAAGTCAAGGTTTGTCTAGGGTGATTGGAAATGGAGTGCGGACCAATGAGTTTGGGAAAAAGTAATAAATTGGGAACATATTTTCAGGAGCAAATTGGGAAATCTCGATAATTTTGAAATATTTTTCATTGTAATGAGAGCCATTATTAGCTCATGAAAGTTCCTAATAATGACCCTTATTATTATTACTAAATGTTGCACTGACATGTGTGGCTCTCATAGAAAGATACTCACAGTGTCTCATTCATTTCTCATTTTATACAAGACCGATCATGTTCCTGTTTCATCATAACAATTATTCACACTTAAATGTATCTGAAATTCTGCTTAATTTATCTCCAACAACTGGTTTTCTAATTGACACATGTAATTGATGACCTGAATCAGATATTTGGTGGAATCCATTTATGTGAACCCTGACTGGTGAAATTTTTTAACAGAGAAGTATGTTTAGGAGAAAGAAAGAATGAATGAATTGTATATACACTTTCATAGTTAAATTAACCTAAAATTTCACTAAATTCAAATTTGTAGTTTACGAATTGACTTCTTTTTGTAAAACCTATTAGAGCTTAAATGGGACATGCATATATTATGTAATTTTGTTATGCCACCAATACAATAGCAGAAAGTGAGCATTTAGCTTGGCTGCTGTCCATCTGTATGTTTGTACATCTGCATGTCCATAAATCTGTGCATTCTTTGCCATACCATTTTACCACAATAGTACAAAAACTATTAAATTTTTAGAGACATAAATTTTATATTGATGATGGTCATAAGTAGACGACCTGTTTAGATTTTCAAACCAATACAGCAATTTTTCAATATTTAAAGCATTTTTTCATTTTGGGGACATAGACATTTTTGACAAAAATCTTGTTAGCAGAATTATGCAAAAACCATTTGAGGTAGATTGATAAAGTTTGATTTGCATTTTTGTATGCATATGTAGATGAACTGATTAGATTTTCATGGCATTAGAGCATTTTTTCAAGTTGATTAAATTTTTGATAATTTTGCACAGAGACTTATTTTTTGTTTTGGATATGCATTTTACAAACATAAATCTGGTTATTTTTACCAACTTGTAGCTCGATAGTTTAAATGGGCAATTTGAATAGCTATTATTTTGTATTTACTGTACTTTTCCATACACTAATTTTGTGTACACCAATAGGTCATAGAAATGTTAATTATTTTTTATACTTTAACTTTGTATATAATGAATATTGTCTGAATTAAAAAATTGCAAATTTTGTTCTTGAGCTAAACATTTTAATGAATACAAATTGTACAAAAACTAACATACAGTCAAGTATTTTATATTCAATTTTATGTTGTTAATTCCACTCTGAGAGATGAAAATTACAAACATAATATTTCTAACTTTTTCTCCACTTAGTTTTCAAGAAGATTGTTAATAAGTTGGACCATCAGACTGCTGGTGTTACATTTGTAGTAGAGCCCTATTACACCACCTTTCATGATCCAGTTTTGAATGCCATGCAAGAAAGAGACATAAAAGCTGTCAGGTCTAACAACAAACCCACAGGAATTGCCACCCCAAAACCAGAAGCACCACCTAAACCACCATCCACCAGGCCACTCAATCCTGAATCTCCTGCAACTCTTAGTCCATATTTGAAACCAACTGGCCTTCAAAATAATTCAGCTCAATGGGAGGTAGGACCACGGAGGAAGGAAATTCAAGATAGAATCCCTTCATCACAGTATGGCAGGGGATCAGAAAATTATGTCAAACTTTCAAAAAACATGGATGATGAGATTGTGTCAGACTCCACAGCATCACTCAAGTCAAAGGAAAAATTACAGTTTGCTTCATCAAGCTGTGATGATAATGGGTATAGTACCAGGCCACAGACTTTACCAGATTATAATATGTTTCCTATTCCAGATACCAGGCAACCACAGGCTTACACAAAGGTTGCAGAGCCTTCTGATCATTCAAGGTCAAGATTATCTGCACAAAAATCTCGCTTATCTGCAGCTCATTCTAGGAGACAAAATCAAGGTGATGTAGAAGGTCAAAGTAAAATGGGTGCAGAGCATGAATCTGAAACTGTGCCCATGACCTTGGAAGATATTCTGCTTCTGATAATAGATAGCTTTCAAAAAAAATGTACATTTTGCAAGATTATCTTCAATACCAGACAGGAAGAAGTAAGATTAAGTGGACAGAAATCTGATGTTCAAAGAGCCAAGGTAATGATGTATAAGACCCTTGAAAGAAAGCAAGAAATGATTTCCTCTTCACAGGTAACAGAGTTACATCAGAAACTGCTAGTTTTGCAGAAAACTAAGGATGCAGTGAGAACTATATTAAAATCCAAAGGCATCTATGCAATTGTTCTGAAGAAAGAAGACAATCATCTTCATTCATATGCTTTGAATTATCATAAAGCTAAGATTGGTCTTGACCTGATTGAACAAAGTTTGGTTCAGTCCACTGTTAGTTTGATGGAGGGTCAGTATATGCTGCTAGCTGGAAGTGAGTGGACCAGCCTAATTCATGGTATAGAGCAAAGAAATATAATTAAGATTGAGCAAGACACAAAGAAGGTGGAAATTGGTGGTCTCGACCAAGTTGCGGTGGACCAAGCTAAGAATGAAATAATTACATTTTTGAAACACAAGAAACCATCAAACACTTTCAAACAGATAATAGATGGTGCCCTAGCACGATACTTCAAGGCAGAATTGGCAGATAGTACAAGAGACAAAGTGAAGTAAGAACTTCTTGCTTTTAAAGTCCATTTTGCCTTAGTTTACCATGATATCCTGAATATTTAGTATACTTCTTTCTTTTAGCTTTTGTGGGGGGAGGAGGCAGAAGCATCTGTTGCAGTAAAAGGACTATGTTGATAATAATTAAGTAAAGACAAAGTAAATGAATAATCTGTGCAGGTTTGAAGGTACACAGATATTGTCCAGATGATTTACCTTGAATATTTTAATACAAACATCTGTTGAGAAAGTGACATGTATCAGGTAGTGTTTTGGCCAATCAACTTATTCTCTATCACAGAAAACATTAGACTTAGTTAAGACTAGCAAGTTTCTATTACATAGTCAGACTAGTTTTACTTGGTTTACCACCTGCAATGTTTTACTCCAGCCTGACTCAAACATCAAAATTGCTTCTGTCTGAGTACAAAATTATGTGTTCAACAAGCTCCTTTTTCAAGATATTTGGTAACTATTTTGATGTACTTAAGTTATAGATATTGTAAGAATACTGATCATATATATATATATATATATATATATATATATATATTGCAGGCTGCTGTGTGCAAACTTTTGTTGAAGCTTGAATCTTTGGGCTCCGGTTCTTTCATCATGCTCTGACCAGTGTTTGCATACAGCAAACTGTGTAAGAACAGTGCTAAGAATAATTTCATCAGCCACACATTAGTAACATGTTATACATTTGCAGGAACTCAGGTGGTAGCTTGAAAATGCAGGAGTTGCCTTCTCAGAGTGGGTCAGATAGGTTCCAGGTGGAGGTGGAGGTCATTGGCTCTGATACAGCAGTAGAGGCTTTCAAAGCAGCTCTAAAAAGCATCTGGCATGAGAGACTGAACTTGTACAATTTGTGTAGCACAGGTAAGAAGAGGTATAAAAGATGTAAGTGGTGTGATAATGTTCAAAGCATACATGATCATTTACCTAAGCATGTCGCTGAAGAGATTGTGGCATTATAGCATTTCTACCAAAGTAAGATTAGGATTTGACCTAACAAATGTTTCTAAAGTGGTGGTGGTGGGATGGGGGGTGGAGCTGTCAAATCATCAAAGATATCAATAGTAAATATTGTTGCCAAGGTAAAGGGGAAGGGGGGGGAGCTTATCATCAAACATAGGCTCATCATCAGATAATACACTCTAGTAAATTATTAATATTTGACTGGAAATTAAGATTGAATAAAGGGGTATTTTTGTTCTTATGATTATTGTAACAATTTATCAAAACTTATTGTACATTTAGGTCATTTTCAACTATCCAGCTCATAATTACATGTACGTAACTAAGTCTGAGAAAACACTGATATTGTATGTTGTCACTGGATAGAACAATGCTGTGCCAGATCAGGGATCAGACCTGAAACTTCCTTAATTCCAGATTATTAATCTATGCAGTGCATTGCTGACTCCTCGAACCCCTTTCCAATACATGACTGTATTGACACTGCTCAGACATATCTAATGAGGCCCGTGTACAACTCTGGTCAGCTCTTTTTGACTGTTCTGTATAGGTAATATCTTGCATTTAGCACTGAATGTTATTGGGGAGAAAAGTACTTGGCCAGACCAGAGCTTGAATGTGGAAATCCCCAAACTCTACACGGGTGCTCCACAAAATCGAGCCATCTGAGCCATATCTCTGAGACAGTTGAACCTGGGACATTATGTTGTTTTTTTTTAATTCTTATCACAAAATGAAACAGGTTGTTGTATTACTCATTTATGAAGATATATCAAGCTGTTATTTTAAAGATGTCAGCATTTACTGTATAGTTTAAGTAACATCAGCATTTACTGTATAGTTTAAGTAATATCAGCATTTATTGTGTAGTTTAAGTAAAATCAGCATTTACTGTGTAGTTTAAGTAACATCAGCATTTATTTTGTAGTTTAAGTAACATCAGCATTTATTGTGTAGTTTAAGTAACATCAGCATTTACTGTGTAGTTTAAGTAGTATCAGCATTTATTGTGTAGTTTAGATAACATCAGCATTTACTGTGTAGTTTAAGTAGTTTTAGCATTTACTGTGTAGTTTAAGTAACATCAGCATTTACTGTATAGTTTAAGTAACATCAGCATTTACTGTGTAGCTTAAGTAGTATCAGCATTTACTGTGTAGCTTAAGTAGTATCAGCATTTACTGTGTAGTTGAAGTAACATCAGCATTGACTGTGTAACTTAAGTAGTATCAGCATTTACTGTCTAGTTTAAGTAACATCAGCATTTACTGTATAGTTTAAGTAACATCAGCATGTATTGTATAGTTTAAGTAACGTCAGCATTTACTGTATAGTTTAAGTAACATCAGCATTTACTCTGTAGCTTAAGTAACATCAGCATTTACTGTGTAGTTTATGTAACATCAACATTTACTGTGTAGTTTAAGTAACATCAGCATTTACTGTATAGTTTAAGTAATATCAGCATTTACTGTGTAGCTTAAGTAGTATCAGCATTTACTGTGTAGCTTAAGTAGTATCAGCATTTACTGTGTAGTTGAAGTAACATCAGCATTGACTGTGTAACTTAAGTAGTATCAGCATTTATTGTGTAGTTTAAGTAACATCAGCATTTACTGTATAGTTTAAGTAACATCAGCATTTACTGTGTAACTTAAGTAGTATCAGCATTTACTGTCTAGTTTAAGTAACATCAGCATTTACTGTATAGTTTAAGTAACATCAGCATGTATTGTATAGTTTAAGTAACGTCAGCATTTACTGTATAGTTTAAGTAACATCAGCATTTACTCTGTAGCTTAAGTAACATCAGCATTTACTGTGTAGTTTATGTAACATCAACATTTACTGTGTAGTTTAAGTAACATCAGCATTTACTGTGTAACTTAAGTAGTATCAGCATTTACTGTGTAGTTTAAGTAACATCAGCATTTACTGTATAGTTTAAGTAACATCAGCATTTACTGTGTAGTTTAAGTAACATCAGCATTTATTGTGTAGTTTAAGTAGTATCAGCATTTACTGTATAGTTTAAGTAACATCAGCATTTACTGTGTAGTTTAAGTAACATCAGCATTTACTGTGTAGTTTAAGTAGTATCAGCATTTACTGTGTAGTTTAAGTAACATCAGCATTTACTGTATAGTTTAAGTAACATCAGCATTTACTGTGTAGTTTAAGTAACATCAGCATTTATTGTGTAGTTTAAGTAATATCATCATTTATTATGTAGTTTAAGTCATATCAGCATTTATTGTGTGGTTTAAGTAGTATCAGCATTTACTGTGTAGTGTAAGTAACATCAGCATTTATTGTGTAGTTTAAGTAACATCAGCATTTACTGTGTAGTTTAAGTAGTATCAGCATTTATTGTATAGTTTAAGTAACATCAGCATTTACTGTATAGTTTAAGTAACATCAGCATTTACTCTGTAGCTTAAATAACATCAGCATTTACTGTGTAGTTTATGTAACATCAGCATTTACTGTATAGTTTAAGTAGTATCAGCATTTATTGTGTAGTTTAAATAACATCAGCATTTACTGTGTAGTTTAAGTAGTTTTAGCATTTACTGTGTAGTTTAAGTAACATCAGCATTTACTGTATAGTTTAAGTAACATCAGCATTTACTGTGTAGCTTAAGTAGTATCAGCATTTACTGTGTAGTTTAAGTAACATCAGCATTTTCTGTGTAGTTTAAGTAACATCAACATTTACTGTGTAGTTTAAGTAACATCAGCATTTACTGTGTAGTTTAAGTAACATCAGCATTTACTGTGTAGCTTAAGTAGTATCAGCATTTACTGTGTAGTTTAAGTAACATCAGCATTTACTGTGTAGTTTAAGTAACATCCTTCATTTACTGTGTAGTTTAAGTAACATCAGCATTTACTGTGTAGCTTAAGTAGTATCAGCATTTACTGTGTAGTTTAAGTAACATCAGCATTTTCTGTATAATTTAAGTAACATCAGCATTGACTGTGTAACTTAAGTAGTATCAGCATTTATTGTGTAGTTTAAGTAACATCAGCATTTACTGTGTAGTTTAAGTAACATCAGCATTTACTGTGTAGCTTAAGTAGTATCAGCTTTTACTGTGTAGTTTAAGTAACATCAGCATTTACTGTGTAGTTTAAGTAACATCTTTCATTTACTGTGTAGTTTAAGTAACATCAGCATTTACTGTGTAGTTTAAGTAACATCAGCATTTACTGTGTAGCTTAAGTAGTATCAGCATTTACTGTGTAGTTTAAGTAACATCAGCATTTTCTGTATAATTTAAGTAACATCAGCATTGACTGTGTAACTTAAGTAGTATCAGCATTTATTGTGTAGTTTAAGTAACATCAGTATTTACTGTATAGTTTAAGTAACATCAGCATTTACTGTGTAACTTAAGTAGTATCAGCATTTACTGTCTAGTTTAAGTAACATCAGCATTTACTGTATAGTTTAAGTAACATCAGCATTTATTGTATAGTTTAAGTAATGTCAGCATTTACTGTCTAGTTTAAGTAACATCAGCATTTACTCTGTAGCTTAAGTAACATCAGCATTTACTGTGTAGTTTATGTAACATCAACATTTACTGTATAGTTTAAGTAACATCAGCATTTACTGTGTAACTTAAGTAGTATCAGCATTTACTGTGTAGTTTAAGTAACATCAGCATTTACTGTATAGTTTAAGTAACATCAGCATTTACTGTGTAGTTTAAGTAAAATCAGCATTTATTGTGTAGTTTAAGTAGTATCAGCATTTACTGTATAGTTTAAGTAACATCAGCATTTACTGTGTAGTTTAAGTAACATCAGCATTTACTGTGTAGTTTAAGTAGTATCAGCATTTACTGTGTAGTTTAAGTAACATCAGCATTTACTGTATAGTTTAAGTAACATCAGCAGTTACTGTGTAGTTTAAGTAACATCAGCATTTACTCTGTAGCTTAAGTAACATCAGCATTTACTGTGTAGCATAAGTAATATCATCATTTATTATGTAGTTTAAGTCGTATCAGCATTTACTGTGTATTTTAAGTAGTATCAGCATTTTACTGTGTAGTTTAAGTAACATCAGCATTTATTGTGTAGTTTAAGTAACATCAGCATTTACTGTGTAGTTTAAGTAGTATCAGCATTTATTGTATAGTTTAAGTAACATCAGCATTTACTGTATAGTTTAAGTAACATCAGCATTTACTCTGTAGCTTAAATAACATCAGCATTTACTGTGTAGTTTATGTAACATCAGCATTTACTGTATAGTTTATGTAATATCAGCATTTACTGTGTAACTTAAGTAGTATCAGCATTTAATGTGTAGTTTAAGTAACATCAGCATTTACTGTATAGTTTAAGTAACATCAGCATTTACTGTATAGTTTAAGTAACATCAGAACTTACTGTATAGTTTAATTAACATCAGCATTTACTGTATAGTTGAAGTAACATCAGCATTTATTGTGTAGTTGAAGTAGTATCAGCATTTACTGTGTAGTTTAAGTAACATCAGCATTTACTGTATAGTTTAAGTAACATCAGCATTTACTGTGTAGCTTAAGTATTATCAGCATTTACTGTCTAGTTTAAGTAACATCAGCATTTATTGTGTAGTTTCAGTAACATCAGCATTTACTGTATAGTTTAAGTAGTATCAGCATTTACTGTGTAGTTTAAGTAGTATCAGTATTTACTGTTTAGTTTAAGTAGTATCAGCATTTATTGTATAGTTTAAGTAGTATCAGCATTTACTGTGTAGTTTAAGTAACATCAGCATTTACTGTATAGTTTAAGTAACATCAGCATTTACTGTGTAGCTTAAGTAGTATCAGCATTTACTGTGTAGCTTAAGTAGTATCAGCATTTACTGTGTAGTTTAAGTAACATCAGCATTTATTGTGTAGTTTAAGTAACATCAGCATTTACTGTGTAGTTTAAGTAACATCAGCATTTATTGTGTAGTTTAAGTAGTATCAGTATTTATTATGTAGTTTAAGTAACATCAGCATTTACTGTATAGTTTAAGTAACATCAGCATTTATTGTGTAGTTTAAGTAGTATCAGCATTTATTGTGTAGTTTAAGTAGATACAGCATTTATTGTGTAGTTTAAGTAACATCAGCATTTACTGTATAGTTTAAGTAACATGAGCATTTACTGTGTAACTTAAGTAGTATCAGCATTTACTGTGTAGTTTAAGTAACATCAGCATTTACTGTATTATAGTTTAAGTAACATCAGCATTTATTGTATAGTTTAAGTAACATCAGCATTTACTGTATAGTTTAAGTAAGATCAGCATTTACTCTGTAGCTTAAGTAACATCAGCATTTACTGTGTAGTTTACGTAACATCAGCATTTACTGTATAGTTTAAGTAACATCAGCATTTACTGTGTAACTTAAGTAGTATGAGCATTTACTGTGTAGTTTAAGTATCATCAGCATTTACTGTATAGTTTAAGTAACATCAGCATTTACTGTGTAGTTTAAGTAACATCAGCATTTACTGTATAGTTTAAGTAACATCAGCATTTACTGTATAGTTTAAGTAACATCAGCATTTACTGTACAGTTTAAGTAACATCAGCATTTATTGTGTAACTTAAGTAGTATCAGCATTTACTGTGTAGTTTAAGTAACATCAGCATTTACTGTATAGTTTAAGTAGTATGAGCATTTACTGTGTTGTTTAAGTATCATTAGCATTTACTGTATATTTTAAGTAACATCAGCATTTACTGTGTAGTTTAAGTAACATCAGCATTTACTGTATAGTGTAAGTAACATCAGCATTTACTGTATAGTTTAAGTAACATCAGCATTTACTGTACAGTTTAAGTAACATCAGCATTTATTGTGTAGTTTAAGTAGCATCAGCATTTACTGTACAGTTTAAGTAACATCAGCATTTATTGTATAGTTTAAGTAACATCAGCATTTACTGTATAGTTTAATTAACATCAGCATTTACTGTGTAACTTAAGTAGTATCAGCATTTACTGTGTAGTTTAAGTAACATCAGCATTTACTGTATAGTTTAAGTAACATCAGCATTTACTGTGTAGTTTAGGTAACATCAGCATTTACTGTGTAGTTTAAGTAGTATCAGCATTTATTTTGTAGTTTAAGTAACATCAGCATTTACTGTGTAGTTTAAGTAACATCAGCATTTACTGTATAGTTTAAGTAACATCAGCATTTACTGTGTAACTTAGGTAGTATCAGCATTTACTGAGTAGTTTAAATAACATCAGCATTTACTGTATAGTTTAAGTAACATCAGCATTTACTCTGTAGCTTAAGTAATATCAGCATTTATTGTGTGGTTTAAGTAGTATCAGCATTTACTGTGTAGTTTATTAGTAGCAGCATCTACTGTGTAGTTTAAGTAGTATCAGGATTTATTGTGTAGTTTAAGTAGTATCAACATTTATTGTGTAGTTTAAGTAGTATCAGTATTTACTGTGTAGTTTATTAGTAGCAGAATTTAATGTGTATTTTAAGTAGTATCAGCATTTACTGTGTACTTTATTAGTAGCAGCATCTACTGTGTAGTTTAAGTAGTATCAGGATTTATTGTGTAGTTTAAGTAACATCAGCATTTATTGTGTAGTTTAAGTAACATCAGCATTTACTGTGTAGCTTAAGTAATATCATCATTTATTATGTAGTTTAAGTCATATCAGCATTTATTGTGTAGTTTAAATAGTATCAGCATTTACTGTATAGTTTAAGTAACATCAGCATTTATTGTGTAGTTTAAGTAACATTATCATTTACTGTGTAGTTTAAGTAGTATCAACATTTACTGTGTAGCTTAAGTAGTAACAGCATTTACTGTGTAGTTTAAGTAACATCAGCATTTATTGTGTAGTTTAAGTTGTATCAGCATTTATTGTGTAGTTTAAGCAGTATCAGCATTTATTGTATAGTTTAAGTAACATCAGCATTTACTGTGTAACTTAAGTAGTATCAGCATTTACTGTGTAGTTTAAGTAACATCGGCATTTACTGTATAGTTTAAGTAACATCAGCATTTACTGTATAGTTTAAGTAACATCAGCATTTACTCTGTAGCTTAAATAACATCAGCATTTACTGTGTAGTTTATGTAACATCAGCATTTACTGTGTAGTTTAAGTAACATCAGCATTTACTGTATAGTTTAAGTAACATCAGCATTTACTGTGTAGCTTAAGTAACATCAGCATTTACTGTGTAACTTAAGTAGTATCAGCATTTACTGTGTAGTTTAAGTAACATCAGCATTTACTGTATAGTTTAAGTAACATCAGCATTTACTGTATAGTTTAAGTAACATCAGCATTTACTGTATAGTTTAAGTAACATCACCATTTATTGTGTAGTTTAAGTAGTATCAGCATTTACTGTGTAGTTTAAGTAACATCAGCATTTACTGTATAGTTTAATTAACATCAGCATTTACTGTTTAGTTTAAGTAACATCAGCATTTACTGTGTAGCTTAAGTAGTATCAGCATTTACTGTGTAGCTTAAGTATTATCAGCATTTACTGTCTAGTTTAAGTAACATCAGCATTTACTGTATAGTTTAAGTAACATCAGCATTTACTGTATAGTTTAAGTAACATCAGCATTTACTGTTTAGTTTAAGTAGTATCAGGATTTATTGTATAGTTTAAGTAGTATCAGCATTTACTGTGTAGTTTAAGTAACATCAGCATTTACTGTGTAGCTTAAGTAGTATCAGCATTTACTGTGTAGCTTAAGTACCATCAGCATTTACTGTATAGTTTAAGTAACATCAGCAGTTACTGTATAGTTTAAGTAACATCAGCATTTACTGTGTAGTTTAAGTAACATCAGCATTTACTGTATAGTTTAAGTAACATCAGCATTTACTGTGTAACTTAGGTAGTATCAGCATTTACTGAGTAGTTTAAATAACATCAGCATTTACTGTATAGTTTAAGTAACATCAGCATTTACTCTGTAGCTTAAGTAATATCAGCATTAATTGTGTGGTTTAAGTAGTATCAGCATTTACTGTGTAGTTTATTAGTAGCAGCATCTACTGTGTAGTTAAGTAGTATCAACATTTACTGTGTAGCTTAAGTAGTAACAGCATTTACTGTGTAGTTTAAGTAACATCAGCATTTATTGTGTAGTTTAAGTTGTATCAGCATTTATTGTGTAGTTTAAGCAGTATCAGCATTTATTGTATAGTTTAAGTAACATCAGCATTTACTGTGTAACTTAAGTAGTATCAGCATTTACTGTGTAGTTTAAGTAACATCGGCATTTACTGTATAGTTTAAGTAACATCAGCATTTACTGTATAGTTTAAGTAACATCAGCATTTACTCTGTAGCTTAAATAACATCAGCATTTACTGTGTAGTTTATGTAACATCAGCATTTACTGTGTAGTTTAAGTAACATCAGCATTTACTGTATAGTTTAAGTAACATCAGCATTTACTGTGTAGCTTAAGTAACATCAGCATTTACTGTGTAACTTAAGTAGTATCAGCATTTACTGTGTAGTTTAAGTAACATCAGCATTTACTGTATAGTTTAAGTAACATCAGCATTTACTGTATAGTTTAAGTAACATCAGCATTTACTGTATAGTTTAAGTAACATCACCATTTATTGTGTAGTTTAAGTAGTATCAGCATTTACTGTGTAGTTTAAGTAACATCAGCATTTACTGTATAGTTTAATTAACATCAGCATTTACTGTTTAGTTTAAGTAACATCAGCATTTACTGTGTAGCTTAAGTAGTATCAGCATTTACTTTGTAGCTTAAGTATTATCAGCATTTACTGTCTAGTTTAAGTAACATCAGCATTTACTGTATAGTTTAAGTAACATCAGCATTTACTGTATAGTTTAAGTAACATCAGCATTTACTGTTTAGTTTAAGTAGTATCAGCATTTATTGTATAGTTTAAGTAGTATCAGCATTTACTGTGTAGTTTAAGTAACATCAGCATTTACTGTGTAGCTTAAGTAGTATCAGCATTTACTGTGTAGCTTAAGTACCATCAGCATTTACTGTATAGTTTAAGTAACATCAGCAGTTACTGTATAGTTTAAGTAACATCAGCATTTACTGTGTAGTTTAAGTAACATCAGCATTTACTGTATAGTTTAAGTAACATCAGCATTTACTGTGTAACTTAGGTAGTATCAGCATTTACTGAGTAGTTTAAATAACATCAGCATTTACTGTATAGTTTAAGTAACATCAGCATTTACTCTGTAGCTTAAGTAATATCAGCATTTATTGTGTGGTTTAAGTAGTATCAGCATTTACTGTGTAGTTTATTAGTAGCAGCATCTACTGTGTAGTTTAAGTAGTATCAATATTTATTGTGTAGTTTAAGTAGTATCAGCATTTATTGTGTAGTTTAAGTAGTATCAGTATTTACTGTGTAGTTTATTAGTAGCAGAATTTAATGTGTATTTTAAGTAGTATCAGCATTTACTGTGTACTTTATTAGTAGCAGCATATACTGTGTAGTTTAAGTAGTATCAGGATTTATTGTGTAGTTTAAGTAACATCAGCATTTATTGTGTAGTTTAAGTAACATCAGCATTTACTGTGTAGCTTAAGTAATATCATCATTTATTATGTAGTTTAAGTCATATCAGCATTTATTGTGTAGTTTAAGTAGTATCAGCATTTACTGTATAGTTTAAGTAACATCAGCATTTATTGTGTAGTTTAAGTAACATTATCATTTACTGTGTTGTTTAAGTAGTATCAACATTTACTGTGTAGCTTAAGTAGTAACAGCATTTACTGTGTAGTTTAAGTAACATCAGCATTTGTTGTGTAGTTTAAATCGTATCAGCATTTATTGTGTAGTTTAAGCAGTATCAGCATTTATTGTATAGTTTAAGTAACATCAGCATTTACTGTGTAACTTAAGTAGTATCAGCATTTACTGTGTAGTTTAAGTAACATCAGCATTTACTGTGTAGTTTAAGTAACATCGGCATTTACTGTATTGTTTAAGTAACATCAGCATTTACTGTGTAACTTGAGTAGTATCAGCATTTACTGTGTACTTTATTAGGAGCAGCATCTACTGTGTAGTTTAAGTAGTATCAGTATTTACTGTGTAGTTTATTAGTATCAGCATTTACTGTGTACTTTATTAGTATCAGCATTTGCTGTGCAGTTTGAAATGATGAGTTCATTACATTGTGACATCATCATTATGAAATCAGTTGTTAACTGAGTATATTGTAGTACTACTAACTGTTGAAAAGAAGTAAGATGATGTAATTGTAACTTTCTGCTCACATTGAATATTAAAAAATAAGTGTCTATACAGTTTTATCATAGCAATAAATGCACTGCAAAACATAAAGAAATCACAGAAAAATATACCACCCCTTGGGAAATCGTTACATATTTATGACCTGCCAGAAATTGACTTTGCAGTATTGCTGTTTTATAATTCCAATATGTCCACAATAAATGTGTCATCAAAAAATAATTTCACTCAGCAACATGTACTTATTTGATACAAGGAATCTATTGACTTTAACCAGTCTAAATTTGATGAATTATAAAAACAAAACTCATTCAGGTATTATTATATGGACCTTTAGTGACAAGAAACTGTTCTGAATGCTTTTCTGTGTAATGGCCCTTATTTTGAGACATAATGTAGTCAATAGCAACAAAATGCACTTATTACCTCTTTAACAAATTGTGTTCTTTAATTGATTGGACTCTTATTTATGGAGAAAGATCCATCTTACAGAAAGTTATATATTCCAACAACTTTCACCAGTATTTGTCCTTAATAGTGTAACCTAGATCATTTTCTCACTTAGGTTTATTTATATGAGCACAGAATGGCATAGAATGTCTTTTTGTTGTTTGCATGCATTGTTTGCACAAAATTACTATTTATAAAAGAAAATCATTGTATTTCCAGAGGATGATATGGAACTTGTTCAAGCAGCTCTGTCTAAAAAGGGGAAAGACATTACCAAAAGTTTTGAGGGACGTCATCACTGTTATATTGACCTAACCTTGCCAGCTGGTAAATTTGAAATAGCCATCAAACACCCAGCACCTAAAGGAAATAGGTAAAACACAGTAGTTAAAACCAAACAGATATACTCACAAGCATTGCTGCAAATGACTGATGAGTTGATACCTGTTGAGGTGGACTATTCCCCTGGGGTCCATAGAATCATCAGGAAGGCCCAACTTAACAATGACTATTACAGAGACATTTTCAAATATTTTTTTTACTAAAATTTGTGCATACAGTCATACATGTAGTAGGAAGATACTTATTACAGAATTTGGCTTATGAGTTGTAGCTGGGTTGTGCTTCAGTTTGGGCTTATCAGTTGTAGCTGGATTTTGCTTCAGTTTTGGCTTATCAGTTGTAGCTGGGTTGTGCATCAGAGTAACAAGGAGGGGATGGAAGGGGTTGTTATGTAATGGAACATTTGTTACATTCAGGTATTTTGATGTAATCTCTCATTCACCTGAGGTAAAAACTGTCTTTATCTTTGGTGAAATCGTCAAGTTTAGGACCTTATTTTGAAGTATGGACCATAGCATATTCTATATTAATGTTTTTAAGCTATTATTGAAAGGTTTCTCTTCTAATAATTGTACACGTTTATGTAGATTTTTAAAGTGTAACAATTTGAATTTTATTTCAAAATTGTGATGTGTGTAGTGGAACAAAGTCATTTACCACATCAAATGAGGTGGTTCTTGTAAGGAAGACAAGAAAAATGTCTGATTTTATCACACAAAAAACAAAACAAACAAGTTTAAAATGTGTGGGGATTAGCTCTAATCACTTTTTCGAACACTGAGCCTACTGTTTTCCAAACATATTAATTCATGATCATTCCTGGCTTAGATCATGTAAAGAATTACAAAATACATGAACAACATTAACTATCAAGTTTTCTCCTGAATCCTCTGCAGTTTGTACTCCTATCTATATCTGAAAAGCTAAAGCACAATATTGCATAAGTTTGCATGAAAGTGATTAAGATTTGTAAAAACAGAAAGTTTGATTTATTAAACCAACCTTCCATATCTCCATGGAAACACTATTATATCCATTTCCACTCAAAGTGAATACTTACCTAATGTTAATCCGATGCCATTAATCTTGAACTTATTTGATCATGACTAGTTTCATCCAAATACATGCTTGGATGCTGCTTGGAATCTAGAACAATGGCACAATCCAGACTTGGTTTTGATAAATAAATGCTGCATATCCAGATTGAATTTTCTTCATGTTTGTTATTGAGGGTTTTGTTTATCACCATGAAGACTGTAGTAATTTATAAATCGTGTTCCCAAATTTATGACTACTTTTAATTACTAGAATAATAATTTTAGTTCTAAAAAATCAAGACTTTAATGGTAAAACACACCATTGGAATTTTAAGAGCATTTCAAACTCTGAAAAGTTCACCAGATCAAGTCAAGCTTTCAGGTAACTTCTCAAACTTGAGTACGTACTTGACTCTATTTTTTATCAGCTGTCATTTGAAAACTACAATAAAAATACTGCAAATAGTCTAGTTTTCAAAACAATAGTTCGTGCATTTGCTGTTCATGACGTGTTATGGAGATCGAAATTTTTTAGTCAAGCATGTGTTCAAATTGAGTTGTTGTGTGAAAGCAGGGCCAGGCTTTGACAGGCTTTATATTTTACCATTGTAGGAAAATAGTTTTGAGAATAGCCCTCACGTAGTCTTCCCATGCATTCTCCATTTTCATTGGCTGTCACTAATTATGCAGATACAACAATGGTGGATTTTATGGGAAAGAATTAGTCCATATTTCAGCAAAAGAAATCTCTTGTAAGTCTTTTCTGAAATGTCATCCACTGTTTTAATTGTAGAAGGGGTAATTCATCTACCTGGAATATATTAGACAAGTGATATTGGTCACATCTGTTTACATAATTTGTTCAATATTCAGGCTTTGTGGCCTGTGCTGTATGAAGGTGTCTGCTGTATGGTGTCCACTAAGACATTTTTCACTGTAAATTTGAACATACATTTGGCATCATGTAGAAGTCAGTATTGTTTTTGTTTAAATATTTTGCATGTTTGTCTCAATTATATGTTCAGAATAAAGGTGGATTCCCCAGCTGTGCACCATGCCAAACTTTTAGATAATTCCTCACCAGAATTTCACAAGAAGCAGAAAATTCCCTCACCATCCAGAGACCAGAGGAATCTAGAGAGGCACATGTATAAGAGGACAGACTCAGAACCAAATCTCTTCCACATGACCCCAATGCAAGAATACATTCTACATGTACAGCCCAAACCAAGTCCACATGCAAGGTTTGATTTGAATAGGCAGGAAACAAATAACGAAACTTCCATACCAAAAAACTTTGCATCACATGGTTATCAAAGGAGACCACATTCACCACTGTTTGGGAGAAGGGAGCACAGATACAACCATGAAGATGTTCTGCTGCCATTGCCTAGAGCTATGCATAGAAATGCATCTGAACAAAACATAACTTTAGAAGGAAAAGAGGAAAAATCTCCTGATTTGAAGAAAGAAATTAAAGTTGGGCCAGTTTCTATTGTTGTGAAGCAAGGAGATATCACAAAGGAACAGGTATGTCAGCCAACATAACAAAATTAATAATATGGAAAGAAATGTGATAATTTGTGTCCCAGTTTAGTTTTGTGGTATGGATGTCTTATTATAATATTCAATTCCTATATTTTTCTCTACAGTTTATGCTTTTTTGTCCTTCATGGTGATGACTTTGTAAATTATTACACTCATTTCCTATACATTTGTGAAGCAGTTTGCCCATGTTAGAGAAGAATGTGATATCTATAGAATATATCATATGCATTAGTGTTGGAATAATATGATCCATCATATGCATTAGTGTTGGAATAATATGATCCATTATATGCATTAGTGTTGGAATAATATGATCCATCACATGAATTAGCATTGGAATAATATGATCCATCACATGTATTAGCGTTTTAATAATATGATCCATCACATGCATTAACATTGGAATAATATGATCCATCACATGCATTAACATTGGAATAATATTATCCACCATATGCATTATAATATAATCCATCATATGCATTAACATTGGAATAATATAATCCATCATGTGCATTAACATTGGAATAATATGATCCATCATATGCATTAACATTGGAATAATATGATCCATCACATGCATTAACATTGGAATAATATGATCCATTTATATGCATTAATGTTGGAGTAATATGATCCATCACATGCATTAACATTGGAATAATATGATCCATTATATGCATTAATGTTTGAATAATATGATCCATCATATGCATTAGTGTCGGAATAATATGATCCATCACATGCATTAGCATTGGAATAATATGATCCATCATATGCATTAACATTGGAATAATATGATCCATCATATGCATTAACATTGGAATAATATGATCCATCATATGCATTAACATTGGAAATGATATGATCCATCATATGCATTAGTGTTGGATAGTACAATCCCACGCAAGTATCAGACTTTGTAGAAGGCAACATGGCTTTGCCGAGTTCCAGGCAATAAATTTTGATCCCAAGGATGGAATTTCCCTATCTAGCACTAATGCATATGAGGGGTTATTTTTCTCACATTTCTGACTAGGAAAGGGTGGTGACAAGATGGCATATCATCAGTATGGGTGCAGAATATCTTTTAAAAAGGTTTTTGCATCATTAGAAAGAGCATGAAATATTTAGTTTTACAATACAAATTTGTGTAAACAAGGATTGATGTTGCCAAGCCAGTAACATTCATCCTTTTTAATAATAAAACAGCTTTAAAAACGTGCATATATATTTATGACATCACGAGCATTGTGATATCATCTATAGTGTCATTAAGTACACATGAGGGATTAATAAAATCTTTCATATGCATCAGTCTAGGAAATGAAAATTCCACCCAAGGGTCAGAATTTTGCATCAGACACACGGCTTTACCAAGCATCTATTTATTATTTTTTTATCCCGTTAGTGTAATTTTCCTATTGCATACTGAAGCACAATGAAGGATTCATTTTCTCACATTCAGTGTAATCTTTAAATGATGTTTAGGCACATTTTAGATTTCCAAAAGCAGTGATTGAGATGGCTGTGGTAATGGCAATGCACTGCATCTGAATTGTGTAATTGCATATAGCTTGCACAATGATACAAATGTGAACAGGTAAAAAAATTAAGTCCACTCTTATCCATAAGATTAATCAAGACAGAAAAAAATAATGAATTAATCCCCACATCAGCTTTGCTCTATAATTGGTTTGCCTTTCAGAAATAATAATGAGAATATAATTTACCAAAAATATAACAATTACATCAATGGCTTTTTCGACTTGAAAATTAAACCAAAGAAAGTGTACTGGTGGCTAGGTCAATCAATGTAAAATGGCCTGTTTGTGGGACACTGAGCTTCAACTGCTGCTCATTTTGTTACTTATATGTGTTGCAGTTATTGTTTATCTTGATTACTGTGAAAGAATATTCAAGTGATTATGGAAATCAGGAAGATTTTAATACATTGTGTGTGCAGTAGGTCAAAATAGTCCATGAATCAGGTTACGTGTGGGGTAAGATAGAGCTATCCTGTGCCAGTGTTCTTTGCTACAAAACACAATCATGCACGTATAGGAATGTGAGAAAGATGTATCTCACATGGCTTTCTCAAATGTGCAAACTGTGTCACATATATATAGGACTGAGAGAAAAACATATCCCACATGGTTGCACCAAACAATATGAAATTGGTGTCATTTTTCCTTTGTTCTAAATGATGTCCATTACAATTGCAGTAAATTTCAATGTATCCACCCTTATAATCTTAAACATATTATTTGATACAGAAATGAAAAAAAAATACTATGTATAGGGAAATTTTTAGCAAATTTGCAATTTTGGACAAATGTATATTTGTTTAATGTTTGGGATTTGGTACTAAGTCTTGATTGTCAGAATTATTACCTTATTACTGTTTTATTTGAAATGAACCATTTATTTTTATATTTCTGTGTTTTTTGTCTCATTCCCTTTAAAACAAATTATGGGCAGTAGTTGTACATGAAAGGAAATTACCTAGAAACTATTGAACATTGCCATAGAGCGCACGAGAGTGGCATTTAGAACCTTTTGTGAAATAAATTAATGTGATTGGAAGTATTTTAGTGACATTTAAGTGTTTGTAAACAGATGAAAGTTGTTGTTTTTCAGTTAACCTTAGTTTAAATTAGGAAATAAAGCATTTATTTTATGGCTAATTATGAAACAGACAAAGCTATTTACCCCTTGTTTTTGTGGACAACCAAGCATTCCATTGCTCAAGGTTGGTCAGTATAATAATGGCATGTATTGATGAGGAATAGGGAAACCAATCCTTGGCGGCTTTGGGGTGGGCCAGCATAGGAGTAGCATTTGTTGGCACAATAACATACAACATTCCTGCATGTGAATTCTCACCCAGAAGTGTGATTTTCCTTTTCCACACTGATTACTACTCAGGAAGACATATTTCTGATCCAATTTTTATCAAACTTGAAATATTGGCTTATATCAAGATTTTGGATTAGTTTGATAATGAGAAAGATCCATGGATATTTTTGACATAATTTTGCATCTCATTGCCTGAGCTTGTCACCACTCTGGAAACCATATTTGTAATCTGATTTTGATAAAACTTGAAATATATGCTTCTATCATTAGGATCTTAAAGTGTTTCAGTAATGAGCAAGATTAATACATATTAATATGATAATCTTGCATATGATTGACTGGACTTCTTACCACTCTTGAAGCCATATTTTTTTAGTCTTTAGGTTTGTTGTCATCAGCATCTTGGATGACTGATTATGAGCAAGAAACTGCATGTTAATTATGCCTTCATCTTTAGAAAGAATTTTTTTATCAAGGTATAGTAAAATAAGTATAATCAACATGATATAAAGTTTGGGAGATGGTTTACATAGCATGTGTTCTTACACTACTTCATAAGCCTGCTTAATGAAATGGTCAACTGTTAAAGTTATGTAAGCCAGGGTAGCAATGTCAAGCCCACATGTGCCTCTTTTTTATGAAAAGATATAGATTTTTGCCATCAAGGTTTGCAATTTTTTATTTGAAATTTCTCAAACATTAGTGAAATCATGTTAATATATACCACTGTAATTGTTGTGAACATGACTTTAAATATTTCTAACATTTGCAGGCATATGCTCTTTTGAATATTGTCCCTCCTTCAAGAGATTTGAGCAAGGAAAGTGTGATTTCCCAGTCCTTTGTGAGAGCAGGAGGCCCAGAACTTGTACAGGTTTGTAATTTAAAAAAATAATTCAATTTAAGAAGATTTTACAAAAATCATAAAATAAAGTTTAATTCAGACACTTTTGCTCACAACTGAGAAATTCAGAATAACAAAATGCCTAAGAGAACAATAGAAAAAATCTATTTCAAGAAATTCTTTTTTGCATGCATGGATTGTGAGATATTTGGTTGAACATAGTCTTGATTAGTTAGGTGTCACTGTACTTGACATTAATTAGTTTATGCTTGAAGCACAGTCTTAAAGAACAATGGCAGAATTCTCAGTGACTTCTAATGTAAACTGCAGTTGTCCGTTACACTTTTGTTTCTGTTCTATAACTTTAAAGCCATGTGAGATTAAGGAATGAAACTTTGTATAGTTTGGCATCATCATTAGAAGGTGTGTCACATACCACATTAGGCATCCTATCTTCAGGGTCAAGGTCATAGTGCAATATTTCAGTGTTTCATCGATCTTTCCCTTCCCTCAACAGCCATTTCAGATTAAGTAATGAAACTTGGTATACTTATACATCCTCATTTCTGTCACCACATTGCAGGTAATATCTTCAACAACAAGGTCATACATCAGTATTTTATGTTTTCCATCACACTCTGCATTCTGCTCCAGAACTTTAAAGTCATTTGCAGTTAAAGGATGGACGTTGGTATACTTATCAGGGGTCACGCTACCAGTTGAAGTGGGCAACTAAGTTGCTGATAAAATGTAAACTTCGCCTTCTTCTATTAGAAAAGCGAAAACGACTTCACCCTTTGATTTTTTAGATGTACACTGAGTGACAGTAGTTTTTGGCTTTTGAGATGCTCACTCGATTCAGCCGAGTAGTTAGTGTTGTTAGCACCAGGCAGCCTTAGCAGGTGTTGATATCAATCACGCCAATAAAACAAACTTGTACATTCACTGGCATGTGTTTTAATAGCTGATTGACCATTAACCCTTTCTCCTGCAAGTTATCATTTGTTATCATTTTCCGATTTCTGCAAGTTATCATTTGTTATCATTTCATGATGAAAACACACCAGCTTGTCTTTCGAAACTTAAAACATCAATATGTAAATAACAATTTGTTTTAAGAATAGAATCAATGAAAGTACTTTCTAAATATGTTTATTTGAAGATTTTAACTGCCATGCTTGCGTTATTTTCTTCATAAAATCAGTTTGAAACCACAAGTGAACCTGTCAAGGGCACAGGGGCTCGTTACAAATGACATTAAGAGTATCAGTCAATGGACAGAGGGTTGGGGGGACCATACCCCTGTAACAATATATTGTTACATGTTTGAGCCCCCCAGCCATCTATCCATTGACCGATACTCTTCATTTTATTTGTAATGATTTCCTGTAGTTAAGGGATAATAATGGCAGACTTCACTGTATCTAGGATGTACCTCTTCATTAGTTTGTTTGTTTTTTGTTCAGAGGGAACACAAATTAAGGAAATTTACAATTCGTAGAAAGCAGGTGTTAATATTATATGATAGAACATTTTGCCTAAACATTTTAGGACATAAATGTATGAGACAATGCTATATTGTGGAATTCGAGAAGCACTGTAATGGTTTAGGTTGTGTTCTTACATTACTCAATTTTGTGAAAATACTAAAAAAAAGCATAGAAGCAATATTATCTAACCAAAACATGACATTATTATGAGTACGTAGACAACTATTAAAACCATACATTTTGTATTCCTATCTATGGATTGTTGTAACAATGCTAGAAAAAGTGAGTGGTCATATTAAGAAAATCCATGTTTCTAAAACTAGATGCACCCACATGGCATGCATGGCACCATTTTTTTTCTTGGCAGTGTGCCGATTCAGTTGGAAAGAAGGGTCTAGTTCATTCATATATCGACTTTAATGCTTTAGTTCATTGTCCATGAATAGCTTAAGCAATGTTTTATTGGCAACCATGAAATTAAACGTCAAAGTTTTGAGGTTATTAAATGTTGGTCCCTTACTTAAGATTTATGTCCTGTTCTTGGTCTCTACACCATGTATTTTGGCCATATGACTTTACATGAGCACACTAGAAACTATACATTGTAATTAATTCTAACTGATAGGAGTACCTAGATTACAACATCATAATTACAATAGGTATAAATAGTTAATTAACTGCTCTGGGATAAGCAATTTGTTTTTTCTACTTTTCAAAACTTCACCAAAAATGTACAGTCCAATAGATTCACATTTAAATTTGAATTAACTCCCTAAACATGTAGTTGTGAAGTTCAGGTAACTCATCTGTAACATCAGTGACCACTGTGGTTTGAATGGATGAATACTCTGGTGTGAAGACACCTGTGCATGTGCTCACATGTACATGTTATGGGGGTTGTTTCAAAGTAGTTTAGAAATGTTTTCGACTGCCATTTTCTAGTGAAGTTTTAGAAACTAAAAAAAAAAATTGTTAAAGTGTCAGTTGATTAAGTAATTTTAACTATGTGTATTTACCATATTATAATCTAGGTACTATTATCAGTTAAAATTAATTACAATTTATAGTTTCTTGTGAAGTCCTATGGTCAAATAGATTGCATATATCTCTCCATTGGAGGTCCTGTCTTCAGGGTCATGGTCAAAGCTCAGTATTGTATATTTTCATCAAACTCTTCCTTCCACTCCATAACTTTAAAACCATTTGAAGGTAAGGGGATGAAACTTGATATACCTACACATTAGACTGGATCACCCTGCCAGCTTCAGCTTTCACCGCTATACAATGGAAAGCCAAACCAGGGTAAGGGTTCAAGGTCAAGGTTGCTGCTTAATATTTAAATTTTCCATCTTGCTTTCCCTTCCACTCTTTACTTTTAAAGCCATTTAAGATTAAGGAATGGTGATTTTACTATGCTAGGTTTGGGAACAAAATTCACTGAAAATTTGCTTTTTCATTTAAAATTCTAATTCAACATTTCCACTGCAGATCATTTATTCCAGAAAATAAATTGTCAATTCCACTGAGTAAAATGTGAGAAAATGAAGTACTTATAATTAATATTTAGACATCTTTTGCAGTTTCTGTAAAATATGATCCTGTTGAATATAACATATTATCCATATATCATAGTTATAGTTATGACAAAAGTATCGAGCATCTGAAATACAGTTGAGAACACAGTTGCTAATCACAAAACCAAATAATGTATTTCAAGTTTCTTAAGTTTCTTCAGAAGTAAATGCCTCCATTTTGCTTGTTTTCTACTGCAACTTAATATCAACTATATTGAGCCAATTTTGTCAATATTTAATAGTTTAACAAATGAAAAAATGTATTTAGATCCTATTATGTTAAATACGTAAATTATTTGCAAGATATTGAGCATCTTTGGGCTTGAACAATTTGCTACAGACGTTATGGTAAAATCGATAGATTTTGTACTTCCAAACTTTGTTGCTTTGAATGCACCTTTTATGTTTTGTTTAATTATATATCATCAGGATCAGTGCATAATTTAATGTATTATATGGCCAGATTAAAAAGAACATGTCCAAGATGCTTGTAATTCAGTAGATAAGGAAGATCATTCTGAAAGATTTGAAACTAATCAATTGCCAGGAAAAAGACAGTTAAATGCACCATTGCACTTAATGAAACCATGCAGAACAAAGTTACTATTCCAAACTCAATTATAATTTTTAATCATCAGTTAAAACTGAATAGCCAAAATTTCTTGATAAAATTTCCTTTGTTATTGGATATTAACTGCTGATAGGTCATAATTTTAAAATGACACTGTTTGGTTTTATACTTCTAATTGCAATGTTAAGGTTAAAATACATTATAACTACTATTGATTTTATTAAAGTCATCATTAGATGTAATCAGATTTCCAAAAATCCTCCCATCACCTCTTCAAAGACACACAGACAAGGCACTTAATCATTTGACTTGTTGGAGTTTAGATTTTTCCTGAGTTATAATTTAGTGACGAGCAAAGAATTAAATAATAACACACATATCATGTCATGACAAAGCTAGTTATACATTTTTTAAGGTATTTTTTCTTTTTTACTTGTTACATTAAAAAAACTCAAATTACCTCTTTCATATATGAATAACATACACATATGTTGGTCATGTCTTGGTATTCTTATCTTTATAAAAATTAATCTACCCTATATGATCTATGACTTTAATGAAAAATATGTCTTGAATGTATTTCAAATGTGGAAATAGAATCCTCAATTGAAATTCATAGCATCTGTAACAGTAACATTCAGAATTGGGCATGACTTTTCTCACCTTTCCATTAATGCCAAGTCAGTAACATCTGGACCTTTTTATATTTTAAAGTAAAATTTTATGAAAATTATACAGATCTTGTTCATCTCTATAGAATATATGAAAAATTATGTCACCATTGAGTAAGATTTGGTTGTTTTGGCAATCGACCAATGAAATATGTGCAAAGCTTCTTATAACCATTAAATATTTACTATTTTTAAATTTGTTTTCATTACACCTTTCCTATGGTAACAACTTGTTATGTAAAGGACCTATTTGTCACAAGTTTGATTCAAGAAATATTATCTCCTACTGATGTTAAATGTTACAGACAATAATGTTTGTTGCTAAGGAGAGCCCATGTAGATTCAGGAACAGTGTTAAAAGATATTAATCCAAGTTTTTGTTGTTGATTTTTGTAGGAAATCTTCATTACACTCACCAAAATACCATTTATTTCATTACCATTGCAGAGATAAGACCATTATAGCAGTTAAATTCTTATTTGTGACAAGCAAAAGAAGTATATTATTGCAATTCAAATCATATATATCAGAGAAAGCCATTCAAAAAATGTATTTCATAGACAAAAAACAGTAACTGAGGAAATACTTCAATCTGATTATAACTTAATATACTTTCCATGAAGCAGTTAATAGCATTAAAAAATTTATCAGATAACAATGAAACTTTATCAACATACATAAGTTTTAGTTTTCAGAATTTTTTTTTATACATGGACAGTTTTAGTTCCTAGTCAGGCTTTTTGTAACATAATTTCATAAAAGACAACCATATAAAATTTTATTTTGTGGTAGAACATCAGGAAATAGTTCAGGTTCAAAATATCAAACATGAAAAGCGACATGCACATTTTGACTAAAATGTCATATTCAGAGAGCAGGATAAGAAAAAAATTAAATATTGTTAACCAAACTTTTGTATTTTCTTTCTAGGAAGTGATGTGGCTGAACACAAAATTATTACAGTCTTCAAGCTTGCATGTGTAATACAACATTGACGCAACATTTACAAACTGGAATTACTATGTTTTTCCTGGAATGAATGAACTGCTTATTATCTTTCATTGTATTAGATTACTACCACAATTTGATCCCTGAAATATGGCTACATTTAGATGTCTAGTGACCAGCAGACATATAATTTATTAAAACCAATTGTGTGGTATAAACCTCCAGAGTCTTAATGGCTTCCATGGAGGGAGAGGGGTTGATATACCATGAGCATTTTTGTACTCTACTCTATTTCACACTATGACCAAGTATTTGACCATTTACTCTAAAAAATAAAAAAAAAAAGAATTCAGATCACATTAGTCTTATGCCTGTAGAACTTGTGGAGATGCAGTTGTTGAAAATGTAATTCTAGATAACAGATTTAGTCCAGATTAAACATGTCAGTTACAACCAATGATTACAGTGAATTTGAAGTGGTTGAAAATTTAACCAAAGATTCTAAAATCCTAATTGTAGGTGTTGTTCATGCACATCATACATATAGTACTTGCTAATTAATGACTACTTTGAATTCATTTATTTTTACTGGTATCAATTTTTGTGTTGTTTTTTTATATACATTTTCATCAGTATGTAACATGATGGTTTTGGGAAGGGGGCCTGTTCAACAGAAGGATCATTTTTCTTTGGGTCTTTAAATTTGTTGCTTTCACGAACCACAAAATCCACAAAAGTTTGTTCCTCACAAATAAGAAGTGAATTCACATTATGTTATTCTATTGAAGTAATTATACCTTTTTGATCAATACTGAATATTAATATGGTTAATCTTAAATAAAAACTTAATTGTTATTATAATAAATAGTTTCCTCACACTTATGTATCTCAAGTAATATGATAAGAACCCCACAGTTTCACTTTATTTTATAAGGAAAACCTCCACCAGTGAATTCATGGATTTGTTGTTTTCCTTTCAGATGTACAACAACAATATTCAGTCTGAAGAGGACGGATTTGTTTTAACAGAAGGTGCTGGAGATCTGAAATGTGACATAGTTCTTCATGTCATGTTGAGGACACGTGTAGATGACACTGAAAAGGTATACTATTGACTATTTTTCCTGCCATTTTGTATTTTTTCTTGACGAAACTTAAGGACTTAATGCTGTACTCAGTTTACATCATCTTTAACAACAGGCTGCTATTAAATAAAAACATGTTCTTGCTACTGCTCCAGGAACTACTAGAGGAATGGTTTAAAAGTTTGAAATCAATTCTTATCCTGGTATACATCTGACAGTAAATATGATGGTCCTGGCTGCCATGTTGTACATGTCCTGAATATTGGGTCATATTCTTATGAGTATTCAACAAAACACTCCTTGTAACATGTAGTTGGTTTTAAATGAAAATAATGCACATCGATATCCAATAAGTTTGCCATGGTAGCCATCTTGAAAGTCTTGTTTCTACTGTATACTTTCTCCTGATCTGATCGTGATATTGATATACTTTGAGTTTTCACCAGAACACTTTCTTGCTTACATTACCTGTCTTTAGCAATTAAAGGTAGATTTCTTCTTTTATAGCAGGAAAGAGCATTGCTTTGCATAAAGAATGGAACAGAGAGAAAGAAGTTTTCGGTCTTCTCTTAGTTTCTCTAGTATGAATTGGTTTGCATAAGAAGATAATGGCTCCCCATCCGGCCTAAATGTTATTGGTGTTTAAAGGTTTTATTATGCCCCCACTGCTAGCAACAGTGTCATCTTCATTGGTACTGCATGTTTGTATGTCCATCTGTCTGTCCATCTCAAGAAGCTTGTTAACAAGATTGCAAACCACTCAGCATAGACAAATGAAAGGTTGCATATTTCTACTTATACATAAATGTCCTCTTTAAGATTTTCATGCAGTTACAGCAACATTTCAAATTTTTCAAATTTTTGTTAACTTTGACATTTTTGTCTGCATATCTGCAGTGGTGGCATACATTTTAAAAACACAAGTCTAGTTAATGGCACAATATCTTTGCCTGCTGATCATATCCACGGTCAAAATTAAAATGTTACAAATGTTGTATCAATATATAAAAACCTTCAATAATCATCTTGGAAACACAGGACTGATGAACTCTTCTTATCTACATTCATCAAACCAAGATACCCTTAAAAGATTGAATGTCAGGCTCATTAACAATTCTCAGTGCAATTTGAGAGATTTGACTGGATTCAATACATATTTGTTATTACAGAGGGACTTTGGTTGGTTAAATTGCCTCCATTTTTATGTATCTAGAAGCAATAGCATTTTATTATCTCATTGAGAGAAAAAAAGAGTATTGAGTTTGCTATGAAAGATCTGATTAGATTAACATTTCTTACATCATTTTATGAATAATTATGTAAATTAATATTTTACTGGCCAGTGTACCCATGGCTGATGAATGTAGAGAAAGGAGCTGGTTAACCTTTGCTATCAGAGAATGTTAAAAGATATGTTCATTGGAGCCTGAGTTCCATTGTTGGACTCTATTTAAAGTATATGGAAAGTGAACGTATGTTTGTACTGAACCTTGCAGTTATAAATAGTTAGTGACCATGTTGCAAATACTTAAAAAGTGGACTTCATCATTAATTAATTATACCCACCTCCCCGTAAAGAACAAAGCATTGCTTTAGTATCCATCCATCCAATCACACTTTTCGAGGTGTAACTCCTATATTATGAGACCTCATGGTTAGAACAATTGTGAAAATCAATTGTTATTCCTGGGCAATGAACTTTGAAAATCTGGTTGCCCAACAGATTGTTCTGGTTGTCTGGTAGATTATGGCAGTTGCTCCCACACTTATTTAATCCATTTGAGATTAGCAAATAAAAGATAATCAAACGATTTCTTTTTCTTGACAATGTCTTGTTGTCCATCAGCTTTCTAGTAGTTGGCTACCAGTGACCAGAAACTTACCGATATTTTATTTTTATACGAGTTTACATCATTATGGTTCATGTTATCATTAATCCGATACTATAAATCCAGTGTCTAATCTATCAGGTAACTGGATACTTCCCAAGTGGGTTTTTTTTAGCATTACTTCACAAACCAGTATAATGTGCAACAACAATTATGATTGGTTTGGTTTGATTTCAATAAACTTGCCATATTCTGTTTAGCTAAAGGTAACCAACAGAAACAACTGTCACATGCTCTACAGCAAGTTCCTATTTGTTCAACAGACCAATGGGAAAGTGTAATTCAAGATCATTGGCATTAAGTGTGGCAGACCAAAGATGAAAGATATTGATACACCATATGTTTGTGTGTTGACAAAAAGATGTACATTTGCAAGTCTTGTTTCTTTAAGGGTTCACTCTGTGAATCTGGTAGTATGGACTGTGATCAGATCAGATAATGAGTAGTCAACACATGTGGATTAGTGTGACATCTTACCAATAGCAATCATGAAACACTTAACTATGGAATGATATGGAGATAATTTGGGCACCCTGCTGTAGGTTCCCAGAGGGAAAATTTAATGATTACATGTTTGTCGCTGGAAAATATATAAAATTCTATTATAATTCTTAACCTGGTCATTTTTTAAAACTTTTTTAGTTAGCTGCCCACTGGGCTTTCAAACTGGGAAAAATATTTGCCCGGCATTAATTTTCACTTGTCCTGGGGTCCAGGGCAATGGATTTTTCTACCCCTGCACCTATGGACATACACATTGGTCTGTGGGTACATTTTCAGATAGTATGTCCTGCATCAACTGGGTTGCTTGTGATATAAAGACTTTATTCAGATTGCTTAAAGACATGTGTACTGTGTAATTCCAATACCTTGTCATATATTGCAATAAAACTGACACTAAAAGTGCATCTTAGAATTAACATGTCATGCACCAAAATTAGGTAGCTGTGACCTACCTTCAAGAATTTGTTTCTTCAAAATTGCTTAAATCCTTGGCCTAACTGCCCTCCCTGTCTGGTATGCTTCTCTTATATTACTACACATAATCCCTTCGATATGCTTTGTATGTACTTGTTCAGATGAGCATGTGTTGGATACACTAAAACTGGGTTACTGTGACCTACTTTCTCGAGTTTATTGAACACTACTTTAAAGATATAGCTACACTAATTGAACCAATCAGCTGTTATTGCATCGCATTGTCACACAGCAGTTACTTTAAGAAAATCAATAACATTTTTTTATGATTTTTCCTGGAGATCTGCTGAGCAGTGAATAATGTTACTTGTTTTCAATAGAAAGCAGTAAGGCCTAAACAGAATATAAACTGTTTATTAAATTCTGCCTCTTGGTTTTGGCATAGAATGATAAAGTGAACAGTTTGATTTGGTCACTTCCAGAAAGGTCTCTTGCACAAAAAATTCTAGTCATTTCATTCAAATGCAGCTATTTCCAGAAAATGCCACATAACCTAAGTAGGCTGATTTTTGTATATATCGTGTTCAAGTTATTCTTGAAATTAAGTATGATAGTTGTGTTGTGCTGAATTTATCATTAATGCACTGCATTTCATTAAAAATCTAAAAAGATGAATGAAATACTATATACCATGAACTTAATTAGTGTAATGATGCTTTGAATATGCATGACACACAATAAGTGGGGTTACCTTGTAAGCTCCTGCTAACTAACTACTGTAGTTGATTTACTGATTGACTGCTTGAGCAATTATTTAATTTTATAAGCATATACATGATGATCTCCATCTGTCTATTTATTGGTAATCTTTTCCTATGAATATTCTAATGTCAACAGTCTTGACTGCTATGGTTTGGAGAAGAAAAGCACTTGACTTTTTACTCCTTGCTGAAGCATATTTGATGTTTGTAATATGTTTATACTCTTAACCACCTTTTATACAGGAGGTGAGGAAAGTCATGACAACTTGTTTCCAGAAATGTGAAATGTATGGTGTAACAACTTTGGCCCTTCCACCAATTGGATGTGGACGTCTTCATGGATACAAGGAGAATTCTGTAGTGGAGGCAATGTTAGAAGAAACATTTAAGCTTGCATTGGGTACACCTGGACAAATGAGGGTATGAGTAATGATAGCCTACTGGCATTTAGGTTTTCTCTCTGTTTGCTAACTTATCAATTCCATTTCCGGTTACTGACATTGCATTCAACTACATGAGATTCAGAATTTCTAAAATCTACTATATCTTGCATTTTGTATGCCCTCCACTACTTGGTTTGGTTGCATCTAGATTTGATCTGTCTGTTTTCCTGAGAAGCTGTTAAGATTGCACAAAAGCAACTCAGCATACAAAAGTGAAATTTGATAGGTATATTTATATTGATATATAAAGAACCTGTTAAGATTTTCAGACTACATTTTTCTATTTGAATTCGCCTCATTAATTCGCCTCATTAAATGAAAAATAAAATAAAGCACTTGAGGTAGATAAATGAATTCACCTCATTAAAATAAAGCACTTTAGGTAGACAAATGAATTCACCTCATTAAAATAAAGCACTTGAGTTAGACAAATGAATTCACCTCATTAAAATAAAGGTTGCACTAAGAAAATAGTTCCAGTATTATTCTCTATTTTCAGTTAAGATAACATGTTGCTACAAAGCTATATATTTTGATAATTAACGTGCACAGTTTTGCATTTTAAATTATCTCTTACCGTCATTAACACTGTTTATTCTTTGATATTATGTTCCATAAATTAGAATATATATGAATATTCAATGTCGCATTGCCAAAGCTGTTTTGTGGAATCTATAAATTAGACAATGAAAAATTAGGGTAGGTCCACCATGAAGTTTTAATTTCAGTAATATATTTGTATTTTTTATTTGCATACATTTTACAGAATGTTAACCTCTTTACCTTTTATTTGCATACATTTTACAGAATATTAACCTCTTTACCTTTTATTTGCATACATTTTACAGAATATTAACATCTTTACCTTTTATTTGCATACATTTTACAGAATATTAACCTCTTTACCTTTTAGCTTGTAGTACTTTATCTTTATGTTTATTTGCATACATTTTACAGAATATTAACCTCTTTACCTTTTAGCTTGTAGTACTTCATCTTTATGTTTATTTTTAAATGGTTTATCTTAAGTTTTTTGTAGTTTTCTATATTTACATTTTCATCTTTTATCTTTTATCTTGTAGTAATATATTTTTATGTTTATTGGATGGTTTATCTTCCCAAAGATTTTTGTGCCATATTTTATATTTACACTTTTAGAACTTTACCTTGAATCAGCACCATAAATTCTTTATTGTGCTGATTTGTGATTAAACAAACACACACACACACACACACATGTATATAAATGAAATACAGACCCTGAAATGGGTAATTTGACCACATCTGCAATTCATCCACATTCTGCTTGCATTCCATTCATGTTTGCATTTTAGCTATCATCTCATTGTTTTTGGAAAAAACAGGGTCTTCCTAGGTTCTTCCTCAACTAAATATACTGGCTGCCATGTATAGCCTATCATGTGCTGAAAAATGGCATTAAACCCCACACAACCTTTAGCTCTACTGGTCATTGACCAGAAGAACTTATGGGATGGCTTGTAGTCCATCCATCTGTTAGCACAAGTTTGTTATTGCTACTTCTCCTAAACTACTTTGAGGATTGCCATGAAATTTTACAAACATATTCACCCCAATGAAAACAATGCTGCTTGCACATCCATTATGGCAATCACAGCAGTCATCTTGAGAATCTTGTTATTACTACTCCTTCTGAATGGAGTGTCATATCAACTTGGGTTTTCATTAAACAACTTCATATGATCTGCCGATCTGACATGCAATATGGCCATCATGACAACCATCTTGAAATTTATGTTATCACTAGCCCTTCTGAATAGAAAGCCATTGACATGGAGTTTTCACTACACTTCCTATGATGACAACATGGTCCTAAATGTAAATAGTGCTGATCTGACATCTAATATGGCCACCACAGAAGTCATCTTGAAAATCTTGTTATCGCTACTCCTTCTGAACAGAAAGTCATACCAACATGGGGTTTTCACTGGAAGACTTGCTATGGTGTCTACATGGTCTTAAATGAAAATTACGTTAATGTGACATCAAATCTGGCCACCACAGTGACCATCTTGAAAAAATCTTGTTATCACTATTCCTTCTAGATGGGAGGTCATATCAACATTAGGTTGTCATGAGAAGACTTCACACAATATTTAATTGGTCCTAAATGAAAATGGTGCCAATCAGACAACTAATATGATCACCATGGCAGCCATCTTGAAAAAATCTTGTTATCACCTCTCCTCCTAAATGGAAAGTCATATTGATATTGGGTTTTCACCAAAAAACTAATTACAATATCTAGTTGGTTCTAAATGAAAATGGTGCCAGTCTGACCTCAAATATGACCGCAATGGCAGCCATCTTGAAAATCAAAAATGTTATTTTTACTTTTCCTAAACAGAAAGTCATATTGGCATGAGGTTTTTACCAGAAGACTTCTTATGATGTCTAGCTGATCCTGGGTGAAAATGATTCTGACCTGACATCCAATATGGCCACCATGGTGGTCATCTTGAAACTTTTGTTATCGCTACTCCTCGAAAATTGATGGTCATATTAACATAGGGTTTTCACCAAAAGACTCCTTATGATCACTATTTGGTACTAAATGCAAATGGTGCCAATCTTATATCATATAAGTCTGCCATCTTGAAAATATTCTGGCTACTGAATGGATGGTCATAATCGCATGGAGTTTTCATCAAAAGTTTTCTAATGATGTTTTGTGTGTCCTAAATGAAAATGTGCTGATCTTACATCCAATATGGCAACTACAGTGGGTAGTTTGAAAATCTTATTGCTGAAGAACATCAGAGATGGTTTCAACACTCAGCAGTTGAAAGGGAGAAATGTTCTTGAATTCCTGAATATTCTTTTCAGACAGTAGAGCATTGGTTCTTTGAGGGACTCTTGTACATTTATGGTGTCAGAAATACATTTTGATATTGCATTTATTAATTTCATTCATTGTTTCCTTTCATTTTTGTTCAATTGAAATGCATTTACCAAAGTTAGGATTTCCAATTTGTATATTATTACATGAAAAAAACTGTTGCTTTTAAATCACGTCAAATTAAAAGTGTGCTGTAATAAAATAGAAAAAGACAGCATCAAATCTACAACAAATCAATATATAACTGCAATAAATGTAAAAATACAATTGTAGAATATTTTGTCAGCAATTTTATTCCTTATTTTGTTTTGTTCAGATACAAATTGTACCGATACAAGTACCAGTGATGATGTCATCACATTAGTGGTGATTGTTAGAACAGTTTCACAGTCTGTAAGTTGTGCAAGAAAAAGATTGTAAAGAATAAAGAATTTGATCCCAGATTATCATGCAAAATAGTTTTCAACCATGGAAATTTAGTGGCAGCCGGAAATACAGGTATATAGATTTTCACATCCATTCATAAATGTTTTTGCATTTCATTTCATTTCTGTTTATCATTCATCATTCTGAATTCTGTATTTTGCATTTGTAGTCTCCATTTCCTTCATGTTACACTTGTCATTTCATTTTCGTTCATTTTGCATTTATGTTCATTCTGCATTTCTTTTACATTCATTCTGCATTCCATTTTCATTTCACTGGTAAGATTATCAGTTTCAGGATCTGTACTTCAGGGTCAATGTCAGGAAGAGGGGTCATTAAGCTGAACTGCCATTTCACGTTGATACACTAAAAAAGAAGAGTTGACCTGTCTTAATCCAATTTTACGCTGACCCACCCATTTTTTCCTATTGAATGCCACAAGATGACTGTTCCTACTACTTACATTAATTAAAAGAACAATATAAAGGGTTATTCTGTTTTATACACTTGGTTTATATTCAACTTTGTTGCTGATTAAATTTCCATTTCTTTCTAAAATTAGGATTGATCTACTAGATTTTTCCAAGAATTCACACATTGACATAACTGTATGAACTGAATGACTTATTTCATGATGTCGTATGATTCTTTTGTGGCCCTAAACATGTTTATATTGAGCATTATAAAGATAAATAAATATATTCATTACTGGATTATTTATAAGGTGTAAGAGACAGCCAGCATGATGACTATCAGTCATCAGTTTTGATTGATACTTATTTTCCTGGCTAGAGTCTTATACTATAAACAAAACTTACAATAACTTTCCTGATTCGTAACACAAAATTGTTAATTATTTTTTAAAGGGTATTTCTTCTGTTTGAACTATTATAAATTGTGATCTTTGTCACTCAAAAAATGAGTACCCATAAAAAACCTGTAGGATTTAACAACAACAACTAAAAAAAATATACTGCAAAGTTGATTCACTGCACTTATTTTGGTTTTATTGAAAGCATTGTATTTTTTTAATTGTGTATTGTTATAGTCTTGTAATGTTTATGTTTGTTTCAAAAGAGATTAATAAATCTCCTGCATTCACACCTGTCAACCTCCCAGACATTGTCGGGGGATGTTTGAGACTCAAAATGTGTTGTTAAAGCAGATTTGGCATATAATAATAATAATAATAATAATAATAATAATAACAATAATAATAACAATAATCTTGAAAATCCTATTATCATTACTCCTTTTGACAGGGGGATGGGGGGGTCACAAAAACACTTTTTACAATATTTAATTGGTTCTGCTTTTGTGAAAGGTTTTGAAAGCCAGGCTCAATTGACCTTGGAGTCAAGTCAGAGGTCATCACTTGCATTTTTGTGCTTCATTGAGCTTATGAACACAGTGACTTGTACACATACAAGTGAATTTTGACCAGACTTTGTATTTAGCTTTTATTCCAGTGAACAAGTTGATAGTCAGCACTCTGACATTGATTTTACTGTTTCTAACTGTATTGACTTGTAAGTATGATAACACAAAGTAGTATGAATAGATTTATATCAAATTCAGTTTGTGGATATATCTGATGAATACCTTAAATAATACTACTGAAATAACTTTGTTTTTATTTCCCAAATATATGAATGATAGATTTAACCAAACTTAGCACATGGATATATCTTGACATTGTCTGAGAAAAGTTGAATAATTTTCTATCCATGATATCAGGTTCAGTTCCAATACCCATGACATAGAATTTTGTCCAGAATTTACAGATATCTTGTGAACATGTTAACTCAGACATGTAAGAAAAGAGTTTTGTTACCAAATTTGGAATATTGGAGTTTATCAAGAATACAAGATATAGTTTCAGTACTCAGCAGTTAAAAAGAAGAAATAGTCATATTTTTGATTCTTGGAAATTTATTTTGGCCAATAGAGTGTTAATCCCATTGTGGGACTCTTGTTTGCATCTTTAAACTATAAACAAATTTAGTGTCTGGAGTGAGTTGGGGAAGTTCTAAGCTGAGTGTTCCAAGTAATTTCTGTGCTGTAGCAAATATTTTAATGGCACCAAACAAATATATATATTAATATATACATAGACGATTTAAATCATAAGCTGGGACAGTGTCACATGGGGTTACATTTTACACCAAATGCGTCATTTCTTAACATTTTTAGTTTTGCTGATGATGTGTCATTGATAAGTCCTTCTATCGCAGGTCTAAGGAAAATATTAAAGATATGTGAAGATTATGCATTTGAGAATGATACATATAATACTAAAAAATCGGTATGTATGGTATTTCAGTCAACTTCTTTCAAATTACCATCTCCTCATTCTGTACTTCTTAATGGCCATGCTCTTGCATATGTCGACAGTTGTACGTATTTGGGTCATATTTTAAAATCCAATCAGTCAGATGATGAAGACATGATGAGACATTACAAATTTTTGTGTAATAGAACAAACATGCTTTTACGTAAATTTAGAAATTGTTCTTTGAATATGAAGATTAGATTATTCAAATCGTATTGTTGCACAATGTACTGTGCTCCTCTGTGGACAAACTTTAGTGAATTTATGAAAAGAAAACTAGTTATTGGCTATAATAATAGTCTTCGTTTACTAAGCCTTCCGAGATGGAATAGTGCCTCTACCATATTTGTAAACTATAATGTATTTAGTTTTGAAAGAATTAATGAGAAAGTATGTGCTTTCAATGATGACACGAATATCTAATAGTAATAATTGTATCTTAAAATCTTCATGGAACTATGATATTCATTTAAGTTCTCAGATTATCAATAGATGGAACAAATTACTATTTAAATGTTTAACATAATTTTATTCTTAACAATGACAGACACATTCTGTAGTTGTAGATGGGTCCGTATATTTGTACATAAGATACCTATGAACTTGTATGTTTTAAAATAATTCTATTTTTTTTATTTTAATTTAGATGTGTGGACCATGCAGTCTGAAATAAAGAATTCTTATCTTATCTTATCTTATCTTATATATAAACATGCAAAACACAATAAGAAACCTTGAGCAGCACATGCAGTTCCATTGTTTGAACATAGCTGACATCCCAAAACTGCATGTTTACAAAATCAGTGGAAATTAGCCTGATGTAAGGGTCAAGTTTATTACAGGCCTATTTAGGGGAAAAAGAGCATGCAAATAATACTGAGTATATATCTTCAGAGGCCTTCATTCTTTTAAGTGATAGAGCAAAGTGGCAATTTTCTGGAAATCACATGTAAAGGTGTGCATTTAAGGTTTATGATAAGTTTGAGGTCAAACAATGAATAATATATTCAAATTCATAGGAAAATTACAGTAACACTTCAGAGAGTCAAACCACTGAGGGTCTAAAGTTTTTGTTAGTTTTCAATAGTATAGAATTTTTCAGGGTTGCCGACATTAGAATGTATACACCAAGACAGAACATGTTATTAAAGATATCACAAATATTTGAATGATGCATATTGAGTTGTCAAAGTCTTGCTGTATTTTTTTTTTCCAGAAAGTGACAATTGTTGTATATGACCAGGATATGTGCCAAAAGTTTTTTAAAAAACTATCATCTCTTGAGATCCATGCCACTCCAAGCCTTCAACTGTATCCTGGAGTTTTGGATGTGACAAAAGTCGGTCATGAGAAAAAAGACTTTGTTAAGAAACCAAATATCCCTGATTGGAAGGCAGATGCTAATCGGGACAGTTATCTTTATGATGTCGATGGTGATTCCAAGAATACATCTTTACTGCATTCAGAAAGCTCACCTGCAATACTTAATGATCAATCACAGCATCATAAACAGAGCATTCATTCATCAGAACAGGGTATTTATCTTTCTTATGTTTAGCTTTTAGACATAATTTCTTTGTAGCTTTTTAATATTAGGTGTCTTTATTCCACACCACAACAGTGGTAGCACATGCACTGTTATCCTTGTCGGTCCATCTGTCTGTCTGTCTGTCGATTACACCTTGGGGCAGTTTTGTGTTTAGGTACATTTTCAGGCACTGTGGTAATGGCAGTTTTGTTCCATGTGAACACATTTCCAGTTATTCTTCATGTAGATACCTTCCTTTGCTTATCTTGCAGTGATTTATCTAAAGCTAGAATCAATATTACATTCAGTCTTTCAATCAGTTATCAACTTTCAAGTTTTACTTTGGTTTCCCAGAAATTGGATTTTTATGCACCCATACATTTTAGCATATACATCAGCTCACATTATGTTTTTGTTTCTCCGTGCATCATGGTGGGGTTGGAGGGAATGTGGAGTGGATTATGGGAAAGCCCCTCCATGTTGCCACATTGTAAATTTGTTGAGTTACAGCAGAGTGGAAAATTGCCTCATACACCATGCATTAATTTACCATCCTTATGGAGCCATATCACTGAGTTGTGGTGGCAAGCTGTTGTAAATTGGTGTGCATGCTCTGAAAAAAAGAAACAAATATTGCAATCTACATCTAAATACAAAGTTCATATATAATAAATCATTTCCTTAATTTTTTGTCATAACTTGGAAATTTGAACATTGTGAAAAAAGACATTATGCTTCAGTCACATATGCTGTACTATATATTTTATCATTAGGCAGTATTTAAGTTTTTTAAGTATGCAAGCTCCATAGGCAATTTTTTTTATCACCAGAAAGTTCAGAATTTTAAAAGAAATTCTTGATTGTTAAAATGTGATATATTTATAATAAAAAGGGTCTTAAAACTGATGAAACCCACTGGAAAATTTGAATGCAGAGTAACAGCAGTCTGATTGAAATACAAATAATAATTGCATATGAGAGAGAGAGAGAATGGCCACTGAAAACTGCTGCAGGACACTGAGTAACAGCTAAAAGTGACTTCACTATTAACCAAGATTGGAAGAAAAAAATTGAACTGCAAAAATAACAGAGATGCTGGGAATTAATAGCAAAAGATATATTAGGATTAAAGATTGAGTGGATATGTGCCATCTCAGGATCACAAAAAATAGAATCTGAAGAAATAGAAGTTTCATCATCAGCTAAATGTCAAATGAAAATACAATGTACTGAGCTGAATTCCTCTGAGAGAGAGAGAGAGAGAGAGAGAGAGAGAAAGATGCAGCATTAAGACTGTGCACAACTGCCATTATTTTACATGGACATCTCTATACATTAATTTTTTTCGAAAAAAGGAGGTGAACAATATTGGATATTCGATGAAGAAATTTCTTGTGCACCTGCTATATAAAAAAAATGCATTATCTATTTTCCATGTAGAACATGGTTTTCTTCATAAGTATTCTGTCTGGAGTAGATACATCAACAAAATTAAAATGTCATTGTTAATGGAGATGCTCTTAGTTATAATAATATATTTAAACTGACATTTTCAAAATAAACCATAGGTGCAGTTCACAACATGGAGAGAGAGAGACTGTTGTGACTTGTAGCTGAAAACTGTACTGCAACACATTGAGTTACAGCTAAAAGTAAATGTTCACTATTTTCAGTTAATCATGATAAGGAAAAAATTTAAAATTAAACCATGAGAACAACAACAAGGGGAAACAGATAGCAAAATATAAGGATTAAAGAATGGTTGGTAAATGAATATGTGCACTTAGTCTAAAATATCATGAAAGTAGAATATTAAGAACTAGAGATTTCAATATCAACTAAACATCAAATGAAAATACAATATACTGAATCACATGAGCATCAAGCCAGCCCAGAAAACTTACAATTGACCTGCTTGACTGCTTCTCTAATAAAGAAATGCTGGCAAGATCAAGTGCAAAAGGGGCAAGGTATTCCAATAGTGCTACATTTACAACTACCCTCCCCCCCTCCCCACCAGCCATTGCAATATAAGCTAGAAAGGAATTTGTTTTGAAACATTTTAAAAGAAATTAGGAGAGCTTCGTTTTACTGAAGCAAACTTCAATGAAGTGATTAACATGAAAAAGTGCTACAGCTTGCAAGGCTTTAAAGTCCAATTAAAATCATGTACTGCACTTGTTTCCCTATGTTTTTACATTTTATATAATGCTCAAACCAAAGACATTTTTTTATTTTATGTATGATTTTGTTCAGAGAGTTTGTGTTAATTGGCTTTATATCTTCATAAAACAATACAGAAGTTATTTTTATTCAGTATAATATCAACATTTTTATTTTTGAAAGCCCATAAGCCTGTAGCAAGAAAGATGTGAAAGATTGTTGCTAGCTAGTAACAAGCTTTGCATGCTTATTGTTCTATCTTATTAAATAAGTAACAATAACTTCCCAATAGTTTATGAACATTTACATCTTTCATGTCCTTTTCTTGTATGCCCATCACAAGGCATTTTATGAACATTTACATCTTTCATGTCCTTTTCTTGTATGCCCATCACAAGGCATTTTATGAACATTTACATCTTTCATGTCCTTTTCTTGTATGCCCATCACAAGGCATTTTATGAACATTTACATCTTTCATGTCCTTTTCTTGTATGCCCATCACAAGGCATTTTATGAACATTTACATCTTTCATGTCCTTTTCTTGTATGCCCATCACAAGGCAGTTTATGAATATTTACATCTTTCCTGTTCTTTTCTTATATGCCCACCACAAGGTAGTTTATCAACATTTACATCTTTCATTTTCTTTTCTTATATGCCCACTACAAGGCATTTTATGAACATTTACATCTTTCATGTTCTTTTCTTATCTACCCACCACAAGGCAGAGCATATTTGTTATGATGTTGTCTATCAATCCAACTGTCTTCTGTCTGTTACCAATTTCATTTCCACACAATAACTTGAGTTGTCCATCATCTACAGCTACCAAACTTTGTGGATGGCTTGCCCATTGGTTCAGGAAGAATCCTTTCAATTCTAGGGTGAAAATTCATTTTGGGATCAAAAGTTCAAAGGCCAAGGTCATTGTGGCTAAAAAAAAAATGAGTTTTGCAAAATAACATTTTTTTTTTTCTAGAGTAGGTTCCATGACCAGGCTTTGTGCATGGCTTGCACTTAAGGTAATAAAAACAGATACAGATTCTGGGATCTTAAGGTCAGAAGTCATAGTCATTGTAAGTCTGATAAGAAAATTTGTGTCTGCACACTAACTTTAATTCAAGACTGCATACCTTTATCAAAGTTCAAGGTTATTGAGATCACTTGGTCTGTAATCTCCAAAGTCACCCATACATACTAGTACCTACAAAGAGGACTAAAACAAGACGTGTATATCTAATAATGTTTAAACTGTTCATTTTCATACACAATAAATAAATTGAAAGCTAAACTGAAGCTTTTGTCCTTGTACTAAGGACTTCATCAGCAGCTTTCAATTTATTTATTGTGTATGAAATTAAACAGTTTAAACATTATTAGATATGAATTATACTACACAGTTAAGCTTTCACCAAAGACATGTATATAATAAGCCATTCATGGTACAGTACTATTGTTATCATTTTATCTTGCTAACATTCCATTCACTGTGTTGTTTTTGTACATGTGATGCACCTGTCTCCAATGATTATATGTATATTCTTAAATTGGAGTACACAGGATGAAATTCTGATTGCTTGTAGGTTCATTGATGCCACAAGAATCTATGTAAGTTGATTAATTGTTTAGGTAAATGCCTCAGTACTCATTAATGCTGATGATTTATTATATAGTGTACTCAATGTTATGTAGATATTGTATATTTGAAGTTATAATAATGCTTACATGACTTAAAGCTTCAATGTTCTTTGATGGTGATAAAGGCAAATGGAAGTCAGACATAGAAAGAGACCAGCCTTTTTTAAAACACATGTATTGAATACACAATAATTATTCAGATGGCAAAAACTATATTTTATTTGCTTCACTGGGCTCACCCAGGTCTAATTATATTTCCCTGAATGTAGAGATGGGGTGTAGCAAATAAATAGATTTGTGTGTGATTATATTACCTGAATGTAGAGAGGGGGTGTAGCAAATAAATAGATTTTCTGTGTGATTTTGATTACCCAAATGTAGAGAGGGGGTGTTGCAAATAAGCAGATTTGTGTGTGATTATGATTACCTGAATGTAGAGAGAGGGTGTAGCAAATAAACAGATTTGTGTGTGATTATGATTACCTGAATGTAGAGAGGGGGTGTAGCAAGTAAGCAGATTTGTGTGTGATTATGATTACCTGAATGTAGAGAGGGGGTGTAGCAGATAAACAGATTTGTGTGTGATTATGATTACCTGAATGTAGAGAGAGGGTGTAGCAAATAAGCAGATTTGTGTGTGATTATGATTACCTAAATGTAGAGAGGGGGGTGTAGCAGATAAACAGATTTGTGTGTGATTATGATTACCTGAATGTAGAGAGAGGGTGTAGCAAATAAACAGATTTGTGTGTGATTATGATTACCTGAATGTAGAGAGGGGGTGTAGCAGATAAACAGATTTGTGTGTGATTATGATTACCTAAATGTAGAGAGGGGGTGTAGCAGATAAACAGATTTGTGTGTGATTATGATTACCTAAATGTAGAGAGGGGGTGTAGCAAATAAACAGATTTGTGTGTGGATATGGTTACCTGAGTTTAGAGAGGGGATGTGGCAATTAAACAGATTTGTGTGTGATTATGGTTACCTAAATGTAGAGAGAGGGTGTAGCAGATAAACAGATTTGTGTGTGATTATGATTACCTGAATGTAGAGAGGGGGTGTAGCAATTAGGCAGATTTGTGTGTGGATATGGTTACCTGAGTTTAGAGAGGGGATGTGGCAATTAAACAGATTTGTGTGTGATTATGGTTACCTAAATGTAGAGAGAGGGTGTAGCAGATAAACAGATTTGTGTGTGATTATGATTACCTGAATGTAGAGAGGGGGTGTAGCAATTAGGCAGATTTGTGTGTGGATATGGTTACCTGAGTTTAGAGAGGGGATGTAGCAATTAAACAGATTTGTGTGTGAATATGATTACCTAAATGTAGAGAGAGGGTGTAGCAAATAAACAGATTTGTGTGAGATTATCTCCTAAACATATACTCATCCGAGAGTTTGCTTTATTTATTTAAAACATGCTCAAGGTTGAAGGAGAGAAATATGTTTTTCTCTTTGCATGCATTCATTAATAAGGCAGGTAAATTTTATCTGAGAAGTTTACAAATGGATTGGGAATGAGGAGAGTCAAACTATGACTACTATCATTCCCATTATGCACATAGAGAGATGTCATTTATTCCAATGGTTCATTGTTCAGGCAAAAGTAGTCATCCCAAGGTCAATTTGTATTGTGTCTACCATAATTTTATGACTATTCAAAGCCAAATTATTGAGCTACTATCATGAAAGGATGTAAACTGGATCCAAAGGGAAATATTCACAGTTGTATCAGTCTTTTACATTTGTAATTCAACAAAGAATATGTTGAGTAGGAAACCATTCATGTAAACTTTAAGAAAAGAAGTGTGTTGGCATTTATGAAGTGACTTTGCCAGATTTCAATGGTATATTTGCAAGAAATTTTCAAAATGTACCATTTTTGGTATGGTTCTGTTCCATTCTCTTGCAAATAATGTACCAACTACTAATTATAAATGTTGTCCCAGCATCAGTGGTATTTTTATTTGGTTGTCTACCCAGCACAATATATGACCTTGCGTTGTCTAATGGCTGAATAAACTTAAAAATAGACAGACAATGTCATCATCCCAGTTTCTTCATGATTGTCAAATTACACAGATGCATGCAGAATCTGAAATATTTTTCTTTCTGCTGCTGTCTTCTATGGATCAAATTTGTATTACGCATACAGCAATAAAAATCATAATTTCTAAAGACTTTGGTTTTAAGTAATAGAGGGTTCCTGTCATTATATATTATTTATCTGTATTATTTCATAAGTACTATTTAAATTAAAATACTTATGTAAAACTTTAAATACATCTCTTTCAGTTATGATCATTAAAATAGTCCTTGTAATTGTTTTTTGTACATTGTAATAAATGTTTTTAGTGATTTCCATTTATTATTCATTTTATTAAGTGTGAATTCTTTAAGCAGCTAGGATTTAGTTACATTAGCCCATGTAAAACATAACTGTTTTTTTTATATGTTCAGAAAGAGAAAGTACTGCAAGGAATGCTTTTAAATCAAGGACTTCAAAAGAATCAGCTGTGACGGTGAAAGTTTTTGCCAAAGACAAGCAGGCTTGTTTAGACTGTGTAAAGAATCTAGCTAAAGAGATGAAGGAGAATTACCTGTTTGAGAGTGAACCAATCAACAAGAAACATGAACTGCCTCCAGAATACAAAATGAAAATAATAGATATATTGTCAAAGCATGAAACCAGTGTTAAACGGAGACAAGGTCTGTATTTGAGTTATAATAATACAAAGCATATTTTCTTAATATATTTTTACAACATGGACTTATGTAATATCCATGCTAATAATTTAGAGGTTTTCTACTTTATTTAGTATCAGTGGTCGATCCAGAAGGGTCCCTCACCTTTTTCCAGGTAAAATCAGCACATGTTTCAGTAAAACACAGAGAAATTTGGATATTGTAGTTTAAACAGACCACCCCTTCTTATAATCCTACCCTTGTGGAAAAGTCCTGGATTTGTCATTGAGTATTTATTTACTATTGCCAAGAGTGTAAGTCACTCACACAGTGACACTGAGTCATCATCAGTATTAACCAGCCTTGCATATTGTATCTGTCTGCTTTGCTTTAGGTAGCATTTCACCCGCACTAACAGTCACACTGGCAGGATCAATATTAATCTGCTTTGAGTGTTGCATGTTGGTTGCAAGTTTGAGTCTGACACTTTTTCAAAAGTTTCACCAACACCAGCAGTTGCATGACAGTATCAACATTTGTTAATGTTGTACATGGTCATAAGATTTTTTTAATTCAATTTCCCATACATCCTCAAACATTTAACATGAAGTAGGAGTTGCTGTTCACAATTATAGTATTTGATTGATTCACAACACATGAAAAGCAATCTAGTGCCAAAGCAATGTGATTAAAGTGCCTTGCCTAGAGACACAACACAGCAGCTGACATAGGCTGGTCTTTGTTTAGGTTTTCTTTTTTTATATTCCCCTGCAAACGAAGTGGGGGGAGGGGGAGTATAATTGTCTCTCTGTCCATGCATCACACATTTGTTTACTTAATATCTCCTGAACCACTTGAGGTATCTTCTTGATATGGTTTCTATGACTTATAGTTATTGTGTCCTGTAAAAAATGGACTCCGTATGATCAATGTTTCAAGAGTTATCACATTTTTATTACAAATTGTGTCCATCCACTCATTTGTTAGACACTTCTCTTGCTGACATCTCCATAACCATTTTAAATATCTTTATGGAACTTGGTATGATTTTTTACCATGACAAGAGGATGTATCTCGTATAAGAATTGGTTTTGTCAGATGAGTACATTTGGAGTTATCTCCCCACTTTTTAAAATTCTGTCTATCATTTTAGGACTCTTCGGTGGTTAATATCTCCTTAACATTTTTCCATATCTTTATGAAAGTTGGTATTCATTTGCATCATGGCAAGAGTTTGTATCCTATATTTTTTAATTTGACTTTGTCAGATGACAATGTTTAGAGTTATCTCCCCATTTTTAAAAATTGAATTGACACTTCATATCTCCTTCACCAATTGAAGCATCTTTATGAAACTTGGTATACCCTTTATCAAAAATAGACAGTTTGTCTTGTAAAAGAATGGGCTCTATCTGATCACCATTTTAAGAATTATCCCCATATTTTAAAACAAGTGTCTATTAGTATCCATCCATTCTCTCCATCACATTGAAGAACTCTTGACAGTTCATATCTTCCAAATGGTTTAAGATATCTTCATGAAATTTGGCCTGCATTTGTATCATGACAGGAGTTAATGCCACTAGTAAAATGGGTTTTGTCATATTATTACTTTTAGAGTAGGGTATTCTGTATGCATTTGCTTTCTGACAGATCTAGTTTATGGTGAAAAGTCCCATATGAGGGATAACTGTTGCTTACTGACAGATCTAGTTTATGGTGAAAAGTCCCATATGAGGGATAACTGTTGCATACTGAATGTTGCATCAGTAAGCAACCTCTTTCTTATGCACAACACACATGCACTGTCTGTCTGCCCCTAAGGCAAGGTGAAGGTCATTTAATACTCTGGTTAGGTTCTCAGTTGCTGAGTTAAGTTTGACTATACAATATTATTAACATGCCTTCATGAATTATACATTTATATTAACTTGCAAGACAATAATTCTGCAGAATTTTAGTTCTGACAAATTTGTTATATTTTTTCTTTCTATGCACAATTTTTTTACTGTTTTTGAAGGAAAAGAGACCAGTGGCTTTGAAATTATTGAATACCATGTCATTTCAGGTTATTCAGTATTTATTGAATACCATGTCATTAAAGGGAATTCAGTATTTCATTGAATACCATGTCATATCAAGTTATTCAGTAGTTTATTGAATACCATGTCATTTCAGGTTATTCAGTATTTTATTGAATACCATGTCATTTCAAGTGAATTCAGTGTTTTATTCAATACCATGTTATATCAAGTGATTCAGTATTTTATTGAATACCATGTTATATCAAGTGATTCAGTATTTTGTTGAATACCATGTCATTTCAAGTTATTCAGTATTTTGTTGAATACCATGTCATTTCAAGATATTCAGTATTTTATTGAATATCATGTCATTTCAAGTTATTCAGTGTTTTATTGAATACCATGTCATTTCAAGTTATTCAGTATTTTATTGAATACCATGTCATTTCAAGTGAATTCAGTATTTTATTGAATACCATGTCATTTCAGGTTATTCAGTATTTTATTGAATACCATGTCATTTCAAGTGAATTCAGTATTTTGTATGTTATATCAAGTTATTCGGTATTTTATTGAATACCATGTCATATCAAGTTATTCAGTATTTTGTTGAATACCATGTCATATCAAGTTATTCAGTGTTTTGTTGAATACCATATCATATCAAGTTATTCAGTGTTTTATTGAATACCATGTCATTTCAGGTTATTCAGCATTTTATTGAATACCATATCATTTCAAGTGAATTCAGTATTTTATTGAATACCATGTCATTTCAGGTTATTCAGTATTTTATTGAATACCATGTCATTTCAAGTGAATTCAGTATTTTATTGAATACTATGTCATTTCAGGTTATTAAGTATTTTATTGAAAACCATGTCATTTCAAGTGAATTCAGTATTTTGTTGAATACCATGTAATATCAAGTTATTCAGTATTTTGTTGAATACCATGTCATATCAAGTTATTCAGTATTTTTTTGAATATCATGTCATTTCAAGTTATTCAGTGTTTTGTTGAATACCATGTCATTTCAAGTTATTCAGCATTTTATTGAATACCATGTCATTTCAAGTTATTCAGTATTTTATTGAATACCATGTCATTTCAAGTTATTCAGTATTTTATTTAATACCATGTCATTTCAAGTGAATTCAGTATTTTATTGAATACCATGTCATTTCAAGTTATTCAGTATTTTATTGAATACCATGTCATTTCAGGTTATTCAGTATTTTATTGAATACCATGTCATTTTCAAGTGAATTCAGTATTTTGTATGTTATATCAAGTTATTCGGTATTTTATTGAATACCATGTCATATTAAGTTATTCAGTATTTTGTTGAATACCATGTCATATCAAGTTATTCAGTGTTTTGTTGAATACCATATCATATCAAGTTATTCAGTGTTTTATTGAATACCATATCATTTCAGGTTATTCAGCATTTTATTGAATACCATATCATTTCAAGTGAATTCAGTATTTTATTGAATACCATGTCATTTCAGGTTATTCAGTATTTTATTGAATACCATGTCATTTCAAGTGAATTCAGTATTTTATTGAATACCATGTCATTTTCAAGTGAATTCAGTATTTTGTATGTTATATCAAGTTATTCGGTATTTTATTGAATACCATGTCATATTAAGTTATTCAGTATTTTGTTGAATACCATGTCATATCAAGTTATTCAGTGTTTTGTGGAATACCATATCATATCAAGTTATTCAGTGTTTTATTGAATACCATATCATTTCAGGTTATTCAGCATTTTATTGAATACCATATCATTTCAAGTGAATTCAGTATTTTATTGAATACCATGTCATTTCAGGTTATTCAGTATTTTATTGAATACCATGTCATTTCAAGTGAATTCAGTATTTTATTGAATACCATGTCATTTCAGGTTATTCAGTATTTTATTGAATACCATGTCATTTCAAGTGAATTCAGTATTTTATTGAATACCATGTCATTTCAGGTTATTCAGTATTTTATTGAATACCATGTCATTTCAAGTGAATTCAGTATTTTGTTGAATACCATGTAATATCAAGTTATTCAGTATTTTGTTGAATACCATGTCATATCAAGTTATTCAGTATTTTTTTGAATATCATGTCATTTCAAGTTATTCAGTATTTTGTTGAATACCATGTCATTTCAAGTTATTCAGCATTTTATTGAATACCATGTCATTTCAAGTTATTCAGTATTTTATTGAATACCATCTTATTTCAAGTTATTCAGTATTTTATTGAATACCATGTCATTTCAAGTGAATTCAGTATTTTATTGAATACCATGACATTTCAGGTTATTCAGTATTTTATCGAGTACCATGTTATATCAAGTTATTCAGTATTTTATATCAGTATTTGTTAGCTTCCTATTGTCAAGATAATGAAAGAATAGAGACTGCAGGTAAATAGTAATACATGGCTATGGACTAAAATGATCTATTTTTTCTGTAGTGAATAGGGATGCATACATCCTTCAGGGATGGAAGGAGGAAGTGTATGCTGCCCATAATGCTATCTTGAAGGTTCTGTTCGAGTCGAGTGAAACCACACGACACAGAAAGTCTCAGCACAAACGGCCATCACCAGATTTCTGGATGTCAAAAACATTTGAACAACCTGAAACTCCAGAATACTGGAGTATGGGAAGTAATGTTATTCAAGATCTGATTTCCAAGTTTCTGGGTGCATTATCAGGTATGGAGAATGAGAAGTAATGTTATTAAAGATATCATTTCCAAGTACCTGGGTGCATTATCATGTATGCATTTTTCTGATGCATCACAGTTATATTTATGCCAACTTTATACCCCTAAAGGTAAACTCTGAAATCAGGACAATAAAGGAATATGCAAAAATAAGCATAAATAACTGCACATGGGTCGTCCAATACTTTTTAGCCATAACAAGTTCATGTGCTGTATGTTGTCCATCATGCATCACCCAGCTGTCAACATTTAATTAATGAACACTCTAGAGACTGAATCATTTCTAATCACAATTGTTACATTTTATATCATCAAGATCTTGGATGAATTCAATTATGAGTGACATGCACACACATCATTGAAGTGATATTGCCTCTGATTGGCTGAACTTGTTACCATACTAGAGGCCATATTTATGAACAGATTTTGAGCAGACTTGTTATGTAAGCTTACATCATCAATATCTTGGATGAGATTGATTGTAAGCAACAGCCATTCATATTCATGAAGTGATCCTGCATCTGATTGGCAGAGCTTGTTACCGCTTTAGAACCCATATATCTGATCAGATTTAGATGACTTGATATGAAAGTTTATATCAGCAGATCTCAGATGAGTTAAATTATGAGGAACATATATATCCAAACATATTAATAAGGTGATCTTGCATCTGATTTTCAGAGATTGTTACCACTCTAGAAGCCATATTTCTGTTCAGATTTTGATTAGACTTGATATGTTAGCTAACATCATCAAGCTTGATTGTGTGCAACATCCATGCATATTAATGAGTGATTTTGAATCTAATGGGCTGAGATTGTTACCACTCTCGAGGCAATATTTCTGATCAGATTTTGATCAGACATGTTATGTAAGCTTATATCATCCAAGATATCAGATGAGTTTGATTATGACAGACTTTCTAACCCTTAAAAGACCTACTCAATAAGACAGTCAATATTTTTAAAGTTAGACCAGGTTTTAGTAATGTGTAACAAAATATCATGTACTATTATTATTGACTTTAAATACATGCATTTGAAAACTTGATATATGCGATTTGAGAGCAAAATTATGTTCAAGTAAAAAGCTTGAAAAGTACACTCAGACAGTAATGACCTCCAGTTCAGTTTCAAAAACTGCAGTTCAGAACTCCAAGGAAATCCAATACTACTTGCTAGATCTCTCAGGTCAATGTAATCTTTATTGTTTTTTTAAATTCAGGTGGTGGCAATAATCATCTCTCTGTGGCCAATACTCAAATCGAAATGATATGATGTTCAATAAATGTATTTGTCACCTTTCCAATTTTTTTCTCAAGCATGACCAAGCATCTGAATAACCTTTTTTAATACTTTTGTGCTGGTAATGTTTGGACTTTATAAGAAGTTGATTTTCCCCTGGCCTTCATGGTATTTCATTTTGTTGGATGACATTTCCAGATTATGATATAATGTAAAAACAAACACTTGATCACACAGGTGTTTTGCATAAAGAACATTTATAGATAACAGTGCCTAAGGTACCTCCTATCAAGTTAGTCTGGTTCTGTGACCAATTGCACTGAGTCTATGTAAAAACCCAGATCTGGACCAAACCCAGACAAGCTAATATCCAGATTTGTTCACAATGATTGTATTTGTGTATTTTTTCCCACTGCTTTGTTAGTCCATAATTTAAAGGTCATTTCTATAAGCCTTGTGTTAAAATCGTAGGGGTTGGCAGGTCTTTTATGAGCAACATCCATACATATTAATGAGGTGATCTGCCATCTGATTGGCTAAGCTTGTTACCCCTTTGGTGGCTTTTTTTTAACAGAATTTGATAAAAATAGGTACATGGGCTTATATAATGAAGATTTTAGATGAGTCCAATGATGAATGCCATTCATGCTTACTAACGAGATGATCTTGCATCTCATTGGCTACAATGTCTTATTACTACTCCAGAAGCCATATTTCTGATAAGATTTTGATCATGTTTGGTATATAACTTATAGACTATCAAGATTTGAGTCAGTTTTGATAATTAGTGGAATCAATTCATCTTAATGAGATGATCAGGCATCTGATAGGATGAGCTTGTTTCCACTCTAGATCAGATTTTGATCACACTTTGTACATAAATTTAGACCATCAAGGTCTCTGATGAGTTTGATGATCTTCAACACCAATGCATATTGATCAGAATTTCTTGCGAGATTTGTCAAGTTTCTTACCACTCTGGGGGCTGTATTTTTTAATGGAAAATAATTGATCAAACTGATTATATGGCTTTTATCAACAACTTGGATGAGTTTGATTTTGAGCAGCATCCATACATATTAATGAGGCGCACCTGCATTTGATTAGTTAAGCTTGTTAGAACTCCAGAGTCCATATTTCTGATTTTGGATTATATTTTGATTAAAGTGTGACTATCTGTATTATTAGCTATATCAACATATATAAATCAGGCATTCTGGCATCTGATTGTCAGAGTTTGTTACCATTCTTAAAGCTGTATTACTAAACAGATTTTTATCAAACTTGGTTATAAACTTACCTTCAAGATCTCCGATGAATTTGATTATGAGTGGCATTTGTTCATATTAACTCTTTAGCTACATCTGACGTGTATATCCACTGCATACATGTGCCTTGCCTCCACAGTGACGGATAAATCTGCTTGTAAACAAAGCACTACTATCTGCCATAGCAGATATATCCGCCTGCTGGTTATGTGCCCTAGACCCCAGTGATGGATAGATCCACTCTGTATGTTCATGTTACAAACGATCTTATTCGTCAGTAATGGGCGGTAAAAGGACATTTAACCAATCAAAATAGAGTTAACAAATGATGGTTCTTGCTATGAAAGACATTGTATTCTAAATATGGCTGCTAAATAAAGGGATTTTCTGGAATTTTCTATGACGTGATAGTTAATACATGTGGTTGTTGACAGTGGAAACAATGGCTTTTGCTAGTGATTCAGAATCATAATTTTCAGGTTTTTCAGAGGATGAAATTGATGATATTGATTTAGGAAGTGTTGGCAGTGACATTGAATTATTGTCTTTGTCCGGTCTGTCAGAAATTGAGATAGAATCAGATGATGAAGACAGTGCAGTGTGGACAAGAGAGCCATGTGCTCCGCAAGTCACAGAGTTCACTGAAAGTGTTGGTCCTACATGTACTTTCATTTTGAATGAGGGGAAAAAATACAAAGAGATAGGTTTCTTTTTTAAACATTTACCCCTGGTATTAAATGAAAGAACTGTGGCTGAAACTAATAACTCTGCAGCAAAATGTATGAAAGAGAAGCCTGACAATGTTTGAAAGAAAAAAGGCAGCAATAGGTGTCCATTATGTGCAAGCAGTGTGATGTTCCTCTTTGACTTTGTGTAAAACATAACTGCTTTTACGAATATCACCAACAGCAACTACAGAACTAGTAGCACATAATGACCAATTAAACATTTGTATTAAATAATGAAAAATTTTAGTGTTACAAACAGTGTGTTCTGTGTTTAATTTATGGATTTTCTTATCAATCTTGTGGCAGTCAGTGGGATAAGAGAATCATACAGACAAAAGGTAGTTATAGCTTTTATATATGCATGTTTTTAGTATATCGATCAGTCAATTATAAAGAAAATAAATTTTAAAAATTAGCCCATATCCCCAAATCATCGGCTTAAAAGTTACCATTTGGCAGCAGCAGCATCAGGCTCTGGTAGTCAGCCCCCAAATCAGCTGCAGTAGTGACCCCAGCAGCTAGGCAGAGCAGGGAGCCACTTTAGTAACACTAGTAGTTAAAGAGTTAATGAGGTATTTAATCCTTGAATTGGCTAAGCCAGGGAGTGAACATCTTGTCGTTTTTAATATGATTGGTCCTTTTCTAGGTGAGGATGTCTTAGTACTTAATGCCAATTTCTTACTTAAGGATTTGAATGTTCAGCGTAAGTGCCAAGGCCATGACATTATGAAATCTAACTGGATTCCCATGCTCTGATCTTGAGATTGCCAATATGATAGAATTGTAAAAATAACACATATCACCAAGAAACTTATGCAGAACTATGTTTTTCTACCATATTTTAGCAGTTTTTGAGATGTAAATGTACTGGTTCCTTATTTATTTGCCCTTGAGCAGCTAAATTAACTGAGGAGTTGTGCTTTATTTACTTGGCCTGCTGAATTTCTTATTTTTATGTCCCATGCAGATTCTTGCATCTTGCAAGGCAGATAAAATCAGCTCCAATGCATCCTCATTCAATGAATTTGTTTCAGAATTATTGGAAAATGTGATCATTTAATTTCTTAGTTGCAAGTGGTATATTAACAATTCCACCATATCAGAAACTTCCAGATCCTAGCAATGTGGGAATACTGTTAGAGTTTATAATGTCATGGACCTTAGTTCTAATGTCAAACATCCAAATCAAGAAGTCAAAGATTGGTGTTAAAATCTAAGGCATCTGCTAATAGTCCTCTTCCATCTGGTTGATAAGTGTGTAGATAACAAAAGTTGTATCATGATAATTTTCACTGTTGATATGCACATATCAAAACGAAATGATACAATTCAAAACTAAGTGTGTAGATAACAAAAATCATGACAATTTTCACTGTTGATAAGCACATATCAAAATGAAATGATACAATACAAAAACTAAGTGTGTAGATAACAAAAGTTGTATCATGATTATTTCATTGTTGATAAGCACAAATCGTAATGAAATGACACAATTCAAAACTAAGTGTGTAGATAACAAAAGTTGTTTCATGACAATTTTCATTGTTGATAAGCACATATAAAAATGAAATGACACTGTTCAAAACCAAGTGTGTTGATAACAGTTGTGTCATGATAATTTTCACTGTTGATAAGCACATATCAAAATTAAAAGATACAATTCAAAACTAAGTGTGTATATAACAGTTTTATTGTGATAATTTTCACTGTTGATAAGCACGTATCAAAATTAAAAGATACAATTCAAAACTAAGTGTGTAGATAACAGTTGTATTGTGATAATTTTCACTGTTGATAAGCACATATCAAAATTAAAAGATACAATTCAAAACTAAGTGTATGCATATTATCCATATTTTAACATTTTTTATTGTGATGACATTATATATACACCAGTAACTCAGTAACTTGTTAAAGAGGAGGGGGGGCATAAACATCAATTGGGGCAAAAGCGAGGGCATGAGATAGCAAGGGAGACTCAAATTTTGCCAAACCACTTAAACATGAATATGTGTGCACTGACTAATTCTTCAAGATAGTGATCTTAAACAAGAATATGTGTGCACTGACTAATTCTTCAAGGTAGTGGTCTTAAACATGAATATGTGTGCACTGGCTAATTCTTCAAGATAGTCATCTTAAACATGAATATGTGTGCACTGACTAATTCTTCAAGATAGTGATCTTAAAAATGAATAGGTGTGCACTGGCTAATTCTTCAAGATAGTCATTTTAAACATGAATAGGTGTGCACTGGCATATTCTTCAAGATAGTCATCTTAAACACGAGTATAACTGTGTCATCAGTATCACATGGCAAATGACTGAGTTGTGTATTCTAATAATGTCACACAGTCAGCACATGGCACTCACATGGTCATGGAACACTAAATCCAAGCAAAAAGAATTATGTGTTTTATTAGAACTTTAAAACTACTTACACTCATGTAAGGAAATTTATGGAAATGTGATTGGGCCCCCTTTTTCCTCCAGCTTTGTAACGTAGCCTGCAGTCAAGACCAATGTCAGGTCATGTGATCTTTCAAGCCAGTTTGCATTTTTTGTGGCTTTATCATGCAGAAGGATTCTTTTGTGACTGAAGTCAAGCCATTTTGCCTTTTTGTTAAAGCGTGGAGACATTTTGTTTTCACTCTGGAAGGATTTTTTTGTTGTTGTTGTTCACGTGTCATGATGCTTGTATGTGCACTCGGATACTGTTTTTTATTCTTCACCGATTTCCATGTTTCTTGGATTTACAAGATGGATCTACCAGAAAGATAAGTATTATTTTCATTATTGTTGTAAAAAAAAAACACCTTGTTTTGCAGCTTTCCGTTCATTACACCTCTCATCACAGTGTTCACATGTCAGGCAAAGGTCAGTATCACTTGTACAAGGTGCTCAAATGCTACCATAAATGCTAATGCAGACAAATTGATAGGCACTAGAATGACATCAGATTAACAAGTGTCCATTTTTTATCTTAAAATACACTGTATTCCTTTTAGTGTGATTACATCCATATAGGAAAGATTACACAAACTAATATGCTTCACAATTTATCTCATTTAAAGTGCCACTATATTCTAATATGTCTTGTCAGTTTTCCTCCATTTGTGTTAAGTGTGGTACATAACACTCAACAGTGACCCCAATTACAAAATAAAAATAAAAAATAAAAATGTGCATGCCATTTTCCACCAGCTGGTTTTACACCACTGTTACACACTTTCTTTTATATTCTTTCTATCAGCCCAATTTTATTATTATTGCATTATTGGTTCTGTACCACTTGATAGTGACCTCATTTATTTGAGGTACCATTCCTTCCAATATGTTCCTTTGCTTCTTACAGTTCTTGCATAGTTTGGTTGAGGATATCACTACAGTGATCCCTGACAGGATTCTATTTTATGCTAGCTGTTTGCACTCGACTGACACAGTCATTGTGTTGGGGGATTCCACGCCACTTAACACTGACCTCATTCAGTTATGTTCTAAAGTTCTATTTTTCAACCTGGGGTTCTGCACTAAAGGTACCTTTACCAAGTTTGGTTCTGCACCACAGTACAGACCCATTATGGGGTTCTTATTTCTGCTGGCTGGTTCCCCATCACTCTTACACACTTTCCTTTATATCCTGTCATTGAATTATTATATTGATAGCTCCAGAAAACTCAACGGTGTGCTATAAATTACTGCTATCTTTGGTGTTATGAGGCGTCTATTATTCAATCTGTGATTCCACACCACAGGAACATTTGTTTGCTGTGTGTTCATTTATTTCTTAAACTTTTTCTTCATGACCTTGGTTTTGCACCTCACTACAGTGACCCCTGACATTTCCCAAAATTCAAATAGCGGTTCCATCTTTTACCAGTTGCTCCCATACCAGTGGGCTTAATATTTTTATTATGAATATGTTTGACTTTACATTGCAGTCAGTCAACATTAACTAGTTATATATTTAAATTTATTTGCATGAAACAATCTGCATGTGAATAAGCAAGAACATCTTTGACTTGTTTCAGTTCATTCAGCACTTTATATATTCATTGCATAATAAATTAATTAATTAATTCCATACCTGGTAAATGTTAAGACCCCTGCCACCAGATGAGCTTCTAACATTATTTATGATCACACTTGAAGAGAAGAAATCTTTGCTTCTGGTCCACGTAATTTCTCATGACTTGCATAATGGTTGCAGAATGCCATCTCTGTTGAAGGCAGCAGCCAGAGGACAAGAGACAGTGAACAGTTGAAACCAAGTGCGTGATGTTTTGTATTGATCAAGTTTGGTTAGACTGAAGATAGCCTTTGCATAGAATTCCTCCTAACCACAGAAGCAATCACTGTCATACATGGGCTTCTTATATGTTTTGACACAAATGTTTCAGTTGTTAGCGGGGCACCGACTAACTGCTGCCCTAAGCCAGTTGTTCAGCAAATCAAGGTCTTACCACAGTTTGTCCAACAGCCACAGCAACCCAGAAAGCATTTTTTTGTCTTTCATTCTCAGAGATCTGACAAACTTAGAAACATTTATAAAGCAGCTAGGTAAGGGGTGCAAATATTGGCAAATACAGACATCAGATGTTTTTGGCATACTTCCTATTTGTCCCTCTCAATAACATCTCTTTGGATATGTTTGGCATACTTCCTATTTGTCCCTCTCAATACCATCTCTTTGGGTATGTTTGGCATACTTCCTATTTGTCCCTCTCAATACCATCTCTTTGGGTATGTTTGGCATACTTCCTATTTGTCCCTCTCAATACCATCTCTTTGGGTATGTTTGGCATACTTCCTATTTGCCCCTCTTAATACCATCTCTTTGGGTATGTTTGGCATACTTCCTATTTGTCCCTCTCAATACCATCTCTTTGGATATGGCATACTTCCTATTTGCCCCTCTCAATACCATCTCTTTGGATATGGCATACTTCCTATTTGCCCCTCTCAATACCATCTCTTTGGATATTTCATACTTCCTATTTGCCCCTCTCAATACCATCTCTTTGGATATGGTATACTTCCTATTTGCCCCTCTCAATACCATCTCTTTGGATATGGCATACTTCCTATTTGCCCCTCTCAATACCATCTCTTTGGATATGGCATACTTCCTATTTGCCCCTCTCAATACAATCTCTTTGGGTATGTTTGGCAAAACAAGTTTCATTACAACTGGATATGGTGTGACTTTTGGCACACATTTGTTTTATGGTCTTTGGGCTTAGGGCTGGGCATATGATGAATTTGCCTTATTCAAAAAACTCCTCCTAACGATTAACAAAAATAAATCATGATGTTCCCTTCCCAATCGACAAAAGTATACCACTCAAAAACACAACATACCATTTCAAGTGAATCATGTATTGTATTGTTTACCTTGGTTTCCAGTGCTTTTTTTGGAATAAGTGAAATAACAATGATAATTTGATCCATCTATCAGACTTTCAAGTGCCCTTACTTTTCCCAACTATTCTTCAAATCCCCGCTGTCCCTATACTTTTTGAAACTTAGAGAGACCTAAATATTGCTTAACTAATCAGCCAATCCTATTTGATCCCATCCAGTACTAAAATTGGTATAAACCAAAACATTCAGAGATTCATGTCTAAGTATCTGTATATTTAAGATAATGTAAAAATTTATACAAATAAGTGAACATTTTGTGTCTTTTTAATTTTATAAATGATTATAAAAAATTTCTCAGTGAACTAGTATTTTGTATTGGTCCATGACCAGCATGTTACCAGAACTAGTATTTTGTATTGGTTCATGACCAGCATGTTACCAGAACTAGTATTTTGTATGGGTCCATGACCAACATGTTGCCAGAACTAGTATTTTGTATTGGTCCATGACCAGCATGTTACCAGAATTCTTCTTGTATAGGACCTCCCATTAAGAGAAAGACTGCGATGGTTTGCATGATTGAAACAGGTTTTCTACCAAATAAAAGATTGACTCATCAAATATTCAGTTGATGAATATGTCTTTCCAGAATACATGATGTATTATATACAAACATCCATCTTTTCTTTTCTTCCATATTATCAGTGTGATACTTAGTGAAATTTTTGGGTACATCCAATTCTCGACAACTCAGTTTTGGGTAACAAACACAAGCTTTTGATTATAGTAATTGGCGAGATTAAGATATGATAACACAATCCCGAGATTACAGACAGTGACTGATGTTGTTTAACACATATAAATATTTAACCAGAGCTTGTCCAGTCAGGAATGCTCATGGTGAGGTGCACATGCCTGCTGGATAGTGCTGTGTCTGCTCAGGACAACCCTATCAGTTGTCTCTTTCAGTCCAATTTAAAATTGCTGTATTTGCCCCATAGCACACTTACATGCTTACAATACTTCCCACTGAGGGGTAATACTCCAAGACTGCTATGTATGTACCCATATGGGCAACCAGTTTCCAAGACTGCTATTTATGTACCCATATGGACAACTAGTTTCTAAGACTGCTATTTATGTACCCATATGGGCAACTAGTTTCTAAGACTGCTATTTATGTACCCATATGGGCAACTAGTTTCTAAGACTGTTATTTATGTACCTATTGGGCAACCAGTTTCTAAGACTGCTATGTATGTACCCATATGGGCAACCAGTTTCCAAGATCAATTTTATTTCAAAACTAAAATGAGCACTCTGCTTTAAATTTGTGGTTTCAACTCCAATCATTTTAAGTCTAAGCACATAGCTTGAGAATTGGACTCAGCTGCCACTGAGGCAGCCAATCAGGGATTCAGTGACAACCAAATAAGTCAATTAGGCTGCTGTAAATCAGATGCATTTAAAACATACATTAGGGTAAGAAATAGGGTCTCAGCTTTGTAAGATTATCCTTCCCTTTCATAGGAGTATTTTTCTGCCATGTGTATTACCTTCTTTTTCATGTTTCATGGGTTTCACAGACCTGGATGCAAGGAGGTGTGCCATGCTTACCATGATGTATATTTTCCTCGCTCACCAACAGAAACTGACTTCATCTGGACCCTTACACTGGATATGCAGTACTTTTCAACCATGACATCTATATCTACATGCCATCTCAACTGTCTAGGGCATATGAGGGTGCTCCACCGTCTACTTCTGCACAGCAACAGAAACTGAATGTAGATGTATGCTCTCTGTTCATGGACATGTATATATTTTTACTTGCATGAACCCTTTTTTCCACTCACAGTATCCTTGGATGTTCAAAGATGATAAATTAGAACTCTCTTATGATCACTGCCCTTGGTGCAATGTTTTGCAAATATTCTGATTCCTGTGTATGGATGAGCATTTTCCTAGATCATAATTGCTAAATTTCCTTTCAATCCCATGAAGCATGGCAAATGTGTTTATATTTTATCACCTCAATCATCGATGACATTTGTTTACATTTGTGCCAGTGTTGTTTCATGCAGACCATTTTGTCCATTCATCCCTTTTTTGAGCTGCCAAAAATATAGAAAAGATCAATTTCCCATATCTCTGTTTATGGTGGATGCAGCCTCAAAAGTTCTTTATAATGCTGTATGTTTCAGTGTTCAGCTTTTAGCATGTTTACTTTATAGGCATTGTTGAAACAGTTGTCTTATACAACGTAAATAAATCATTAATTTTTGGTTATAAATATCATTCAATACAAAGTAACAAAAATGGCCAGCATCATTTTTTTTAATATATCGTTGCAATATTCAAAGAACAATCCACAGATTAGCCAAAGGCAAAAACTTGGGAGTTGTCTGTGTTGTGTTTTTGACCCTTTACTAAACATCATTCTGGAGGTTGAACTGCCTAATTTGCACAGAATTTATCCATTAGGTCAGTAAAATTTGGCATAAATTAAAAGTTTACTTCTTGTATAACAATTATTTTCCTTATGATGGGAAATTTGTTGTGAACACTGTATGGGTATTAGGTATGCTTTATTTCAGCATGCGGGGGATAAAAAATAGTTACCATGGCAACCAGAGCCTGCCTAGAATTTGTAATAATCATGAAAAACTCATATATTTTAAAATATTCTTTTATGCTGAGTATTTTTGCCAACTCATTCAAGCTTTGAATTTTTGGAATTTTCTAATTATCTGGCTTTGATTGTCCAAGTTCCACCTAATATTGAAATAATGGGTGTTTTGTTTTCAGTGAAGAGTCAAGATTGAACACTTAAAGTCAGTAAAGTTTTAATTGTATATTCTGTGTTTATATTTTTCTTTAATGTATTCATATGGTCTTAAACATTTATAATATAAAAAGTAGTATGGTCTAACATTAAATTTGTTGAAATTATTAACAAATTATAAATGATAATGATAAAAAATAATATGTGACATTAAATACAGAGTTGAAAGTATGGAAAAAAATTTCTAAAGACAACTCATCCCATTTACGGCAGTAGCCATCACTATGAATATGGGGAAGTTGATCAGAACTTGTAGTGTCATGTGACTGATGGTTTTTCCTAGTTTCTAAAAATAGATTTGTATACAAGGACTTCATTTGTATGTTTTTCATACTGCTTGGTATTAAAATTACCTACTAAATGCTTGTGAAATATCAAAAATCAATATTTGTGTAAATTCGGTAGTTCTTGGTTATATCTTCTTGCTGAAAGGGCAGATGTAAACATAACCCATTTTATCCTGTTTACCAATTTCAACTGCGGGGTCTCATACCTGAAAAGCATTTCTAAATACAGTGTGGTAAAATGGAGCATCATACAACATCAGCAGCAGACACTATGATGACCTTCACCATGTTTACTAAAAATGTTGTAATATTGTTATTTTTTTATTAAACTACATAAAACTATATGTCCCTGAAAAGGTAATAAACTGTACAACACAATAATATATATGTTTGTTATCATTTACCAATGTATATGTTCACAACTGCATTTTGAAATATGACTTTAAAAAAAAAAAATTAATTAAAAAACTTACCTTAATTGAACAAGTAAATTATTTGTCCATGATGATGAATGAAATGCTATAATATTATGGGAATAAAATCAAGACAATTCAGTTTCCAGTATTTTGGTCCAAATTTGAATTCTCAAGCACTATTGGTTAAAAAGTTATAATAATTTTACTAAAATTGGTCAACAAAACTTCTCTAACAATATTTTACATCACATTCTAAAATTTCTATCAATCATGGCTGCAACTGAGATGAAAAATTCCCTGACCCATTTCTCTTGAAAGCCTTCAAATTCTATTTCATTGTCACAATAATTTTACTTAAACTGTTAAATTGGTCAACAAAACTTGTTGAACAATTTTTTACATCACATTCCAAAACTTCTATCAATCATGGCTGCAACCGATGTGAAAAATCATCCATGACCCATTTGTCTTGAAAGCCTTCAGATTCCATTTCATTGTCAGAATCACTGTCAAACAGTGCATGAAGCCATGCATCATCATTTTGCTCAACTTCATGTAATTCCAATCCAGTATTTAACACCTTATTATCACTAGAATCATTGGAATCATCAACTTCATTATCACTAATCTCCCTGTCATCATCCGTGTTAACATCCGAGTTGTCATCCTTGATTTTATTGATTGATTTTCAAATCAAACAAGCACTTTTCCAACCGTTTGTTTCTAAAATCTCATTGCACAGATGTGCTTTGATCATTTCCTTATTTGGTGACGAAGTACACAACTATTTGTGATGACTATGACACCTGTTTCTATAGAGACAACACAAATGCATAGCAGATTACAACCGTAGTTGTACATGTATTCAGGATAAAATTAGATACTACAACCACAGTCATATTCAGGATAAAATGGGTGAGCAGTGAACATACAGCCTTACGATGTTTTTAGCACATAATCTCGTAACAAAGTTCAAAGTTTGCTCTAAGCTTCCTCTTTTTGGTAAAACCTTGATAATAATTAATTGAACTGGTTCAAAGAATGGTATATTCTGGTCTATATTATAAAAAATCTTTCAACTATAATATCACAATTTTCAACCATGGGATACTAAGCACATATTTACAAATGGCAGACACACTGTTGCAATTAGTGTAGATTGAACTGTGCTGTTGCTTTTTTTTTATTCTGTTATTGAACTAATAATTTACTTCATATTTACTTTCCAGATTCATTTTATCAGCCTTGTAAATGATATTTATAGATGTCAAAACTTTATTTTGGCTGTACTGAACATCCTAATCAGGTTTGTCATAAAAGGCATCAAAAGGCATCAAAGTGTGGTAAATGGGGTGGTGTCATTTGGCAGCAAAGAATTAACAAGAAAATATAGATGGACCCTACACCTGCATGTTACTGTGATGTCAGCTTCTTGAATTTATTGTTAATGGCTGGGAACAATAATCTGTTAAGTAGCTTGTGTCATTGTGTCAGACAACCATTAAGTCCTCAACAGTTGTTGTATAAAGCCAGCTTACCCCACTGAATAAGTGGAGTTATTACAACTGCTGTTTCTTTCTTTATATCCTTTTGATCTTGCATGTTCTCAATGTACTAGTCATTAGACTTGATACTAAGCAGTCTTGTGGCAACATAACCATCTATATGCTGATAAGTACCATAAACAAAAAATGGGATCAAGAGATATTAACATGCTGTAAGCGGGTGCAGAAGTTATCTGGGTGCAGATTAACACTTGAGTGTTATAGAATATTCTGTCTGTAACTAAAATTTGCTAAATGTTATTGTACAATTAATGTTCTTATTGTGGGTCCAGACAGATAGATCTTTTAATATCATTTACATGACATGTTAAGTTTCTTGCAGAAGATAATTAATTAGAGTTGAATGCAAGATAACATTACCCTGTCTGTAATGTCTTTACTTACTTACTCAATGTTATAAAGCAATTCTGCTGTGTGCTGATATGTATGTGTACCTTGTCATAATCGATGTATGCTGGCAATTAAATTTGATCTTTGCAGATATGTTTGTGTACCTTGTCGTAATCGATGTATGCTGGCAATTAAATTTGATGTTTGCAGATATGTTTGTGTACCTTGTCATAATCGATGTATGCTGGCAATTAAATTTGATGTTTGCAGATATGTTTGTGTACCTAGTTATGATAGATGTATGCTGGCAATTAAAATATATAAATTGCTTTGGTTTGTTTTATACTATGTGTATCGTACCAGGACTTTTAATTTCATGTTCACTATGTTGTTAGGGTCTAACATAAATTATATATTTAGTGATTTTCTGATTGTATACATTATTTTAATATTAATTATATTTGTGACTTTTATTTGTCAAATGTTCCTCAGTTGAAAACATAAACTGAAGTTAATATTGAAGACTGGCTAATATTGCACAGTGTATAGTCTTGTTAATATTGAAGACTGGCTAATATTGCACAATGTATAGCCTTGTTAATATTGAAGACTGGCTAATATTGCACAGTATATAGCCTTGTTAAATATGTTCCAAAGAAATAAAATAAAAGTAACAATTTAGATGAGAACTTTTGGAAAATTTATCATCATTTTGTAAACTTGGGCTGTAACAAAAATATTTTGAGTAAGGGGTAGTCACAGTAGCATATATTCTGTTCATGTTTTACTGGTAATATTTTCCTTGAGATAAAAATGCTTGAATGATCTTTCTATTATGCTGTAATCAACCGTAAAGTCTAAATCTTTCAATACGTTTGCAAAAATTGTTCTCATAATCCCATATTTAATTAATTTCACACATAAATCACTGGATATTTCTGAAGTCACTCTTATTCTAGAAAAATCCACTTCTAACTTGGCGTAGTATTTTCTTTATTTGTTCTGCTTTTGTATTAGTTTGTTTTTAGTGAAATTTAAAGATGCATTTTTCATTTAATATAGGTAAAAAGTGTAAACTTGCGAATGTTGCCACAGCAACTTCCCAAGAAATAGAAAAGTTGGTGTATGATACTTGGCAGAGTCAATTAGTTGGCAAAGGAAGTGATGCAGTCAATCTTCGGCACACTGGAATTAAGGTCTTAAAGGTCACAAGGGTCGAAAACCTAGATCTGTTTGACTTATATTTCAAAAAGAGACAAGAAATTTTCAAATCATTGTGGAAGTCAAAACAGGAAAGCTTTCCGCAACTGGATAAGATCAAGGGCTGCAGTGATGGATACATCAAGACTTCCAGAGGAGGCAAGTGCTTGTCAGGAGAGATGTACCCAGAGATCAATGAATATTATTTCTTTCATGGGACCAAAGTGGATAAGATTGATGCAATCTGTGAAAATGGTCTAGACTGCCGACTTGGTAGTGACAAGGGGATGCTTGGTGCAGGGATCTATGGTGCTGAAAGCTTTACAAAAGCGGACCAGTATACAGGTAAAACTACACATGTCTGCAGTATTAGCAGACCAGTATACAGATTAAATGGTCTCAGTCTGCAGTATTTGCAGATCAGTATACAGGTAAAAGCAGATCTCTCTGTCTGTGGTATTCACTCCTATACAACATGCATGCAGCTGTAAACAGTTTGGACCCAGATTGGCTATCACATTAGGCACCAGTCTGGCAGATCATGGGTTTACTATGCTGTTCCTATACGATTTCAAGCTAAGAGCCTAGACCCAGAATGACTGTCAAATTATGCTATAACCCAGAGCTGCCTGCAGATCATGCAACAGTCTGGCAGATCAAAGGTTTCACTATCCACAAGTCTGGCTAATTGGGGTCTGTTACACTGTTCCTTATAATTTCAAGCTAACAACATAGACCTTGATCTGCCTACACATTATGCAACAGTCTGGCAGATCAGGGGTTTACTATGCACCAGTCTGACAAATTGGGGTCTATTACACTGTCGTTTATTATTTCAAACTAATAGCATAAACCCTGATCTGCCTGCACATTATGCAATAGTAGATCTACATTTCAGGTTCATGTTATATACAACTAAATGACATATCTCTATTATCAATCTACCCCACCCCACCCCATTTTTTGGCCATCCATTGTGTCTATGCACACTCACTTACTGCCAGCAGTCAACCTGGATATCTCTACTACAACAGTTTAATTTCTTTATAATACAGTACTTCTGTCCTTATCTACTGTCCTAATTTTGCCTGCTCTGATTTTTGGAACAATTTTTCATTAAATGTATTGTTGCTACATTCATTCTGTCATTAATATTTATTTGACCCAGTGATACTGACATAATTTTTATCTCAAAACAATAATTGTGTTTAAAATGATTTGTTAATGAAACCTTTGTTTCCAGTGACCTTGAGAAAAAATAAAAATTATTATTAACTGAAATTATTACACACATTCAGAGATAAAGTTTGTATCATGGTAAAAATATGGTAATGACTGCAGTAACGATCCATAAATCGACTGCCTTTGTATTCTTTGGATACACTACAATCACAAATGCCCACATCAGTTCAGATTTTCTGTACTAGCATATTGTTATTACATACATGTACAATGAATCTGCCTTAGTGGCCATCTTCATACAAAAGAGACCTATTTTTAAAGGACAAGATTCGTGAACCCTTGCCCAATTTCATTCATATTCTGCCTCTGTGTAAACGACACTTGTACTCAGAGGACAACATTTTGTAGCCCCCTTTAGTGCTCCCATTTGGAAAGGTTTTAGTGTATGCAAATTCCTTTCAATTAAAGACAATATGTCAGAATTTCAACAAAAAAATACATGGCAAATTCCTATTCCTATTATTTTGCAGATTCAAAACAAGCAAGAACACCTGGTGAAAAGAAAATGTTCTTGATGAGAATGGTGCTTGGCAATATTTACGTGTGCACCGACTCAAATCCACACAAATACAGAAGACCTCCTTGTGGAACTTGCTATCAAGATGACTGTGCAAACTCACGGCATACCCAGGGGTATTTTGACTCTGTGGTTGGCGATATGAAAAAACTATTCGGAGAGTTTGTAGTCTATGACAAAAATCAGTGCTATCCAGAGTACATCATTACATATGCTAGAGTTTAAACATTCCAGATATTCTCACAGAAAATTTATTTGCATAGGATGTAAATAACATAACAAGTCTGGATGTTGCACAGTTTCATTAAGTAGAGACAACTTGGTTCAGTTTTTAGCTCATCAGGCTGTAAGTCCAAGTGAGCTTAAGGTATGGTCCTACATTCATAATGTGCTGACTGTCGTCCATTATGCACCATCTGTTAACATTTGCTAATTCCAAATTCTTCTCAAAGATCACTGTGCTATGCAATTTCTTCTTTAGATATGTTACCTGATCAGTACCTGCAATGCCAGCTAAGCTAAGATAAACATTCAGCACATCTTTCAGCTTATTTTAGCAACAAAAGTGCTTAAACACCATCTGTTTACTGAGATACAAGTTAGATGTGAGTGGTCTTCCCATGGATAGAGGGATTGAAGTCAAATCCTATAAATCATAAGCTACTATCACACATGCCTGGTCAACGAGCTCTTTATGACACCTTGCAAATACTGATCTATTTTGTGCCTTTTCATCATTTTAGCGATACCTTGGAGTTGTCTTACCTTGAGAAGCATGCTCAGTATTTTCACTGTTTTAATTAAAATTCACTTGTAAATGTCTTGTCACATTCAAGATAGTGATTGATTCTGTATTAACATGATATGTGTTCTTTCTTTTACCTGATTATATTGCTATATACCTTTTATAATTATAAATTTTCTTACTTTGAATTTCAAATGAATTAAATTTTATTGAAATCAGTCAAGAAGGCTCATTTTGTACAGCCAGTTCCAAATCAAATCAAGGCATCAGCACATCTTTGCCTTTTCTCAAACACTCGGCTAGCATTTTTTATGAAAATTTAAATTCTTTTTCTTCATAATGACTGACAATTTCATCCTGCTGAGTGTAGAGTTTCAGTGATCGCAGAAAGTTGGTTTAAATTTTTCACTTTGTATAGGTATAAAATTATAAAGTTTCCAAGTTATTCACTTGGTGCTTCATTGTGCAAGACTGAGTTGGTGCGTGGTTTAGTCCGATAGAAAATTTTGAAAAAGGACTTGGTTGACTACCCATTTAATGTCCATTTTAGTCTTCAGGCTGCTGGGAAATAAGATATGCACATGACTGAAATGTGTATAAATTAATTAACAAGCTAATATATTAAGGTGGAATCATTTTGATTGAGGAAGTCAAATGGTATGGAGATTTTGAATGTATTTTTAAAAAGTGCCAACAAGGGAATGAATTACTGCAATATACTTTAGCAGATGTAATAATAATAAGCATATGGAAGATTGATCGTTTTGTTCTTACTTCATTTAATTTCCTTGTCCACGGATTTCATGTCGAAACATTGTAGGTGTTGAGATATTGGAAGTTATAGTTCTCAGTAGGATCTCTCAGTGCAATGAAACCACATTTCTGCATATGAAACTTTCATCTAAGATTTGTATTGTCCTGAAATTGGGATAAGAGATATTTGCTACATAGTTTGAAGTGCATAAAATTTGCAGTAAATATATGACTGTACATAGTGATCGTTAAATTGAGTGCTTAGTATCATGTTTAGCAGTAAATAGATGATACATTTTTCTAACTCATAGATGGGAAATATCTTTAGAGACAAATAAGGTTCTGATAGATTATTAATCTAATGTAAAGATATATTTACCCATATGTATTCTCCATCACAAATATACTGAACTAAGGATGATATCACTGAGAGTAGATTGAGTCAATTCCAATTGTAAACAAAATCAAACATGCTGTGTCTATAAGTGCAGACTACTCCCTATTTTTGATTGGTCAGTATTCTGTGTGGGGACATAAGTTATGTAACGTGAAAAGTTTGTGGATGAGATAATGTCATTAAATTTTCATCTTTTGTTTAATTGAATTAAATTTTGCAAATAAGGTATTTTTTCAATGTGTTAGATTGCATTATGTGAAATAAATATATTTGTGTCTTGTCTTTGTGAATATGACCTGTATAGATTAGAAGACATAATATTTGTCAGTATAATGTCAGTAGTGAATGTGTTTACCATAGTTACTATCAAAGCTTTTGAAAGTCACCGTTTGGTTGCTTGCACTCTGTTAAAGGTAAGACTTTAATAGGGGTTGCAAATTTAGAGTTCCCTTTATTGGATTATGAAATGGCTGCCTATAGCCTTATCAAATTGTAAAGATAGTGTATGAATGAATTGTTCATCACTATTAGGTTGAAAGTATTTTATAAAATAATGTATGGATCTTTGTGTCTAAAAATTTTTATGTGAAAATTCTGGAGTCTTTTGATGTACAAACGGTGCAGTTTTAGGTAAAATGAGTACCTCTAGAATGAATGTTAGCCCAATTTATAAATTATTTCAGAATTGAAGCCAACTGTTCTCACCTTTCAATTTTTCCATCCAGTATTCTTCTGATTTTTATGCTTGATTTTAATAGGAAATGAACAGAGTTTGTTAATTCACAGAATTGAGAATGAAATTAATCCTTGTTTTCACAGTCGTGTATTTTCATTGTAAGTGGATATTGTTCAGAATTCTGAGTAACTTACTAAGCTGCTGAAAAGCAGCCATTAAAATATTTTCACTGCTGAATATCAATTACTAAGATCTGCATTGGTGAATAGCAGTTTTAATTGTATTTTACTCAGGCTGATAAAGAATTTCACATGTATGATTGTACAGTTGACTTGCATTTTGTTTATTACCACCTACTTACCTTCTGACATTTACACGCATGCATACAATTTTCTGTCATTCTCGCTATACTGCAGTTCAGTACATAATTGTGTCTGCATTGCAAAACAGAGCTGTATTGTTTTTAAGTACAGTTAATAATCAGAGTAAATGTTTAAATTTTTTTTAGGACATTTTTTGATTGCTTGTGAATGAACGCTTGAACTTTTAAAAGTCATACTTAGACTTTCATGCAGTGTTTGATTTTCTCAAATATTTTTCAATTCCATCACTTTAATAGTTTGAGAAGAATTAAAATTCCCTAGAGACTGCATTACAGATATTTAATTATATTTTTGAGATTTGCTGAATAGTGAACACTCAATTCTTAAATAATGATAGGTCAGGTCATTATGTTGTATAGCATTTATAAAGCGTATGCTGGGTTGAAATGCTAAATAACAGGAATCATTTTAAGATAGACTGAGTTTTGAAAAAGCATAGCATCAGTTATTTAATGACGGGCAAAATTTTGAATAGCATAGATTAACAACATGCTAAGTTGCTGCACAGCGACTCTCCCATAAAGCAGAATAACTTTTTACTGCAAGAAAATTCACTGCCAAGTGAAAGATTTCAAACAGTGATGAAATATTCTGTTGCCAACATAATTGCTGTATAGTGATGTTGTTTGAAACATCCTTAAGATCAACTTTTTCTATACAGGTTTCACATCGGTGATTTTAGTTAATTAATATTAACAAGCCACTACCAAGTGAATCCTCTCCTTTTATTATATAGTGAACTTGTAAGGCCAGTAATTTATTAAATTTGGAACCGACAACATAAATTTGAAATTTCCATAGCAAGAAAGAGCTTTAAAAATGTCCATGTTCATGACCTACATTTTGTAAATATTTTTCTCATCATTTGATGAAGTGTAATGTTGAAATGCTCTGTACTGTTTTAATTTGTTGTTTTGAAGCTAAAATGAATTGTTTCATATTTGTAGCTAAAATGAAATTGTTTCATATTTGTAGCTAAAATGAATTGTTTCATATTTGTAGCTAAAATGAAATTGTTTCATATTTGTAGCTAAAATGAAATTGTTTCATATTTGTAGCTAAAATGAAATTGTTTCATATTTGTAGCTAAAATGAAATTGTTTCATATTTGTACCAAAATTTTTACCTGAACTACTCTGAAAATGTAGTCACAATGTTCAGAAATTGGATGCACTGCAAATTTATGATTATGGAAATTTCCACATCTTATTCATGATTTTGCTATTTTTGTGGTACTTTTGATTCAGTCACTAATTCACTGTAACTGGTTTAATTTTAGCATTTTGTGCTAAAGTAACTGAAATAAAAGCATGCAGAAAATTCCTCAAATCAGGATATATATCTATCTATGAATGCAAGTACATACTCTAACCATAATATTTCTGTTTTTTATTGAGACAGTTATGGACCTACACAATTACTTTGTTGATCATTCTTTTTAGGACCATAGTCAGGAAATTGTGAATATCAAGTGTGCTTTGCTCAACGTATATCAAGTGTGCTTTGCTCAACGTACATGGGTTAGTGACTTGTAGGGTAAATAAGGTTTAGAGTGAAGAGCTTATTACAGTTTTTAAAGAAATTATGTTGTTCAATTAACATAGTTATGAACAAGTGACTTGTCAGAGTTTGAGGTAAAAAGACTGAACACTTTGTCCTAAATAGGAAGAAAAAAGGGACAGCTAAACATGATTTTGGTGGTCTTGTTTTGTATATTAAATCTAATCCATCATGCTTAAAATTAGATAAAAGTTTATATTTTGTACTACAAGGTTCATATTGGTAGCCTATGATTGATTCAGGTGTTTATGTTACATTGTCCTACAAAGTTCATGTTGGCAGCCTATGATTGATTCAGACATTTATGTTACATTGTACCACAAGGTTCATATTGGCAGCCTATGATTGATTCAGATGTTTATGTTACATTGTACCACAAAGTTCATATTAGCAGCCTATGATTGATTCAGATGTTTATGTTACATTGTACCACAAGATTGATGCAGGTGACCAATGATTGATTCAGATGTTTATGTTACATTGTACCACAAGATTCATGTTGGCAGCCTATGATTGATTCAGATGTTTATGTTACATTGTACCACAAGATTCATGTTGACAGCCTATGGTTGATTCAGATGTTTATGTTACATTGTACCACAAGATTGATGCAGGTGACCAATGATTGATTCAGATGTTTATGTTACATTGTACCACAAGATTCATGTTGGCAGCCTATGATTGATTCAGATGTTTATGTTACATTGTACCACAAGATTCATGTTGGCAGCCTATGATTGATTCAGATGTTTATGTTACATTGTACCACAAGATTCATGTTGGCAGCCTATGATTGATTCAGATGTTTATGTTACATTGTAGCACAAGATTCATGTTGGCAGCCTATGATTGATTCAGATGTTTATGTTACATTGTACCACAAGATTCATGTTGGCAGTCTATGATTGACTGAGATGTTTATGTTACATTGTACCACAAGATTGATGCAGGTGACCAATGATTGATTTAGATATTTATGTTACATTGTATACCACAAGATTCATGTTGGCAGTCTATGATTGACTGAGATGTTTATGTTACATTGTACCACAAGATTGATGCAGGTGACCAATGATTGATTCAGATATTTATGTTACATTGTATACCACAAGGTTCAAGTAGGCAGCCAATGATTGACTGTGAGGTTTATGCTATATTGTACCACAAGGTTCATGTAGGCAACCAATGATTATTGAGATATTTTGGATAGAATATTAAATAATATAATTAAATTTAAAAAGTAAAGAAATGATATATATGAGTTTATAATTTATGGAGATTATGAATATTAGAGTTAGTATAGATAAAGGGGTGGGCAAACACACAATAATCGGAAGCAGTGGTTGTAGTGTTGTAGATTATTTTCTTGCTAGTCAGTCTTTATTTAAGCATGTAAATATGTTTGTGGTTGATGATGCAAACATTTTTTGAGATTATTTTCTAACTTTTTTTGATTTTCTTTTCCATCTTCAGAGTTTGAAAATATTAAAACAAATGATTTATATAAAGAAATGGAAAATATTTGTGTTTGGAATATCATGTATAGAGATGAATATACAAATGCTACAAGATCCAATGATATAGTACAACAGTTAGAACATGTTAATAGTTTGTTGTGACCTAATTGTACATCCGAATTGTACGTATGAGGATATTAATAATTGTATAAATCAATTTACAGATATTTTACAATATTTATGTACACATATATTTCAGAAATGTACTGTAGTACAAGTCATACAGGTTATGTAGGCATTCAGTACCAACTTTTTCAGTAATGGATGTTATTGTCTAGAATTTGATTACACATACTTTAAATGGCGATTATTCACTTTATTACAATCCTCATACATCCAAATTTCTTTGTGACGTCTTTATATAAATACCCTGAGAAATACATATGGCAAAATCAATGTTAAAGTACATGGACATTTTTGGATGAGGTCAGTTAAACCTAAAGGATTGATCCAGTACAAACCGGATTGAATGTCATGTGCTGTGTTGTCACAATAAAAGCTGCATGAGTTTTGAAAATTTTTTTACTACTCTGTTATTTGTTATAATAGACTCTATGTCCCCTTTTCTTTACCAAGTTTAGTACCTGGCTAGCATTGTAAAAGTCCATAGTGATCAATCATTTTCATCTGGAAGTTTTTTGATGACATTTAAGGTGCAGAGTATTCAGTAATCAGGATTGAATCGACTTTGGATAAACTATATTTGTATTACATTTTAAAATAATTTGAGTAAATGCACCTACATGACCACATTGACATACACTTTAATGCTGTTCTAATAAGGTCAGACAAATGTTATATACCATGATATAGTTTTGATTGTGAATTAAAAAAAGAGAATTCTTATAAAAATTGAATTAGTTTATTATTCAGAATCAAATGTAAGTAGGTCTAAAATGATAAAAGCCCATACAAATTATAAAAAGACTGCAAGGAAAATGTAAATTGGAATAAGACAAAAAGAAGACCATAATGTGAAACAAAATTCTGAAATGCTAGAGAAACTTGAAGTTACTAAAAGATGCATTTTGTCCTAATAAAAAGTTCTAATATTACATTGTCATCCTTTGCTCAATATCTCTATTCAATTAATAACCCTTCAGATCAGTTACTCTGTATCTCTATTCAATTAATAACCCTTCAGATCAGTTACTTAGTATTTCCATTCAATTAAATTTCCATTCAATTAATAACACTTTAGATCAGTTACTCAATATCTTCATTCAATTAATAACCCTGCAGATCAGTTACTCAATATCTTCATTCAATTAATAACCCTGCAGATCAGTTAGTCAATATCTCCATTCAATTAATAACCCTGCAGATCAGTTACTCAATATCTCCATTCAATTAATAACACTTCAGATCAGTTGCTCAATATCTCCATTCAATTAATAACCCTGCAGATCAGTTACTCAATATCTCCATTCAATTAATAACACTTCAGATCAGTTACTCAATATCTCCATTTGATTAATAACCCTGCAGATCAGTTACTCAATATCTCCATTCAATTAATAACCCTTCAGATCAGTTACTCAATATCTCCATTCAGCTAATAACCCTTCAGATCAGTTGTATACTCCTGATTATGATTATTACTGATTTTAGCAAACACTATATAAAGGGTCAGTTCAAAGTCATGTTTGATGAATTAAATGTTGAGGATTCTCATGATGAAATTATTATAGTAATACATAATTTAAAGAGTTTGAAAAGTGGTGGGCCAGATATGATTTTAAATGAATTTTTTTTTATTAATGGTGCGGAAACACTGGTTCCTTTTTAACATAACCTACTTTAATACTATTTTTATTACACTGGTCACTTTTCTAATACATGGTCAGATGAGTATATTATTCCCTTACCCAAGAAAAGACCTAATAATGATGTAAACAAAATTTCAGAGGTATTACCATACTGAGTTTAGTTGGAAAACTTTTTAGACTGATGACTTGGGTCGAAGAATATTATGTTTATATTGAATTTCATTTAAATTTTAGGAAGAATATGGGGACTACAGATGCTATGTTCATTTTACATGGTTTAATTATTTATATGATAACTAGTGGTAAGAAATTATATTATGGATTCAATGTTTTTACAAAGGTTTTTGATAAAGTTGTTAGAGATAATCTGCGGTGTAAATTGATAATGTTGTTAGAGATAATCTGTGGTGTAAATTGATAATGTTGGTACAAATAATCTGTGGTGTAAATTGTTTAAACTCCATATTCATGGCAAAATGTTATTCAAGACATGTATGCAAATTATAAAGTCAAAGGTAAAGTCTCAGAATGCACTTAGCGAAGAATATTGGTGGATTTTAGGTGTGTGTTGAGGCAAATATCTTTCTCTATTAATAACCCAGAAGATGAATTATCCCTTCATGACATGTAAAAAGGATTGAAATAGAAATAATAATTTCTTTTTTGTTAATGCATGACATGTAAAAAGGATAGAAATAGAAATTTCTTTTTTGTTAATGCATGCTGATGATATTGAAATTTTTTCTGGCTCAGCAATTTGGGTTGCAAAAAGAATTTGATACTTTAAAATTGTACATGTACTGTGATGGATAGAAATTATTAGTAAATAACTCAAAAACAAAAGTAATTATATTTAGGAAAGGTGGATTAATACCTTGAAATTGTAAATGTTTTTTTAACATAAAGGATGTATAGACTGTAAAAACAAGTTTCTTATTTGCGTTTTGTTCTTACATCAGGTGGTTCTTTCTCAGAAGCTCAAAAAAATCCTCTCTGGTCAGGTTCAGAAAGCAGTTCATAAGTTCTGTAAATATTTTACAAATTCACTGATGTTTCTGTAAGCTACATTCTGCATTTCTTTGTCAAACCTGTTACTACTATATTATTAAATTATGTGGCAGAAGTATGGGGATTTTCAAAAGCTAACTCCATTTTGTTCATTAAGGAATTACTTGACATAAAACATTCTACACAAAACAATTTTATACATGGTTGAGTGGGCACAATGTTATAAATTATTCAAAGATACAAAAATTACTTACCTAAATGAAAGAAAATATACAAAACTTGTGAACAATTTGATATTAAGTGATAGGACGGTTTTATTTTGAAAGCAAAATTATCTAGTCTAGTTTTTTTAAGTTTGGCTATTTCAATGTGTTGGTGATATAATTCTGTATTTAAATATTGTAAAACAAAGGCTTTTAGATAATTTTATTTAAAATTGGAATAGTTTTGACAAATTCATCTAGGGCTAGTTTCTACAGAACTTTTGCAGATTTGTATTATCATTTGTTACAACTCTAAAATGATGTTACAGAAAGAAAGTGAAAGTAGCAATGTATGTAACATCAACAAACAATTTGTTAATTAAATTCTAAATAATCTTAAATTTCCTAAACACAAGTCAGAAATTATAAAATGTTCCGAACGAATGAATGTTTAGAATGAATGAATGTTCTGAATGAATAGTCTTGAATGTCCTGATATACCACAATGATACAATCCAGAATATCTTTGAGAATGTCCAAAAATATCCAAAAGTCATATATATAAATCCAAAGGTTAATGAGCACTTTATGGTACTTCCAATAAATGTTCACATAATTTTTTTCGAATTATGTCTACAGCACAACAAACAACTGATAATTAACAGATTCCCAAGGACTGATTTTAAAATGAGAATGAATTTAAAACAGGATTTAAAATAAGAATGATTATAATGCGTTCATCAAGTCCTTATATACACTTTTCAAATGACCTATTTCATAACAGGATGAACGTCATTTAATGACCCACAATGAAATAGAACATGTGTCGTTATTGTGGAAAATCTCCAACCTTGGTGTGAATAATTGTCAACATGACTGACCTTGAATTAAAATGCAACTTACTGCATGGACTAAGGTTACACGCACTTAATAGATTCAATATACATAACATATTCATATTGAGAAGATATAAGTTTCCCAAAATATAGAATTGAATAAACTAAATTAAGAGCATCATGACACAGATTGAAAATTTAATCTAGGAGATGGACTAGGCCAAATAAGACTCAGAGGAAATAAAAATGTAAATTTTGCTCAATTCCAGAAGATGAAAATCATTTTCTCCTTGAATTCTCATTATATTTGGAAATTAAGAAGAAGTATATACCTGTGTATTATGGGAGAAAACCTAACATGTTTAAATGTATCATTGTAATATCTAGTTCTAATACAAGTTAAGTATTTATATATATATATATATATATATATATATATATATATATCAGGGGTCCCCAACCTTTCTTTGCCTACGGGCACATTTGTGAGTTTATGAGAGAGTGGCTAGCACCAACCATTTAACTTGACCCAATTTTTAAATTTTTTATTATTCATTATAACCTCTTCTGTGGGCACACAAAAAACCTTGGTGGGTGCCATGGTGCCCTAGGGCACTGCATTGGGGACCACTGATATATATATATATATATATATATATATATATATATATATATATATATATATATATATATATATATAACACTTTTTAAATGAGAAAAAATGCATTGCTTCAGTTATCTAAAACATGTTTTTTATTTTCATTCCTTATTTTTAAAAGAAGGAATAGCTTTATTCTAAATATTGTAAAGCATAATTGGTATGTCCTTTATAAATGTTCCTGGTGGTGTAAAATGATCAAAGTTCACATTTTCGAATAACCACTAATGTAATTTAAGATAATACTGACACCTATGTTGTCCTGATATACGGAATCAACAGAACATGGCAATGTGGTTTTAACATCTAGTTGTGGGATTTCCTACTGGCATGTGACATATCAAAGTGTACCAGAATGAGACTAGTCTGTATTCAAATTTCATGTTTACTCCCAGATGTGAAAACTGTAATGTGATTGTAAAATACCTTTACCTGATAATGAATATCTGAAACAATTTCATTTAATCTGCAACAGTTTTAAAATTCCACCATAATGGGCAAGAAAAACATAAATCTGTACACCAAGGAGTTGGAAGCCTATTATATTAGTTGCTTACAACTATGGAGCTATAACTTGTGAATATTGGAGAATATTGTCAGCTGATGAAATGAATTCTATGGCAAAGATGAACCCGCTGGCTGGCTAATTTTTTTTTGCAAGACACCAATGGGTTAACAGATGAGGGAATAGCTAGACTGAGTCAAAGTATAAAGTGTTGTAGGTACATGGGTACAAGAAAGAATATCTATTTTGTGGTCTATTTCAGCAGTATCAGGCACTATTAAAGAGCTAATGGAACTACTAATTTCAGTAGAACAAGGTTACAACACAGATGAAAACATTATGATAACATTCCAGAACTTAATAGCAAATTCAGAAGTGAATTGGCCATTGACAATGACCATGTATTTTTGTTAATCGAGTTTAAAGAAATCCAGTGACTCATTTAAACTGGAGTCAAACCCACAATGCCGATAACAAACCCACTAAAGCCAAAATATGTAATAATACATTATCAGCTAGAAAAGATAACAATTGTCCAGCACTGTTAAATAACCAATTTATTTACTACCAATAATATCAGGCAACTATGCTACCACTTCTGGGGATAACTCAAACAAATAATTGGCAACATTTTTTCAAACCATTTTTGATTTTGTCAAAAAATGATTCACTTGGAGGAGTAAGAGAGGATGGAGGTGGAATAAAAGGGGCAGGTGGATGTGGATTAGGAGGAGATTGTATAGAAGGGGCAGGTGGGTGTGGATTAGGAGGGGGTTGTATAGAAGGGGCAGGTGAATGTGGATTAGGAGGAGGTGGAATATACAGGGATGAAAAATGGGTAAAGCAAAGTGGCAGACCATGGCAAGCATGGATGCAGAGTGTCAGCCTAGACAAGGTCCAACTGGAATAAAATCTGAAATTTTCGCTTTTTCAAAGAACCAGCAGTCTCCAAACGTGGAAGAGTACACACGGGACTTGTACATAGCTATTAGAAATCAAACATTCAAAGAGATAACCAGTAAATATTTGACTTAAAAATAGTTTGTAAAGATGATGTGAAGCAAATCGAAAAGATGTATGAAATCTTAGTAAATGCTAGAGCAGCTAACATTTCCAAATCATAGTCGGACATCGTAATTTATAGTGTAACATCATTGAGAAACAAATTACTCTAATCGATAATGATACAGTTGTTGAATGAACTGAAAGATAATTACATGATTTAAATTGGCATCAGATACTTCACTGGATTTTTATCATTCAGATTATAATTTCATCTATCTGCATTGAATGCAAGTTTGATAACTTTCAAATATATAAAGTTCAAAAAATAGATGAGAAGACAAAGAAACAATGTTGGGGACTTTTCAAAGCCAAATGGTTCAATCTGTTAACAGGACATGACTTTAAAGAAAGAAATGCCTAATAAATGTGCACCGGTTTTTTTGTTGCATATGCACTTATTCTTTTAAGCCTATTTGTTACAACAGCTGTTATTATAGAAGTAGCTCCTTGCCATCCAATAAAATCTTCATAACGAACATAGATTCGACAATACTGCTCAAAACCTCCTTAAATATTGAAATTAGCAATCTTGAATGATTCAATGTTTTCATCTGTTCTTGAATCTCTTTTCTCAAAGTCATGTGAATATTTTCATTTACCTGTTTTCTCTGGCTTTCGTGTAAGACTGAAACATTCACATATGTAAACGGCTTAGTTTGGTGTGCTGCATGTAAACGTTTACAAAATTGGTATACCTGTTAACAAACATGCACGTGACTGCCATTGATCTAGAAACTAATCGTCCCAATTAAGTTGTATGTTTCTACGTCTCTGCTTTTGTATGATATTTCTCTTAATTTTTTCTTAAAGTACGTTGTCATATCGAATGTGTCATCACTATTAAACGGCCAAGTTGACGAGAATTCGTTGTAGCGCACATTTCACATCAGGTTGATTTACTGATAATGCTAATAAAATTTTATTTAAACTATATAATTTACCTTTGAAAAACGTGGTTGTTAACATAACCTTTGATTAGGAACATTTTATTTTAACAACGTTTCAAGTTTATAAGCCACCGTACAGCTTTTTGGTCATTGTAGATCCTTCAAAAGCATCCCATGTGCATGCCCGCACAAAAAATCCGGATAAATTTATTTATCGATTTTGTCATCCTGTAGCAGTAGAAAGCAATATCACGACGATTCTAGTGATGTTTTCACTAACTTGCCAGATATATTCAACAAAGATATATCTTACATACTGGTTTTTGTCACAAGAATTAAAAGACGTACAGTAAATGAAACAACAACATGTTGAGATAGGTACTAAATGCACATTTTAATAGCAGTCATCTGTTTAGCAAGTCTAAAGGGTATATATGGTTTCTAATCGTTGCCATAAACGACATCGTTTCGGTTATTGCAAACCATGTACACGTTTAGAAATTTTGGTAAGCGCTGCAATCATGCTTTTATGTATCTAGTGTTTGCCCAATAAAAACATTTTCTTTGCTGTTCAAGATCAGATAGGTCAAATGAAGCACAAGGAGAGACATTATCAATGTCTAAATCATCTTCACGAACACCTTCAGGCTTTGTAAAGTTGAGTCACGTACTGTAGAAGTTAATTGATATATTTTGATATCTTTGTTCATGTTATTATTCATGTACTCATTGCACCTATCTGTGGGTTCATTTTGCCATATTTTCGATTGTTTTCTGCAGTACGCCTTTTTGCAAGGTGTGTAGTAACCACTAGTTTTGTTAAACGCACTTAATTTGATTTTAACTTCTCCATGCATAGGATATGTCTTGAAACTCATCTATTTTATTTATCCAAATACATTTCAAATTATTTGTCACTACTTTTAAGTAAAATTGAAAGAAGACTAACAAGCTATTATGGCATCTTGAAATCATTCTTAATTAATGTTCCAGCTTATCTTCTCAAATAAATGGAAGGTGAAGCAAAGATGACAAATAATCTGAAAAGTAAGTTCACAAAAGTAAAAAGATCTACGTGGAGTTTAACTTGGAAAGCAACTTTAAACATGTTCCCAGGAATTCACATAAAAGCTAAAGGTGAACGTTTGAAGACAGAACAAAAAGACTTTTAAAAATGACAAGATGCTAAAATATGAAGCGTCCGGCACACTAGGCGAAAGATAGGAAAACAGTTCAAACAGTACTCTGTGTTCCATGCAACACTTAAATCTGCTCTCACAGTTGCATACAGCATGCGTTTTGTTTAATATATTGAATAGGTCCACTATCAAACTTGGATATTGAAGAATCTGTAGAACGAATCATTTTATTTACAGTATTCACCATGCACTCCACTAACTGATAACAACTGGACTGTCACCAGACAAAATTCTTAACAGAAAAGGAAACTCAGCAATGTGTGCTAAAGGTACAATCAAACTTATATTGCTAAATGCTTTAAACTTTTGGGGTAATAAATAGCAGACAAATGTAGACTGGAACAAAAACATTATCAACACTATTTACATACTAGACTAAATTCTTCATTTATTGTAACCTACAACAGGCTTTTGAAAAACATACTGAGGTCTACAATAGGCCCACCGTCAAACATGGATACTGAAGAAGTTTGAAAGCGAATAATTTAAGATTCAGTGACTTTTACCGGACAAAATCTGTACTCAATAAAAACATAGCGTAGGATCGGCAAAAGCAGAATTACGCAGTATTTCTTAAGGAGGATGAATACAAATAGCGCAAATGACTCCGTTTTTTATTCTGTCTCTTTTATTTAGGTAAGTAAAAAGACACGAAGTGTGCCACCTTTATATCCGACATTTCCTAAAACAATGCTCTTACTTTCACATTAACGAAAATAAAAATAAGTAGATCAGGGAGACTGAACACTACATAGGTGTTAGAAAGAAAAGTCGCATACAAAGTGTTAAAATTGGACGGAGGGAGAGACAGAAACAGTTTTAGTTGGTACGAGAATAGAAGCAGCTGGATTATATATTGCTGTAATAACTACCGATGTAGATGTTCATTTGATTTTCTGTCGATTTGGTGCCACATTGTTATGATTTTATGAAAAGTCCATTAAGGAAATACTGTTGTACAACAATTTTAAAACGTGACGAAATAGTAGCATCTGCCATCAGTAATTAACGATGACATGATAAGCAAAAAGTGTTCAGTGACAATGAAATCAACGATGATGAGTTTATTTTGATCATCAATGAATACAGCAGATACAAAGGGTTAAAAAAAAACGCGCCAAGGTAAAAAAAAAAAAAAAAAAATTCAGAGACTAAAGACGTCAGAGAGTATTTCAAATTGCACATCAATGAATGGAGGATTTAAAAAATGAAAGACGGGTCAAATTAAAGAAGAAAGAGAAACTTAGGGGAAAGGATTTACAAAGCACACGTGCACACCACGGTACAAATATACAGAAAAAAAACAGAATGGCTGTATCCTGTATCTTCGGCACAACTCTTGGCTGTTTAGGTTTTGGTTACGCTAATGTCTCCTCAAACAGATGAACGGAGAAGCTTTTGCAAAGCAAGATATTACAATCGATAGCTAAGCTCTCACTACGGTCTCGACTGTGTCAATGAAAAAGATGTATACTTCAAGAATCAAAGTGACAACAGTAATGTAAAACGATCCGTTTCATTACATAGAATAGATTTTATTATTGAGTATTACATTATTTCAGATGAGCTCGAAAACATCTTCTACTACACCAATATGACAAAAATGAAACATGTGTTGTTTTTAAAATCTGATTGTTTTTACTTCCTGGAGATGTGTATGGAAAAGGTTAAAGAGGGTATGACAGCAAATGACGACCACGATGAAAGTATTGAAGTTAAATATCTAACCTCAACTCAAAAGTTAAAATCACTCAGAGTAAAAGTTCCAAGTTTATATCACCAGATACAACATAAAATTGTTAGGATTCATTAGTCAGAGAATTCTACAGGGATCTACTGAATCGGATTCAGTTTTAAGTTTTGAAACCTAATAATGAGGACTTTTTCCTCGATAAAATCAATAACACAAACAATTATATTAGTGTGTGTGTGTGTGTGTGTGTGTGTGTGTGTGTTGGATTTTTTTCTTCTCCTATTTGCTAGAGTTTTTGTCCAGTAAAAGTCGTTCTCTCGATTACTAGGTTTCATAAGATGGTAATGGCCGTTACAAGTAATTGCAGAGGGCACCATTAACAGACTGAATATCACCATCAGAGATGAAGATGGGAAAGTCTCAGATTTTCACGGATTGTCTGTGGCATATGTCTTTCATGTTACGTAAATATAATAAAATCGCACGGGCAATATGTACCAGCTGTATAATATTTCTTAGAAGCCGTAGTTATTTTCCTTCAGTGGAGAAAGATGTCAGACTCGAACAAATATTTAACACCGATTTGACATGGTTAACCTGATCGTCATAAGTCTTTCGCAGCACGCAGGGAACTAAATAAACACAGGGAATGGAAACGACGGCGGACATCAAATGATTTACAAAGCTAGCCGAGAACAACCCTCAAACTCCCGCGACGATTGAAAATTTACGAGAAGCGCTGTTGATGAATGGCGGTGACCACGTACAGCCCCGTTCCCCCCCCCCCCCCTTAAAAAAAATTTAAAAATATGTCGCGTTCAGATTCTCTATTGAGTCAAACAGATAAGTCAAACAGTAAGTTTTATTAATATGATAAGATGACAACTTTTTTTGCATTGGGGGGAGGGATGGGGCACAAGGATTATTTACTTGTTTGGAATCGATGATTCATTATAGTCCTCTCATTCGCATACTGCCTTCCCTCCATTTTATTTAAAATTTAAATTTGATTTTAATTGTGTTACTTCTTTTTTTTTTTAAATATCCTTAAGTTTTTGCTGTCCTATGGCAGCCTTAATTTTACTTTGTGGGGTTTTTTTTACCTTTATTTCATTTATTTTTAGTTTTTACATGAGGGGGGGGGGGGTATTTTAGTATTTTACTTACCTGATCTGAAATGCTGAATGTCTAACCAATTTGAAATCAGTTTTAGAAGCCACAAAAATATCTCAGACCTTCAGTAAAATTTGTGTCAAGGCTTTAACAGGAACAAATAAAAGTTTTTCTTTTTCAATCAGATGCAAAGAAAACAAAAAGGTAAACTTTCATTTCATCACGTACTAGCCTAACTACTTACCTTATAAAACTATAGTATTTCTCCATAATTTCTTCTTTCGCTGCTGCTAGTGAGCTGAATTTATAACAAAGAATAATTTGTTCATGCAAAACTGCGGCAAGTCATAGAAAGCACAGATAATTTTATAAAAGGTTTTTTACGTGTTTAACGTTAGACAATAATATAAATGATCTAAAAAGCAGAAGGATGGATTTGTGGCATGTGCTACTTTGTTTTGGAAATTTAAGATGAATATGTTGATTTAATTCATTTTTTATGTATGAAGTTAAAGAAAGAATATGCATTTCTCGTCGTTATTGATTGCATATAAATATATTTACTTAAATTAAACTTGTGGATTATATACTGATCTAAAAGGTTATAGTACAAAACCAAGAAGATCACACACCTTTGCTACTTTCTATATTGCTAGTGATTAGATATTTTTATATTTTAAATCGTCTCAAAAACATCTTCATGGACAGTTTTAGCAAATCATTCATTGGCCAAAAATAATGTAAAAGGATTTAACGTGTTACATATTTAAAAATTGATTTTTTTTAAAAAAAAAACAGAATAATGGATCTCTGATTGCATGTTTATTGAAGAATAATGTCTATTTTAGTCATTTTATATGTATTACAATATTTAAAACCATAAATCAGTATTGAAGTAATATAAAATGTACGTCTAAGTGGGAGAGCTAAAAGTGGGGAGATCACCTCATACTCCTAAGGTATCATACCTGGCAAGTTGTCTACCCTATCCAACAGGCGCTAAGCCGATGTTTGCACCCTGGTGTGAAATGGTGTGAACTTGCACCTCGCTCAAATCAGATATGTATCTTGTGATCTCGGGCTGTTTCATTCCATGTGTTATTTAGTTCCCTAGAAGACGTGACAGATTGTGTTTGTATTTACTGATCGTATGCATTATGAATAAAATGATATTTGTTGAGACCAGTCCCTCATAATTTATTTCATGTTTATTAATTGATAAATCTACATACTCGATAATAATTTACGACTGAAAATGCTTGCTTACTCGCACTTGCAATATTAGTATACTCTCTCTCTCTCTCTCTCTCTCTCTCTCTCTCTCTCTCTCTCTCTCTCTCTCTCTCTCTCTCTCTCTCCACAAACACTGACGTGACGGTTGGGTGGAGAAAATATCCCTGACAGATCTAATACGACAATAACTGGAAGTGCCAGTTAAACAGCAAAAATGCTGCGCCCTCAACGAAATATGGAGAACCTCCTATGTCGGAAAAATTGAGAAATTGGAGTTGATTTCTCCTAAACTGGTAAGCCAGTTGTATTCCAATTTTACAGATGTAATAAAAATTAACTACATCGATTGAATACATATTACACCTTAGCCAGTTTTCCCTTTATTCGGTCCGTGGCTGATTCGGTGCAGGCTTATTCGGACCAAATTAACGGCTGATTCGGACCAAAAAAGCTCGGCTGATTCGGACCTATTACAGGCTGATTCGAACTATGTGAAATATTATTAACTTTCGCATTAGATTTATATGTGACATTTACAGTTGATTCAAATATGATATTTCTCATTATTCTAAGTATGCTGAGCAGTTTAAAACTGCATTTAAGGAAACAAAAACCCGATTTTACATGAGATGATGGCGTTGTTCTGTATACAAATCAAATGAAATAATGTAAAACCGTTTATCTTGCATTGCCAATTTAATAGTGAAATATTTTCAAAGCAGCTCATTCACCATTGTGCAAAATTGAAAGAGTTTATTTTATTCTATTGAAAAAACACACAATTACTAACACTGAAAAAAATCGTGAAAACGCCATTGCAGTAAAAAAAAATAATTCGTTTATATATATATATATATATATATATATATATATATATATATATATATATATATTGCTTTTGCGCTTTTGCTATATCTGTGTAGAATTTATCTTTTTCTTGTATATTGTACTGTATACTAATAGTGCTAAAACAAAAACTTCATGTCAGATTTATGATTTAATTAAATACAGTATAATACGTCAATATCATACATCCATATTCTGTTAATCTTGTGAACCTCTTATTAATTATAATAAAAGAAATAATAACGTATCGATAACAGATGTGTTATCTCTTTAGAATGATGAAATATATTTTACTAATCTTTGTTTAAAGCACCGTATGTTACTTGTTTTCTCTGAGTTCATAATGTATCATTTAATTTTGTGCAAATTACTCACACTGAAGAAAAAAAATCGTGAAAAAAGCCCATGCAGTAAATATTCTTTGGTCTATATATACTGGTCTGGGTATGTTAATGCTTTTGTTAGTTTGTTTCTTCTATATCTATTCATCTGAGTATGTTAATGCTTTTGTTATATTTATGCAGAATTTATCTTTACACTGTATATTGTAATATATACCAACAGCACTAAATAAAACTTACATACTAAAAAATGAAACTGGGATCCTGTCAAATTAATACCATATCATATGTCAATATCATACGTCTATATTCAGCTGATTTTGTGGTCCTCGTAATAATTATAATAAAGTAATGAAAATTGTGGTGCTATCTCTGTTGAAAAATGAAATATATTTTACTAATCTTTGTTTAAAGAAATGTATGCTATTTTCCCCCTGAATTCATAATGTATTATTTAATTTTATGCGGAACTAATAACACTGAATTGATTGATATAGCTATAATTAAATACCATATTATCACCGTCTATTGAATACTTTGTTTGATCAGTACGGCCTTAATTAATTTAATATTTGATTGCAAGCAATAATAATGGGAACATCTGACCATCAATTTGTAAAACCCGTTTGATCAATTAAAGCACTGTTGTTGTCATTTTCCACTTTACTGAATTTAATACAATTCTAGAACACGAAATATAATGCTGACTTTAAATAACTTTGTGATCTTTGGTTGCATGGAAGTGTTATTATATTATATATGTGTTAATATAATCAAATCTCTATTCAGAAATCAAAACTTTAATGGATTTTATATGTGTTTTAAATGAAATATTTCCATTCATTAATATTTGCAACATTTTCAAACGCTAGGATGAAAATAAAATAAATTGGTTTACTGGTTCGAGATTACACTCTCAAGATAAAAATTGAACGATAACACTAAAGTACGTTTTAATATTATGTTACTGATCAATAACTCTTTACACAATATTTATTTGGTAAATATAATGCGAAGAAAACATGATTTGCATGAGAAATCAATAAAAGTCACGAGTCAAATTTATACAATTAACTGTTTGATAGTGTAGTGTTGAAAGTGGACCATACTGGCCCGATTTATGAATAGTTTCAACAAAACAAATTTCAACGATATTAATTCAAAGAACAACTTTGTTTTCTTTGTTGTACACATTGACAAGTTCTTTTGGTAAAAAAAAAAAATATATATATACGATATGGCTCATATCTATTTCGCTGTGATTTCGGCTAGAAATTTACGAAGAACTAAATTCTTAGAGTTGAAAATCAACCTTTTACAATCTCTTACTTTTTTGTGAACAATAATAAATACTAAAATATATAAGATATGTGTCTTCATTGTTTCTCTTAAAATATTTCGCATGGTCCGAATCAGCCCGTAATTTGGTCAGAATCAGATCTTAATATGGTCCCAATCGGCCATGGTCCGAATGAACTGTGGTCCGAATCAGCCAGCATTCAAATTAGCTCACGTTCAGCGAGGTATTCACTTTCAAATCAATAGGAACGAAAATGTAGATGTTCACAAAATGTATATTTATTTCGTGTCTGATGTTCAGGTAGATATTAAAACAATCAATTATCTCTGAGGCACCAATAAATGACGTTCAATTCATGTAACGCAACGGGGCTGTGTCCTCAGAATCTGATAGAGGCTTAATACAGAATCTTTTTAGACTACATTGTTAACATCTGACTCATTTCTGTCTTCAAGAAGACTTACAACAGAAAGTAGTTGCTCAAAGATGAAAAGGTGATTGTTATAGAAATGGAGATACGTTAGATAAATGGTTTCAGTTACTGGTTGATTTCATCCAAGGTACAAATACTTTATTTCTGATTGATGACTGCGGGAATCTTCACGATCTGAACAAGAAATCAGCTAATCTTACTAGACTAGCTTTCAGTGGTATTTTTAAACATATGTGTGGATGATCGTACAAAAGTACAACTCTGTAATCAGGGCTTTTAAGGAAAATACACGTTGAATGGTTGTCATGTACAGCAAAGACAAAACAACAACAACAAATAAACCCAAACCAACAAGAACAACAAATAATAATAATAATAATAATAATTGACACTGTAAAATGATATCATCCCTGATGATGTACAAGAGAAACTGTAGATACTTTTAACTAAAACAAAAGGAACAAACTTTGAATGTGTTTAGAGTTCACCTTTCACTATAGAATATTCAAGGGTCCATAAGGTAATGTGTGTACGTTGTCAACATGGGGAATCTTATCATGATAGATGGAAAATGCTACTTTCTTCATTTTGATGCTATACATATTATTATTGTATGATTTGAGAAATCATTTCCTGGTAATTTTTCCCGTGATTAAATAAAGAATTATGGTACATCTTGCATTTTAAACTCTTTTTCATAACATTGATAATGCACTTCTTGATCCTTTACAAACTTATTTCTCTTCGTGATCAGTTTTAAACGAATTCAATTTAGACCGTAGACGAACAAACCCCTTAAGGCGGGTGCTTGAAAACTCATCTTTGCAAACTTTTTTTTTACTTGTATGCCAAACAAGATGTTCTTTGGAATGTGACCATGTTCTTAGGAATGTGACCAGTATCAAAGTGGATAATTTATGTCTTTCAAATGTCTTCGTAGAGCCCCCCCCCCCCCCATCTCGACATGGATATAAAGAAAAGAGAATCCAAGTCGTTTAATAGTACTGTAACTTATCACCGTAATTGTTTTTGAGGTTGTTGTTGTAGAAAATTGAATACATTAACCACTCATATAGTTCATACACACTGAAGCGACCGTAAATTTGCTTGCTAAATTTTACCTTTTTGTTTTTCAAAATTATCAAAACTAAATTTTCATATATAATCGTTTCTTTAGCGATCGACATATCTATTTTGGTATTTTCCGTCTTGTTTCCTTTCTCTTCGGTACATCCTCTAACAGTGGTCCTCTTCCACCTGTTTGCCAAATACTGAATTGATCCTATGCATGAAAACGTCTTTTACGAAGTCATTCGTAGCCTCTTGCCTCCATATCTTATTGAGCTATATTATACTTAAGCCAGGATTGTTGTTCAAACAAGACAACCCTGTGATTTTTCTTTAGGTCTGACTGTACGTATAGCTTTTGATTCCTCTAGAAAATTACATTTTTGTTTTTGATTTTCAATGTACATAACAATGTAGGCACAGTTGACTTTGTGCCTTCTTTCTCATCTACGATTTATTGTGTAGAGGAAAACCCTTTCATGTTGCATACCCATTTTTTAGACACACGAGCGTAGTCATTAAGTTAGTCGTGTAAGAGTTTATGAATCTTCAAATCAACTTCCCAAGATGCCACCAGTTGTTTCGTCATCATTCTATAACATTTTAATAGTCTTCGATAGATTGTCTTTCATTTGCCCATTTCATATTTTTCACAGGTATATATTAACACGTGACTCAATGATACAAATTGTGCAGAAGCAAGTACATAATGAAGAACATCAGTTTTGACTAATCGCATTGACCATCCTACCATATTTGTCTGAGTCGTATTTGTTATTTGCATTGACATATCTATGAGAGATCATGCTTATTCCACCTCGTATTCCTGACTCGATCATTAGGAACATGTCGTAATCGGTTAGCAATACCAGTTATTTTCAGTGATGTATCATGAACAAAGCCACAAGCACTGTAATAGTGAGCCGGGTCTAGCTTGTAGTTTTTAAGGCACACACTTCTGGATTTGTTCATAGATGTCACACAACATAATGGTGTCCTTCTTCATATAGCAGTCGTGAAGATCACCAACTGTGTTCAGGCTGCATAGCATCGTGTATGTATTCCAAAATAATGCTATTCTCCATCATTACACAGATGATTGAACTATTTCATACACATTTACGAATATATGAAATTTATATTCAATTTTCCTGATACCCACTTTTTCTTCACAGAACATAGTTTAAACATTGCTGTATGTAACCAAACTGTATTTTGATGGTCTGTCTACATGATCATTTTTTTTTATTTTTTTTTTATTTAACACAGATTCAATAACATAAACCAACCGTTAGTATCTATATTATTTTTACTCAGAATGAAGCTTTTTTGTTCTTAAATGGCAAATGTATGTGTAAGTTTCCTATGAGCAATGTTTTATATATCTCACTCACTCATCCGTAGTCGTGCCTCATGTGTCACATAAGACTTCAACAAGAAAGCGCCACTGGTGATGGTCTGCAGCCCTACGTGCGATGGTGTTCCATGTCAGGTCGCATAGCTTCATCTCTTTCTCTATAGTCCTCCTCCAAGTCTTTTTGGACCGACCTCTCTTTCGTCTCCCATTCGGGCTCCAGCGGATGGCTGTCATGGGCGGTACATCCTGTGACATTCGGCATATATGCCCTTGCCATCGCCATCTTCTTTTCTTCACAATCTGGACAAGAGATGTTGATTCTGTCCTTTGATGAAGGTCTTCATTTTTATCCTGTTTGGCCAGAACATGCCAAGAATCTTCCTCAGACACTTGTTTTGGAAGATTTCAAGCTTTTATGCTATTCTTGATATTAGCTTCCAGCATTTAGAGCCGTACACTAGCACTCCGATGACATTGCTTCGGTAAATCCTCAGCTTGGTCTTGAGTCCGAGTTGTTTGGACTATGTAATGTTAAATATTGAACCCTGTCAAACTTCTACCTTGTGCTTTCACATATTTTCTGTCAACGTTTTGCACTTAAAATGTCAAATAAACATTCAGTTACGTTATACATTAATTTCTGCTTATATTTTAATAGGTTTTTTTTCTATGGTAAAAATGTATATACTCAGTATTTGCTACTTTTTGAGTGATTCGTTGGGCAAGGTCCAGACTCTACCATCTAGCTGTACTTTCACTGAACCAAAGTGCCAAGGGTTTCTACTGATGATCTTCTTCCTTACCATTCAACGTCACTATAAAATTTTCAAGTCTTTATAGTTGCCAGCAGAAAACATTCTCATTTGCATGTCTCTCAGATGCATCTATAAGGATTCTAGTGATAAAACTGCTTAAATTTTGTCTATTTATTCTCCTTCATTTTATTTTTATTTGGAAGATGTATTAAAGGTTGATGTATTTTGTTTTACTTGCTTTGGTGTTGGTTGATAGATTATAGAAGTCTTCATTTTGATTTATTTAAAGATAACTATTTCAGTATATATCTATTTATATGTGTATTTAACTATTTTCATGTATCGCAATTTTTTCAAAAATGACCACCTATCGCTTCTGCCCCTGAGGCTAGTTAAATCGTTGTTGCATCACAGTGACATTTTATGCAGGAGATCTTTACCTACGCTCCAGGATCGTATTTTGTGCCCTGCATATTTCGTACACTGGATACCTAGATACTGTGTGACGCTCTTGTACTTTAACTGTACAATGACTTTTTCCATGCAATTGACTAGTAAGTGTTTTGCATACACCAGAGTCTGTGTTAGCCCTGCAATGTAAATTTGTCATTTTGTTTTGCATGCTTTGTTTGTTTGGCTCCTCCCCCCCCCCCACACACACACACACACTTTCAATCATAGTCTGCTTTACATGTACGTAGTGGGCAGTCTGTATACAGTGAGGTGGTTCTACATTCATCTGGGAAACAATTTCTACCCTAGCAAGTCTCAAGCCGCAGACTTTTAGATCTGCAATTTGATACTGCTGCTTCGGCTACACGAACCTCGCTTACTAACACTGTGCAATTCCCTGTATACTAACAGACAATATTTGTTGAATTTCTACTTTGCAGAGGTTTCGCCATTGTGCTTTACACAAGCAATATTTTTATTTTTATTTTAGTGTTGTAGTTTCCTTGCACTTTACAAACTCCATGTATTATAGTAACACAATTTCAAATCATATGTTACAAGATAATTTATTATTTTTGACTGAGAAGTATATTTTGAACTAGTAGAGAGAAATACTGATTTTTGCTGCAGCCTTTAGCAATCATTGTTTCACTCGTAAAACTATATTAGTGAAATGATCTCCATGTGCCCAAAACCCAAATGAAAAATAACACTTAAAATAATCCTTGCAGACGACAAGACTTGTCCCAAAGGACAACGAACCTGTATACTGGTACTGTCATTTATTAGTTCTATAATTGATCCAGTAATTGGTATGTTTTTACATTTTTTATTTTTAATTTTTGAAACACCATCATTGATTCTTTGTTACATTTAATTGACTCATTTTTCAATCATGAAATAGTACATCATATAAAATGCGACCTTTCAAGTAACAGCTGAATGCGAGCGGCGAAGTGCAGAAGTTGCCACCAAAATAACTGTAAATAACAAACCAACCCCCCCCCCAAAAAAAAAAAACATTCATAAAGGAAAAATAAGTGTCCAGAACTTCAATATTTATATGCTACTTTATACATGGGGGAGGGGGGGGGGCATTATATACTCAAGTGAAGTTAAACCAATTTATTTCACGGTAAATTGAAATTATTTCATTGAAAGACTAGTTTAATTACTTTGAAACTAACTTCTTTAAAATCGGCGACAGTATACCTTCTTCCCCCCCCCCCCCCCCCCCCCCCCCCACCCCCCCCCCCCCCCGTCAATCCAAATCTGTTCATTTTGGTTTCTACACAATACGTTGGTCTGGACCATGTAATATGACCAAACCTCTCTATGATAAATGACTTACCATTGAAAGAAGAAAACAAGCTACTGATATAGAGGTCAAATGTTTAAATTCAAAGATCAAGGCCACATATACCCACAAGAAGGAAAATGATTTTTCCCGTTATTATGTCCAGAATATTTAATACAGGGTAAACTAACAGTGCACCGTTTACGCTGAATGTTCTTGTTTCATGATGTTACAAGCTTAACCACTATTTTAATCAAACAGTAAATAGTGACTCAGTTGAGCCTTTATTTATTTCATTTATTAAGTTATGTTATATAATGTCTTCTATAGATTTAGTATAATCAGATGAATAAAGAGAAGAAAAAAAGTAAATGGAAGCAAATTACATAAGACTTTCTCTTGAGGTATATAATATTAATAATAATAATAATAATAATAACAGAGACTTATAATATCCAGATGACAATTCTCTATCCAGACCAGAAAACTAAAAATAATTGTTGGGCATGTCAAATTTCATCTAACTGTTTAAATAGCCTAATTATTATATGGAAAAAAGGCCAAATTATTGAATTTGGAAACCATTTTCCCCGCATAATCCTTGACGGGCTAAACGGTAAAAATTGGAACTGTAGCCCCACGTACTATTCTTCTAGCTACGTATGTCCATGATGATCATAAATGCTGCTGGGAATTAAATAACAAAGTTCTCTGATTTCTCCTGTTATTATTATTATTATTATTATTCGAGATTGCCGTTGTGGTGATTGTGGTCTAAATGAAATTATGTAAACTACATACATTATGTCTAAAAATTCACGTAGCGGAAAATATTTTTAAAATGCATACTTCTGGGACCTTTGCATATTTTCAGAGACAAATGGAGCTCTCCCTCGCCCGTCACCCCCCTCCCGCCCCCCCCCCCCCCCCCCCCCCCCCCCCCCCCCCGACGACGACATATCACGCACTATTGGTTACAGGTCGAGATAACTATTTTACGTAAATTACTAATTAATCATGACTTAATAATCATGTAGTCTAGTCAAGGTTTCTGGTCCATTTAGCCAAGTATTTCTGCTTAAAACTCATATTGTGGATACGATGTATCCTTCTTTATTTTTAACTTTAAAGTAGGTATAGTAGCGAACCGTATTCTCGCGGTACTAAACAAGAAACGAATCACAAATAAAAGACAATAATTTACCTGCTAAAGAAAGTTGCCGTACTTGTTTGTTTATCATTTATATCCAATCCTGATTTCAGGATATACTGTAAACGATTCTAATTTTGCAATAAACAACGTCCAATAGAACATACTCTGTGTACCACAATATAAAACGAGATTCTCGTACTCTCGCCGCAGATGATGTAATCGCTATAAGGGGGCTCAAGTAGGGGTATCAAATGAACACGATGTCAGTCATAACACGCCACATCGTCGTGCGTAACAGAAAACTTAAAATTAACAGTTTTAAAATATGAAATATTAACAATCGTTATCAGTCGATACAATTTTATATGAAGTTATTCTCTAAAGAGGTAGTGCGGACACCTGAAAACACATTCTCTCTTCAATACTCGAATTTAAGCATAACAAGTCCATCACATTTTCCTTAATTTACAGTCATCAGCTGTTTGCAATCATTAGGCTCCTCGTTATAGGCGACTTTCAACTCTTTGAGATCTCTGCTCTCATACACATTGCTATTGTGCTTGTCAAAAGGCACCTGCTGTTATATAGACGATTTTGTGGGGGGAGGGGGGTATATTTATTTATTTATTTTAAATCTCTGCAAAATTTCGTCCTCTTCATTTCGGTTTATGGTTGACTGTTACTTTCACATCTTTTATGGACAGGCTATCAAAGGAATAGATCCTGTAATCCCTAAAAGACAGCTGTGATGTTTTCTGGAAACATCCCTCTTTCATTTTCACTCCTTTGCATACCTCATTGTTAATTATAACAATGAATTACCTAGTACATATTCATTACAGGTTTTCTCGTAATGTAGTAAATTAATATGGATTACTGGTATAATTTCATTTATATATTTTGGCATATCATCAATTATATCAATAGATAGAGTCATACACGATTGCAACATTCCGTGACGACGTCAAGGTATCAATACAACGACCCTTATTCTATACCATGTTTTGGCAATGAGCGATATGTAAACAAGATCAATCATGTGACTATGCTTGTATCAGTGTAAACCATCATCAAGTCGATGACCTTATTCGGCAAAGCGGGACATGATTCGGTCTATGGTATGAGATGTAGGAGACTTGTATATAGACAGGGGATACAGGGAAAGTAGATCTTTGATACGTTTTCTAATGATTTATTATTTTTTTATTTATCACCAGAAAAGGAAACATTGTTGACAGAATTTCTTATTAGTTAAGATCAAACACTTTTATTCAACAAAACTACCGTTTAAAACGATCCGCAGATGGTGCAAGTATCTATTTGGAACGGAAATACTCAATACCGCGAGAATAGGATAAATCCAGTGTGCAGTGTACATAGTGCAAACTGTTCCCAGGTGCAAATATCAAAATACACTGTACGAATATTCTGGTGTAGTGCTAGATGGCTGACTTGAAAGCATAGTCTGGCTGCTGTCACTCCTGCTTCATTGTGTTCCTTGACCCCATACCACAATCATTGTCCTTCTATATTAGGTACAACCATTCGTTATTGTGCATTTGTTATTATCACTGGCAGAACTTTGTGACTGTCTTCAGACTCTAGCTTACCTTAGTGCACCTTATGTCCTGAACAAACGTTTGACTTTTTGTTTAATGCGGTAAAACAGACTGACTCAAGGAGAAGTAACAATAGCGCCTGGATAATATGCAATTAGCATTCGGATCACATCGGCAATTTCTGCGAGACAAAAATATGCCTGAAGAATGATCTGTAGGATCGACCTCGAAGTTGCGAACGATGCACATTCGGAATTTCCTCGGCTATTTATGCCAGAGAAAATTATGCCTTTATGTCGGCGCAGTAATTTACAGAAAAATCATACTTTTTTCTGGCCGTAAATATATCCACAAAAAAGAAACACGATCTATTCGAATCATCTCGGTTATTTCTACGATTGGATTAACTGTATGATTGACGGAGAAGTTACAAATTAAAAAAAAAAATAATAATAATTTGCTCATTCGTATCATCTCGTTCAATCTTTGTTTCGTAAATAGCCGTGGTGATCAGAATGGCAACTATCGACATACATTCGAGGTATGACACGTATGATTGACCTCGAAGTTGGCAATGGAACGATGCAATTAGCATTCGGAACAAAATCTTTTTTATTTCCATGCGAGTCGAATACTTTTTTTTTTTTTTTTTTTTTTTTCGTTTTCGTAGCACGCGATGGAAAAGGCAGAGGGCATTCCGATTGATGCAATATCACTTGGTTCATTGCAGAGCATGCAACTTTAACAGTCTATACAGTTTTGTAAACTTTGAAGTGTACCCTTTTCATGTCAATATAGCTTGTAACATTTCAATCTAAGTAAGCTGTGAAACACGCCAAGAAACTTGGTACTATTTGTTTTAGGAATACTTACTAATTTATGGTCGAGGACAGCGAGTGGTCTGAAAGAATTCGTGTTTTTGCACGTTGATATTACACTGACGAGTGTTAGCTTACATGGAGTGACTTCACTGTATTTGACACAAGATTGTTGAATTGCTATATCCGGGTGTTAAATGGTTATTGACTTCAGGGCACTACATGTCACTGTATGTGGGACACTTGGCGGAGTAACTTTCCCCCACATATCGTGATACAGCTGCTCGGGGCACGCATCTTATCTGCGATTTGTTCCGGTTACTTTCGGTTTATTTAGTAATTCGGTGAACCGGATTTTTGTAGGTTGTAATCGAACCTGTGTCGTTGAAACTGAGATTTCCAATGATTTCTTTGGCAGAAATTCACCATGGATTCTACTTTGACGGACATATGGAATACTATTTTTAATTTTTGGTAAAGGTTTAATTGTAACGGTAAATAGTTCGTTGTTTTTTTTTTTTTTTATAACTTGGTAATTTGACATTTTGAAATGCAACTGATGAAAGTGAAAGTAGAGACAGCCGCCTGGCCATTAATTCTGCGACTGCAGTGAATTGTGGGGCTGTTCACTTAAAATCACAGTAAATTTTGTATTCCCTGTTCAGTGATTTAGAGTGCTTTATGGACAACTAAACCTTCTCTAACTACCTTCAGTGGTAAATGATCAAATCAAGGACCATAAAAAACCCAACTTAAACCGTTTTATAGAATAGTAGCATCGTGGACATAATAGTCTCAACTGAGACTCCGATGTTCTTGAATATATGGTCATTATTATTCCATCTGATGGAATAATAATAAAAATGTATTTAAAAGAAGAAGAAAAAACATCAGTGTCAATAGAGACTATGGACATACCTGCAGATAAGTATCTGCTTGTGATTTCTAACTATAGGCATACAAGATCCAATTAATCTCTGAACATTAGGTAGCTCTTTACTTTTCCAGATTAATTTTTAATTTAGTTTCTTTTCATGAATAACATATAATTTACAATGGTTCCAGGTAATTTCACCCTAAATCAAGTTTATACTGTGAGTCATTTTGCCCTTGAACCTGTCCTCCCTGGATCATTATGCTCCCAAAACACATTCACCCTGAATAGTTTTTCTCTAAAATCATAAAACATTAGATGTTGCAAGAGATTTATCTTAATGACTAAGAACTAAAACCAAAAGAGTAATTCCATCTGTCAAGAATTACAATTAATGGTGCTAGAGTAAATGAATCAATGAATCCTGCATTCATATATAATATTAGGGGGGAGGGGTTAACATTTTGATATATTTATTTTGCATTTAGTTAAAGATTTTTAAAAATAATTGGGCAATCTCACTGATGATCAGTAAATTTATCAGTTATTAGATTTATATTTTTTTAAAAGGAAGGCAGGTAGGGTATTAAAAAAAACTATGACATTAATAAGTTGCCCAGGGTATTTAATAAAGAGGCAGTTTGCATGGTGACCGCAAGAACTATACAAAAAAATCCAACAAATATCACTGAAATAATGGACTAAAAACATGTATTAAATTTTTAATTTTTGTCAAAGTCAGCAGGGGTGGTCACTCTAAGGTTGTTTTCACTCATGTATCTGAGTCGTGCCTATTGAAACCCACTTGTAATCAAAAAATGCATATTGAACAAGGATCAGGTAAAGCGTGATAGAAAATGTTTATTATAACTTTATTATTTACTTATATTTCTTTGGGTACAGTACACAGATTGTGATGGTTCTTATCCATCTCTTGATGTCTGTCCTTGCATCTGTGTGTCCCCTGGTTGGTTCTCTGTCTACACCAATCAATGAAGGCTGATTATATTTGGTGCTACATTTCAGAAGGATAAATAGGTAACAGAAAATGTTTTGGGTCCTGAATTCAGCTTCAGATGGGTGGGGGTGGGAGAGGGATTGGAGGCTTGGAGTCACGTCTCATTTACATAGATAATATGGATTTAGCCTGTAATTCTGAATTCCTTCTACACCAGGTGAATAAGGTAATCATATTTTGTATGATTTTTTTTGGTAAGAATGAGTACATCACAATGAAGGAGTTTGATCCAGGATGAATCCCAAAGAGATTTATGTGTTTTTTATGTGTGACCTGTGTGTGTGTGTGTGTGTCACAAAATAAAAGCATGTAGATAGAGTGCAGGTAACCTTCTTAAGCGGCCACCAAGTGAATGAACAAATTTTGATTGGTTAATTAAGGTAGCAGTTGAAGAGAGGCTAAATATGTTGATGAAATTAAATCAAGAAAACAATGATATCAGATCATGACTGAATAGGAAAGGTTACTGGTTAAGGGATGTGACCTTAACATAAAAGGTTGCAATGTGTTTGTGATGACTTTGATTTCTAGTTTAATCTAATCCAAATTTCTGCCATTGTAGATGTTGGTGAAAGGGATTAGAAGATTGAAGCCCAGTGAGCTACATATGTGTTAAGAACTACTGATTCATCAACTTCAATGGCATCAGATGGTCTCAAACATTTATCTCCAAAAGAGATATGGGAAGGAGAAATTGACCCTGCAAAGGTTTTGGTTGTCAAGGTACATTAAATACATACATTAAATTACAGTTTTTTTTCCCCACAAGTAATGCAAGATCTTCCATAAGAGTAACTCACTACGTTAATTTTAGTTGTAACATTTTATTTAAAGATGTGGTAAATGAGACTCTTACTTCTAGGGACCATAATCAGTGGTAGATAATAATAATAATAATAAAGAGGACTTTGTATAGCACCTAATCTTTAGAAGCTATACGCGCTTTACAACATTAGATAACACCTAAAAACATATATAATGATATGATTATGAAAAACAAACACCATGAAATTAGAAAACGAAAACATGCTGAAAATAATTAAGGTAAGGAAACATTATTAAGTCTTTAAGTCTGTTCTTGCAGTCAAAATAGGTGAGTTTTAAGAGCACTCTTGAATGAGATCACATTTTCTTTGTGTCTAAGTTCAGTGGGCAATTCGTTCTTAGTTGCTGGGCCCTGGTATGCAAAAGAACATTGTCCGTATGACTTCATTTTGATAGTGGGAATAATGAGAATACGAGTGTTGGAAGAGGAGCGTAAGTATCTTGCTGGTGTGTGCACATGGATGAGGTGAGATAGGTATGTTGGACTGGAGCCAGTCAATGAAACATAGCACAGAGAACACATTTTGTGTTTGATTCTGGATCAAATGGGTAGCCAGTGTAGGGTACAGAGCAGGGGGAGGTGTGCTCAGTTCGTGTTGACCCTCTTGGATTGGACCCTGGAGGTAAGGAGTCTCCATGGGTATTGAATGTCAGTTGGTTATGTGCCTTTATTTTTCCATGGCCAGTAAGTAAGTACATGATTTTAGATTTGGGATCTCAACAAATTTCAAGCTATAATCCAGGTGATAAAACCCTGGTGGGGGGGTTTAGGATTATCCCAGGAGCCATTTGCATGAATACATTTTTCTTTTCATATCCAGTAACTATATATAAGGGTATGGGTTGGAATCTTAATAGTCTCTGGTTATAACTCGGGGTGGGGGGGGGGGCTAAGTCTCTGGAAGATAGAGATGGACCCTATTGCCAATGTCAGTTGCATGTATAGATTTGTCTTTTCGTGCCTGTTAGTTATATATTGTTATAAAGTGGGGATCTCAATAGTTCTGAAGTTATGGTACAGGGGCTAAGTCACAGGGGTTGGGAGGAGGGATGGAGCTTGGGATCAATGTCAGGAGGATGTAAATCATTATATAGGGATGGAATGGAAATGTCAATAATTTCTATGTTATGACCCAGGGGAAAAGTTCCTGGGGATCATGAAAGAACCTGGGACATGACAGAGGAGTCCCAGTCTGACATGTGTTTACATCTGAGTCATTGATTACAAATACAGTTTCTCAGATATGTGAGACATACAACTCAGCAGCTATTTAAAATGTGTGCAAAATCCTCTCTACCCCCACCACCCCACCCCACCCCACCCCCTTTCCACCCATTCCCACCCCAAGAGGCATGATTCAAATTCCAAAAGTGATGGCACAATCTACTCTCATTGGACTATCAATGACCTATGTATCATGTGTCTAGCTTTGACAGTGTAGGAGGAGGTATAGGACATTATACACATACATATGCATGAACAGACAATATCACAATATTCCTTAGCTTCTTTGCAAGCACAGGTTTAAAATACACAATTGACATTCTCAGCTTTCTCAAGGCACCCATTAAATGGTTAAAAGACTATGAAGGTTAAAGGAATGAAGGGGTATTATTGGAGAAAGCATCATTGTGAGATGACACTTTTAATCTCACCACAGTCAAATGTTTTTAAAGTTCTGTTTAGAAAAGAATAACCCTCAGACATGACCTTTGTGGATAACAATGTTGGCATCCTTATGTTTAAATAATAATTTTTTTAAAAGATAAGTGGATCCAGGTATAGTATCTCAATTAGAAACAGGCACACTGTAAGTCCAGATGCTTTTAGTGTGACTCTGAATAGCTGGTATATAAGTGAGCATTCTAGTCACTGAATAGCAGGTATATTAGCAAGTGTTCAAGTAACTGAATAGCTGGTATATTAGTGAGTATTCTAGTCACTGAATAGCAGGTATATTAGCAAGTGTTCAAGTAACTGAATAGCTGGTATATAAGTGAGCATTCTAGTCACTGAATAGCAGGTATATTAGCAAGTGTTCAAGTAACTGAATAGCTGGTATATTAGTGAGTATTCTAGTCACTGAATTGCTGGTATAGTCACTGAATTGCTGGCATGTTAGTGAGCATTCTAGTCACAGTGAATAGCTGGTATATTAGTGAGTATTGTAGTCACTGAATTGCTAGTATATAAATGAGCATTCTAGTCACTGTGAATAGCAGGTACATTAGTAAGCATTCTAGTCACTGTGAATAGAGGATACATTAGTAAGCATTCTAGTCACTGTGAATAGCTGGTATATAAGTGAGCATTCCAGTCACTGTGAATAGCTGGTATTTAAGTGAGCATTCCAGTCACTGTGAATAGTGGATATATTAGTGACCATTCCAGTCACTGTGAATAGTGGGTATATTAGTGAGCATTCTAGTCACTGTGAATAGTGGATATATTAGTGAGCATTCTAGTCACTGTGAATAGTGGGTATATTAGTGAGCATTCTAGTGCTTGTAAATAGCTGGTGCACATGTGGAGAGCTCAGTGAGCTGTACATTCTTTTTTGGCATGTAAAATATTTTGAATGGTACTAGAATGTTGCTATACAGAAATACAGATGCATTGTTATCATTACAGTCAGTATCAAATTGAAATGAATTCAAGTTGAGGTAGATACATGTACATAGATTGATCAGTTGATATGTAGATGAGGCTTTTAAAACTAATTTTTCCAATTTACTTGGTAATTATTCAAACATTGACCAAGTGTCCTCTCATATTTTTCCTCTTAGCTTTGCCATGATATTTATGTGTGCATAAATTCAAAATTTCATACTGAGAACAAGGAAAATCACTTAAAAGATAAAATGATATCTTCAATTGAGCGGGGGGGGGGGGGGGGGGGGGGGGGGGGGGTTCAGGGATTTCCCTTTGAACAATCACTAAACATAAATTTGTTATTAAAGTTATAAAGTAAAATCTTGCAAGACCAAAAATCCTCAGGACCAAATAAAAATTTCAGTTTTGAGATGTTTTTCACTTACAGTGATCAGTTTTGTAATGTATAATTTGTATGCATGTAAATACATGTATAATAGTGCCAGAGATGGTGATGGCTTTAAAAAAGTTGTCGCCAAAATAATCGCAAATCTCAATATTTTGTCGCCAATTTTCAAAAAGTGTCGCCAATCAAGGAGTAAGTATTTTTCCATGTTTGTTAATGTAGTAGGCAATGAAAATTGAAAAAGATGGAGTATTTATTACTTTATTGACAGCAAACAATACAATACACAATATTACAGAATAAATCATTGCATGACTGTTTTGTATGCTTATTTATAATGTTTTGCACTATTCAAATGTTGTTTCATAAAAATAATAAAATCGAATGTCACATGAGAATGCATCGTGATTTTACGGCTGCCCACTTGCTGAATGCAATTTCAAAGTCGAAGTCTCCTTCACATTCGTACGTGCCGATTCTCATTAGATTCTCTCTCTTTGATGAACTTAACTTCAGACAAATTGGGTTGTTCCACTTAGTGTACTTTACCTATGGAAAATAGCCTAATGGGCTCTCCCTCAGCAGTGCTCAAACGATTTTACATGACACATCAACCTAGCTGTTGTGAGCCAATTCAATAAATCTGTTAAAGGTGTCTGTTTATCTCTGACCGCCTTACCTTTTAATTGTCTTTAAACAGTTGTATAAACTGACCGACTTTTTATCATATTAAATGATACACTGTATCCAGTTTATTACAGACTCAGTATTTATAAATTTCTTGTGTCGGCTGAACAGAGAATGTTAAGCTGCCTGTCTTAGCTAGACGATAACCGTTTATATTTCAGTGTCATAAAAATCCAAATGCTGTTAATTTTGTTAACTTAATCTTATGATGAGATGATTAACACGAAAAGTCTAACTTACGTTTACCCATTACAGTATACAGTTCTGATTGAGACTGAATTTTATTTTTTCATTTACTTCGTATTTATACAGAACAATTGTTACTTCAAAGGTAATCAGTTTTCTTTGAAGTTTCAGCAAAACTATTTTTTTTCTGGTACATTTTCCAAGCAAAAAAAAAAAAAAAAGGATTAGCGGTCGTTTGGTCCATTGTAGCCAGTCTGGTAGTATGACTATTGGAGTGTATCACCGCATACAGTACTCAGGCCAGATGTCAGCATAAGCGGTCAATATGAACAAAGGATTTGTTTATGTAACAATAGATAGATTCCAGTGCATTGTATACCCAAGTTTTCGGCTTCCTTTCATGGTGCCTTTGAATTCCTCCACTCCAAACCCAAGATTGTATATACAAGTTTTAACAGCCAAAAACATTGTCGCCCAAAAAATCGCCAGATGGTATATTTTGTCGCCAATCAGGAAACAAAATCGCAATTTGCGACATTGGCGATGCCCAGCGCGATCCCTGAGTGCCTGCTTTAATTTCATGACATATAATACACATTCCGTTATTTACATTTTTACTGTACTTATGTTTGAATTTTGTTTTAGTACGTGTATATGTGTATGAAACTTATTATGCTTGTAGGCCTTACAGCTGATTTGGGACCATTTGCTGGTCACATGGTCAATACAGTTTTTTATGGGATCATTTTAGAGTCAAAATGACACTTGGAATCAATTTTTTTTTTTCAGAGCTGAGGGTGTTTAAATTTATTGAGATAATTTAATTGAAATTTATAGAAGGAAAACTATGGGACAGAAAACTTTCACTTTTAGGGGATTTTGGTTTATCTTTACAAATTTCCTTTCCACACTGAAAGCATTGAAAAACCTTGAATTTTACAACTCATTAATATCCCAAGTCTTACACTGCAGAACATGATTTGCTCATAAAATCTGGAAAAAATATTCTGTACTATTGGATGCCTAGTCAGACTGGTATAAAGAGTAATGAAAGGGCAGATAAAACAGGCAAAGCTGCTCTGCAGTCACCCATTTCCAAATGGAAGATTCCATATACTAACTTCAAAATATTATATAAATCTGCATGTTCTATATACTTGGCAAAATATGTTAGACAGTCCTATGACAAAGGTAGTTCAGTCGACTCAAACTGAGCAGTCTGCTTCAGGTTTTGTTATCATCACTTTGTTAAATAGATTACACAGTTCTGAATTTTCAAAATGAGTTGGGTTTTTTTCTTTAAAAGTTTGCAACTTTATATACATTAAAACCATAAGAAATTATTGGTCATATCTACTGATTCAACATCTGTATTTATGATATCTCTAAGATTTCTCTGAAATAAGAAAATTATATAATTTTCCCAGTTTTATACCCCCACAAAGTTGATACTTTAATATATTTATGAATTTTCTCCATACATCGATGAAAACCAGTTAATTAATAATGTCTGTAAGCTTCTCTCTCTACCTTGGATTATTAGGCAGTCAGTCCAATTAACATTAATAATAAACTTTTTAATAATTATTATGAAGATGACAATACTGTCATCATTGTAAATTCTCTGTTTTTGAATACCTGAAAATTTTAACACAGACTTTCTGTCCTCGTGTGTGGATGCATCTGGTTACAATACTGATGGAGAAAAATGTTTAGGTCAGCAGAACTGTGTACTCAATTTCTATAACAGAACCTGAAGCAGCCTGCTCAGTTGGAGTAGACTGAGCTACCTTTGTCATAGGACTGTAAAATGTAAACTCCACAACAAGTTTTGAAACATTAAACCCATCATTTGAGAGTAGCATCCCTCATATGGAACAAATTGCAGAAATGAGTCAGCATTGTGTTGTTTGCATATAAAACACACATACCTGACTTGTGCATATCTCCTGAAAGGGGAACCTAGAACAGAATACATAATATGCCAATAACCATTGAACACATTCTTGTCATGTGTGTTTACTCTAGACCAGTGAGACAAGTATTTTTGATGTGAACTCAATTAAGAAGTATTTTGATGATGTACCACCAAAGAAAATTTTGGACCTTTTAAAGACTGTGATTTATATTAAAAAATTTGATTCTTTACTTAAAGGATTGTTACCTTTATCTTTTATGTTATAAACCTTGTTAGAGTTTTAACAAATTTACATTTGATCTTTTATCTTGTAAGACTACATGTTTACATTTATTTTGAACGGTTTACCATCCTAGCAATTTTTGCAATTTTTATGTACCATATTGTGGTTTTGGGACTTTACTTTTGATCAGCACTATATAGCCAGTATTGTGTTGATGTGCCAATAAACCCTTTACAAATATACCACACTTTAAAAGTGCAGAACATAGGACCTTGACATTAGTTTTCAAATACCTTAGTAGGCAAAAACTTGCCTGATTTCAGTTTTTATCACTGTCAAAAAAGTGATTGATTTACATTTCTTGAATTATTTTCTCACTGTATGCTAATGCATATTTAAAATTCTAGCCTGCTGTAGAGTGTTGAAGATAGTTACATGATGGTTTATCCAACACTAATAATTAAAATTACTGTATAGTGTGAGAATAATGTGGCAGAGCATGGACTAACCTTGTCATCATTCATAGAGGCATGGACTAACCATGTCATCATTCATAGAGGCATGGACTAACCTTGTCATCATTCATAGAGGCATAGACTAACCTTGTCATTATTCATAGAGGCATGGACTAACCTTGTCATGATTCATAGAGGCATGGACTAACCTTGTCATCATTCATATAGGCATGGACTAACCTTGTCATTATTCATAGAGGCATGGACTAACCATGTCATCATTCATATAGGCATGGACTAACCTTGTCATCATTCATAAAGGCATGGACTAACTTTGTCATCAGTCATATAGGCATGGACTAACTTTGTCATCATTCATAGAGGCATGGACTAACCATGTCATCATTCATATAGGCATGAACTAACTTTGTCAACATTCATAGAGGCATGGACTAACCTTGTCATCATTCATATAGGCATGGACTAACCATGTCATCATTCATATAGGCATGGACTAACCTTGTCATCATTCATAAAGGCATGGACTAATCTTGTCATTATTCATAGAGGCATGGACTAACCTTGTCATCATTCATAGAGGCAGAAAATTCAGCATTATTAATTTTACCTGATCCTAATAACACACAACAATGGAAATATCAGTTAGCCGGTTTCATATATTTGACTGTAACATTTGGTATAAAATAAAAGGGTATTCCCCTTTCTGTCAGATAGACTTTTCCTAGCAGGTAAACACAGTTCTGTAATATAGATCATGTAGCTCGAGGCACATACAGGATGAATTTTGTTTATGTTTGTTTTGGTAATGTGACAGTTTAGTTTAAACTTTGTAAAGATGCAGGAAATGACCTGTGGAATAAAGTGAGGCCTTGACAACATTTTTTATTTCATATCCTGCACTCTGTGATTCCATGCACTGACAATAGTGTAAAATCTAATTAAAATGTCAAAGTTCTTTACTTTTTCTATTGGGCAAAAATGCACATATATGTATGTAGGAAAACTGTATATTATATGTTGTCCAGATTCTCTTGTGCTGAACACTTCGGATATGCAAATGATTGAATATGTGTAGTCTTGAGGTTTCTTTTCAGTATGATGATCTTTGATCTTTCATGGATAAATACAGAGTGCTTTTTCTGATGTTATACTTATTCCTGTTGTGAAAAGCAAATATGGTGATATCATGGACAATGTTAATTACAGACCTATTGATATCATGGACAATGTTAATTACAGACCTATTGATATCATGGACAATGTTAATTACAGACCTATTGATATCATGGACAATGTTAATTACAAACCTATTGATATCATGGACAATATTAATTACAGACCTACTGCTCTTGCTACCATAATTTCAAAATTTTTTTAACATGCTCTTTTGAAATGATACCAGGTTGATGAATTATGATCATCAATCAATCTGTATTTACAAAGCATCATTTGTACTAAATACATTTATTTGCATTCAAGGAAGCTGTGCAGTATGATGTAGCTCATGGTAGTCCTGTATATATGCTTGTTTTATAGATGCTTTAAAGGAATTTGATAGGGTCAGACACAAGAAACTCTGAAATTTCTGGATAAGGGTATCCCAGTAGGTATTGTTCACTTTTTGTGTCACTGATACAGTTGTCATTTATTCTCTGTAAGATGGAGTAATGCCCAGTCAGTTGTCTTTCAAGTAACAAATGTGGTTAGATAGGGAGGAGTGTGCCATTTTCTCATTAACATTTATATTGATGACCTGGGAGATTATGTACACGTAAATCTTATGTAGGTTGTTGCATCCATGGTGCATGTCTGAATCACTATGGCTATGCTGATGATATGTCCATGATTGTCCCTACTGTGAGAGCTTTGCTGCAGTAACTGTTAACCATATGTAACGATTATGCTATTGAAAACGATATAATGTATAATACTAAAAGAATGGTTGTAAGATATTTAGACATAATCATTTTGACATTCCTGTAAAACCCCAGTTTGTATTGAATAGAAACATTTTACACTTTGTTATGAAATTCACCTATCTTGGCCATGTAATTTCTGCACACTTATTTGATGAAGAGGATATTTTGAATTGGAGCAGAGCTCTCTGTGTACATGCTAAAATGTTAATATGGAAATTTAGTACTTGTATCTACTCTATAAAGGTTTTATTTTTTGAAACTTTACTGTACCTGTACAAACTTGTATTGCTTCATGCTTTGATGTAAAGTTTTGAGACAGTGTATATGTAAAATAGCTGTCTGCTATAACAATGTTAAAGGTTGTTTTTAATTATCGAGTGTGTCATTTCATTTTGTGATAGATCATATCCCCACTTTTTTTGTTTAAATTATGTGTAAATGGATATATGGCTGTAGTGTTTTGACTGTTGTCTTGCAATTGTATAATTTCACAATTTGATGCATACCTGGAATCATGATTGATTAAGTATTGGAATAGTCAGCTATTCCATTTTAGAATATAAAGCTGATCCTGCATACTGTAGGAAATCTAGTCTAATATCATGTCTGTGCTTTCATAGTTTTGTTTTTGTCTTTGCAACCTTGTATATATTATTCTATGGACATTTTGTCAGAATAAAAGAATTTGATTCACTTACTGCATCAGAAAATGACGAAAACAACACAGCATATTATAACCTTCATTTAAGAACATTTTAGATGTTTTTATGCCAGTTGACAAAGTATAAAAAACATGTTGATAAAGTATAAAAAACATGATTTTGCCTTTTTATCCCCCCAGAATATATCTCCAGCCATAACAGTGGAGAGTTTACAGAACTTCTTGGAGGTTGTGACAAGGACATTCCTGGTTTCATTGTATTTCCATCCAGCTGTTACCAGCATTTCTTTAGCTGTTTTTGATGAAGAAATAGCAGGTGTGTATTTCTCAACAATAAAAACTCAAGGGGCAATAGCTCAGTTAGTTATGAAAGTTCATCACATAGTAGACATCAATGATTATAATATTAATATGTTATTACTTTTATTTAGTTACATTCATTTATTACTAATTGTGTAATTGCTAAATGATTTTGTAATTTTCATCTTGCAAAATATTGTTTTATTTAAGATCTAGAAGAAGTCCAGCAGAAAGCTCAGAAGAGACCACTTGAGAAGACAGTATTAGATTTACTTCCCCTTGGTGGCAGTAGTGGTCTCCTCCTGTCCGATATCTCAGGACCTGTTGGAGATGATGGACTAACTTTATACTTTGAGAGTAAAAAATGCGGAAGCCCAGGTGTAGATGTGGACAATTGTAAACTGTTGTCAGATTTTAATATTTGTATCATACAAATGACTGTTTCTCCAGAGGGTGAGACTATCTGTTTAGCTAGTTAACTTGCTAGTTATCTATCTATCTATATATCTATATCTATGATGTTCTAAGTATGTGTGTACATATATATATACAGTGAAACCTCTCAAAACCCAAAAAAACTTGGGACCAAATTTAATTTTCTGTTTGAAAAGTTTGCAGTTTACTGAGCGTTTCATGGATGTAAAAGAAATATATGCTTTCTTATACGTGCTTATGTGACGAGAGAGAGAGAATGAATGTAATTATGAGAGAACATCTATGTATTTGTTAGAGTGCACAAATTATAAAAGATGTTTATTTTTTAGCATTTAATGAAAAATTAGCCGAGCTGAACAACATACATTCCTTTTGAAAATCACATTTATTCACATGAATAAATACGGTTGTTCCACATAGAAGTACAGTCCTCATATCAAGAAACATTTAAGGAATGAGATACCTTTATAGTTTTACTATACATCAGTTAGAATTATGAATGATAATCTATAATTTGTAAATAGTCTATATAATTCATAATGTTCCTATGCCAAATTTGTCTCCTAGTTTCTTCAGTGTAGGTTTTGTCACAGATTCATACTCATTGATCAGACTAATTTTATCATGTTAGGATAGTTCAACCCTACGATGCTTAGCTGGTTGTTCTAACATCTTGACATGCAAGTGAAGACAAATGACAGTCGTGGCTACATGTACTTAAATACATGTATGTAATGATTTTTCTCCTTTGAAAATAATTTAGTGAATCTGACTTTTAGAAAACTGTTTTTTCGGTCTCTATTGGCAAAGCATCAAAAGCAAGTTTGCATGCCTGCCTAATAAATCCCTGGTATTTAATTTTAAAAAAAAACAACATTCTATGGATCAGTTGTACAAATGAATAGAATCAATCGCAATTAGATAATAAGCAGATAAACATAATATTTCTTAAATGGCTTATCTACAAGCATTTAGTTATTAATAATTTACCTTTAAAGCTGCCTCTTTTTTATGGTACAAAGACTTTGGATTAGCCTATTGTCAGAACTAATAAGTGTTGGCACACGTTTAGCCTAGCGAACCTTTGGGACAAATTCTCACCAATAAGCCTACTACAGTATTTGCTAACCATAAATAGTCTGGTCCTGTCTGTCAACAATTTAGCAGCTAAAATACATTTCCAAGTTTGAAGTGAGTTTCAGTTGGGGGGGGGGTAGTGCAAAATTGAAATTTGGGATCAAAATTTGTCTTTCTTTTTGGAGTAGAGGGGTTTCAGTTTACTGGGGGAAAAATAATGATATTAAAGAAGAAAGAAATTCAAGACCCCTCCCCTCCCCCTGAAAAAACAACACAAAAAATGATTTGATCTTGAGAGGATTCTGGTATACTGCGGCTTCAGCTTTGAGGGGTATCATATGCATCTTAACAACATTATAATTTTTGTACCAGTGGTATACTTTTCTAGGATGATTGGGAATGGGACTTGGGCTCATGAGTTTGGGGGGAAAAAATGATGTGAACTGGGGATACATTTTCAGGAGTTAGTGTCTAAAATTCAGAATTTTAAAAATATTTTTAAACATGTTCAGTTTGATGGCGGCTCTTTATTAGCCCCTAAGGACTCACAAAAGAGCACTCCTGCTTTAATGACAAGAAATTGACGCAATAAATGTGCGGCTGTCACAAATAGAAGAAAGTTCACTGTCATACATATTACAAGACAGAACATGTTCAGGTCCAACCACTATCAATAACAATATTGTCACCCTTTATTGTTACAAAAATTATGATTTATTTATTGCTTTCAGATGCTTATCATATTTGATACATATAACTCATCTGAATCAGATATTCAGTTGAATCCATTCATATGAATATTGAATGGTGGAATTTGTTCACAAAGAAGTGTGTTTAGGAGAGGGAATAAAATGAATTAATTATATACTGTTTCATATATAGATTGCACTTTTTTAACCTGAAAATTCACACAGATAATTCAGATTTGTATTCTGTGAGCTCTTTTTTGTGTAAAGCCTTGAACATGCATATACAATGTAACGTGCATATACTATATAACATGCATATACTATATAACATGCATATACTGTGTAACATGCATATACTATGTAGCATGCATATACTGTGTAACATGCATATACTATGTAGCATGCATATACTTTGTAACATGCATATACTATGTAGCATGCATATACTGTGTAACATGCATATACTATATAACATGCATATACTGTGTAACATGCATATACTATGTAGCATGCATATACTTTGTAACATGCATATACTATGTAGCATGCATATACTATGTAGCATGCATATACTTTGTAACATGCATATACTATGTAGCATGCATATACTATGTAACATGCATATACTATGTAACATGCATATACTATGTAACTTTGTTATCTTTATAAAGCTCTTACAATAGCTTTGTGGTTTAAATTAGCATTTTCAAATAACTGTTATACCATACTGACTCTGCTTTTTCATACATTCTTATTTTGTGTACACCAACAATTCATTTCTTATACTGTAACTTTTTATACAGTGAATATTTTCTTAATTAAAATTTGGCAAATTTCGTACTTAGAAAGAGCAGAAAAGTTTAATTACAAATATCAATATTTACCTAAGTTTTTCATACACCTAAAATCAATAATAAAAGCCTAAAAAAAATGGCATACAGTACAGAATTTTTTATATTCTTTTTAGGTCCTTAATTCCACTCTGACAAAAGAAAAGTTCAAGCATTCTTCATGTTTATACTTTTCTTTTCCCCTTAGTTTTAAAGAAGATAGTGAATAAATCAGACCATCAAACTGGAGGTGTTACATTTGCAGTGGAGCCCTATTACCCCAGCTTTCATGATCCAGTTTTGATAACTTTACAAAGCATAGACATAAAAGCTGTCAGGTCTAACATGGCCAACAAGTCCACAGGAATTGCCACTCCAAAACCAGCAGTACCGCATAAACCCCCAACTACCAGGCCACTTAATCCAGAATCCTCTGAAACTCATAGTCCAGTTTTGAAACCAACTGGCCTTCAGAATAATTCACCAGAGTCAATGCATCCTAACCGACAAGAAAAAAAAGGATTCAAAGCTTTCGCAAGGAATGAATTTGAAAAGCCTGCAGAGCTTGCTTCCTCTAGACCATTGATATGGGGGCCAATTGTTCAAGAATTGAAATCATTCCCCTTTCACACTGGACCATATTCACCACATTATAACCATGAGCAGAATGCAGGTTTTGCTGGTGGGGAGCCTGAGGAACAGTCATGGGGGAAGGATATACAGAATACAAGTCCCATATCTCAGTCTAGCAGTGAAGCAGAAAATGAAATCATATTTTCCAATAACTTAGATGATGAGACAGTACCAGTTCCTCCTCAACCATTCAGGTCAAGTGAAAATTTACAGTTAGCTTCATCAAACTCTGACACAAATGAGTACAGTACCAAGTCACTGAATTTGCCAAATTCTAAATTGTCTCCTCCAGATGCCAGGGAACCACAGGCTTACAAAAAAGATCGACAGAAACCTTTATCAGGAGGCCTGAAAATATTTACTGACTCTCTATCCCCTTTTTCAATCTCTCCAGCAGTCTCAAACCCCATTTTTTCCCAAGATGGACATTTTTCAATGCCTGGTGTGCACCCTTCAGAAGAAACACAGGAAACATACACAAAGGTTGCAGAATCTTTCAATCATAAAAAGTCTGGATTACCTGAGCCTCATTCCAATAATACTAAAATATCTCCAATAGCTGCAGTTTCTCCTATGAGACAAGGTCAAAGTGATGGTGAAAGTCAGGGTCATATGGATGCAGGGGAGGAATCTGAAACTGTGCCCTTGACCTTGGAAAAGATTATGCTTCTGAGAATAGACGCCTTTCCAAAGAAATGTAAACCGTGCAAGATTACCTTGGACACCAAACAGGAGCTGGTAAGATTCATTGGACAGAAAAATGATGTTCAAACGGCCAAGTTGAAAATGTTTGAGACTCTTGAAAGAAAAAAAGAAATGACGTCCTCTTCAGAATTAACAGAATTGCATAAGAAACTGTTTGGCTTGCAAATAACTAAGAATGCAGTGAAAACCATGCTAAAATCCAAACACATCTATGCTGTTGTTTTGATGAAGGAAGACAATCATCTACATTCATATGCTCTTAAAGATTCTGAAGCTAAGAGTGGTCTTGATCTGATTGAACAAAGTTTGGTTCAGTCCACTGTTAATTTGAGGGAGGGTCAGGATAAGCTACTAGCTGGAAGTGAGTGGACCAATCTAATCCAGGGTATAGAGCAAAAACACAAAATCAAGATTCAGCAAGACACAAGGAAGGTGGAGGTTGGAGGTCTCAACCAAGTTGAAGTGGACCAAGCTAAAATTAGAATCATTAAATTTTTGAAGCAGAAGACTCCACAAAATACTTTCAAGGAGACAATATATGGTGCCATAGCACGATGCTTCAAGGCAGAATTGGCAGATGGTGTGAGAGAGAAATTGAAGTAAGAATTTTTTACCTTTAAAGTAATTTTTTCCAAAATTCCTATATATTTTGTATATTTCTTATTTTCCCTTTTCCAGAAAATTTTCAATAAAAGAAATATATTGATAATAAATGAGTGATTACAAAAGTAATGAATGACTGCTAATTTGAAAGTACATAGATATGGTCCAGATAATTAATCATATGTATTAATAAAAACAATCATAAGAACAAATTTATATATCTGGTAGTATTTTGGCTGATCTTATTTTTTTTCAAAGAAAACATTAGTTGAGACTAGTAAGCTGTTATTAAAGTTAGTTCTTACATAATGAGGCCTTTGATCACATGCAGTTTATTTGCTTCAGTCATACAAAAACATAAAAATTGCATGCACTGTTTGAGTAGAAGTTTTTGTACTAAAAAGTCCACTTTTTTTAGGTATCTTGTAAATAATTGATATACTTACGTGATTGACCATGCAGGAATAATGAACATACAGTATATACTAAATAATTGATATACTTACATGATTGACCATGCAGGAATAATGAACATACAGTATATACTAAATAATTGATATACTTACATGATTAACCATGCAGGAATAATGAACATACAGTATATACTAAATAATTGATATACTTACATGATTGACCATGCAGGAATAATGAACATACAGTATATACTCACTTATAAGTCAATTCCAACTTCAAACAACAACATAGGTCATGATTTGCCATTGCATAATGCGCCAGCAGATCAGGGTCTATGTAATTTGTTCTACTTATTAGTCCTAACAAACTGCATAGACCTGGATCTGCCGGTGCATTATACAATGGCAGATCTGGATCTATGCAGTTTGCAGTTGTACTCAAACTTATAAGCATGTATATACAGTACATGCATTGCTGTGTGCAAACATATTTACTAGAGCAGTCATTAAAGACTCTGGATCCTAAGGTTCAGGCTCTTTAATCGTGCTTGGGCAAACAGTTGCACACAGTAAGCTGTACGATCTCTTTTTTTGTTGAGCTTATAATTATTCTGTCAGACACTCATCAGTTACATCAGGCATGTGCAACTGACCTGGTTTTATCTGGTTACATTTGCATCATACAGGTACATTTAAAATTACTATCCAACCTGCGTACATTTAAAATCACTATCCAACCTGCGCCCTGGCGGAAGTTGCACATGCCTGAGTTACATAAACTATTTAATTTGCAGGAGTGCTGGTGGTAACTTGAAACTGCAGGAGTTGCCTCCCCATAGTGGGTCAGATAAGTTCCAGCTGGAGGTGGAGATCCTTGGTTCTGATGTGGAATTAGAAATCTTCAGAACAGCTTTAAAAAGCATCTGGCATGAGAAACTGGATTTCCACAAAATGTGTAATTCAGGTAAGAAAAGGTATACAAGATGCAAGTAGTGTAAATGTTCTGGTATACATGATCATTAACATGTTATCAATGAGATTATTGCATTACAGTATTTCAATCATGATAAATACACAGGTCCAGCATATTAAATTTGTCAAAAGAAGGGTGTGTATTGTAGGGGACTCATCATCAGACAAAGATACCCATAGCAAATACTAGTGCCAAATTTTGTTTTTTGGGGAGGTGAGTGGGATATTGTTATGCATGGACTTAGATAGTTCTTATGATTACTTGGTGTAACATTTAATTGCAACTTTACTTAGGTCATACTCAAGTGTTCAGTTCACAATGCAAATATAGCAGAGAGAATGCTGAGATTTATATTTAGATGGGAGAAATACTCAGCCAGATCAAGGCTGAAAGTATGTAATTTCAGAATTCCAGATCAGTGCTCTTAGTCTATCATCTATCCCCCACCCCACCCACACTGAATAATAGAAAAAATTATGAATATACAAACATTGTAGTCAAATCTGGAATCTGGCTTGTCTGTGTTTGATCCGGATCCGGGTTTCATATTAGATTCAGTGGAATTGGTCAGGGAACGAGTCTAACTTTTACAGGAGTACCTCGGTCTGTTTAACTTGATCATATTTTTCATGCAAAATGCTTGCATGATCAAACTGGTGCTTACAGCATTGTCTAGAAATGACATCAAACAAACAAAAACGCTTTGAAGATGAAAGGGACAATAAGCCTCTTAAAAAGTTTAAACAGTCAGCAGAGAAGTATAAAAAGGAATATTCAGATTCTTTGGAAAAAAGTAGGAAAGGCAACAGTTATGTTTATTGGACATCATGTGTTGATTTGAGTATATCTCAATTGGTGGGAGAAACGATTGCCATTGCAACTTGAAATTGAAAAAACAAAACAAGAAAAAACATACCTAAAGATTATGTCAAGTTGAGAGATCTAGCAAGAAGCCTCTGAGTCCATGAGGTTTGGAACTGCAGTTTCTGAACTGTACCGGCCTGAGGTAATTAATGTCTAAGTGTACTTTACAAACTTCTTTAGTTGAACATGTTTGCCTTTACTGCATTTGTCTCAGATCACACTTCTGAACTTTTTAAATGCATGTTTCCACATTGACAATTATAGCAGTACATGATATATTGTTAAACCTTACTGAAAAGCTTTCTAACATATGGAAAAGTTTCAACTGCGTTACTGAGAAGGTCTTACTAGGCTTGGCAGATCTGTGACAGACATAACGAGGCTCAAAATCAAACTCTTGTCCAGTGTGTATGACTGGTCTTTATAGGTAATTCTGCATTCAGCACAAATTGCAGTTGTGGAAAAAATTGCCTGGCCAGACCACAGCTTGAATATAACATCTCCCTTAGACTCTGCATGTGCGCTGTAATTACCTAATCCCCAAGATATTTGAACTTGGGACATTTATTGGGGTTTTTTTGTGCTTAATATCACAAAATGAAGCAGATTGAAATGATATGATTACATTGTATAGCATTACTTGTTAACTCAGTTTATTTTAGTGCTGTGAGAAATTGGAAGTTAGATGATGTGATTGCAACTTCTGTTTTTCATTGTATAATGAACAATGAAACTGTTTATGCAACTTTATTTTAGTAATTACAGCACTGAAAAAGAAAGTGACCAAAAAGTATACACACTTGAAAAATAATTGGGAGATTTATAACCTGCTGGAAATTGACTTTGCAATCTTGCTATTTCAGAATTCCCTTGAATCATCAATAAATGTATCATAGTGCAAAAAAAATAACTCTGCAACATGATTTTGCTTGATTTTTATGAGAAGAGGAATCTCTTGTCTTTTAGCCAAACTGGTGCTATTGCTTTGAGGAGATATAATAACAGGATACTGTTTCCAATGCTTTTTCTTTGTAATGGTCCTTATTTTGACACATATTTAATATAGCCTACAGCAAGATGAAGCACACCAAATAATGAATCTTCTTGTACTTGTGAATTGCTTAGACAAGTAATTATAGAAAATTATGTGTTTCAAAAAAGATTCATTACTGCAACATTTTACCTGATTGATTGGCTTTAACATTTAGTTCTCGATTGTTTTCTTGCCAGATGTGTTTATATGAGTATAGAATGATTTTTACAGCAAAACTTTGCCAAAGTCACCAGCTTTCATAGATGTCAGAAAATAAATGTTGTTTGGATGTATTGTTTATGCACAACTTATTAATTATAAAAGAAAATCTTTTTATTTCCAGATGATGATATACAACTTGTAACAGCAGCCCTCTCTAGGAAGGGGAAAGACTTTCTTAAAAGTTTTGAGGGACGTCATTGCTGCTATATTGACCTAACCTTGCCAAGAGGCATTAAGTTTGAGAAACCCGGCAAACATTCAGCACCTTACAGAAAAAGGTAAAACACAGTACTTCAAAATACAGTAAAACCCGTCCTATCAGTCACCTATACTCAGTGGTCACCAGATCACAATGGTCATTCTAATTTCCCCCCGGCAAATTTCCTATATAAATGTCCTGTATTAAACGGTCACCTGCCTTACGTGGTCAGTGGCCAGATGTTTCCTAACCAAACAATGGTTTCTTCCTGCCTTAAGCGGTCACTGGCACGTATTTACAGCAGTGACCGCTCAGTCTTTAGCTTCATGAGGAAGGCATCATTAAGATAAAGGAATATCATGTGAATCGATGTGCAAACATTTCTTATCTCGCTAATACTTGCCGTACTCCAGTCACGTTCACAGTGTAACTCAAAGGTGTCACTATGTCAAATTCGAAAACGAGGCAATTTTTATCAATAGGGTAGAGGGTTGAAGCAATTCATTTCCTGGATGGTGGGAAAAGTAGTTTTGTTATCACAGCAGAAATGGAAGTCACCTTTTGTGCCAGTGTGACAGGTATAGTTTGCTATCTTCATCTATTTCCCTGTGAATTAAAGCTATCTCTGAAGAAAAAAGTTTGTCTTTGAGAAGAGATACGAGTTACATCCCCTTTCATTAGGGTCAGGGGTCATTCAGTAATCAAAATTTGTCTGTAAAGGCAGATGAAGTTTCAGTTCATGGATCACAAAGAATAGCCATATATGGCTTCCTTTGATTTCCTATTCATAACAGGCTTCTAAAATGAGCCGATTGTCCTTTGATCTCGGCGAGTTGAGCAACTGACTAATCCAGACATTGTTTTTAAAGCATGAACAAACTAAGATCAGTGATTATTTTAAGTCCGTGATGATTTCATTTATAGGATGGATTAAAGTGAGCAGGATACAGTTATCTATTGTGTGGAACATGAATTTGGAAGAGAACAACATATAGAAATTAATTTAAAATTTTATTGTACAATGCACATAAAACAATCTTTATAACGTAATAATATTAATAATAATAATTAATAATGATAATGATAATTGGTGCATGGTATTTGTTCAAAAGCCAATTTTAAAAGGTGAACCTGTGTACAGAAGTCACCTGTGTGCAATGGCCAATTTTTCCTTTTCCCATGAGTGGTCACTAGTGACAGGTTTGACTGTACAGTAAAATTATTCACCAGCATGGTATGTACGTATGATAGGTTTTTATACCTACCAGTTGAAATGAGCTTTTCTACCATGGTCTCTGAGATGGGGTGAGAGGTCCAAGGTCCCTGAGAATGGGGTGAAAGGTCCTTGTTACTAAATTGTAAATTACAGAGACATTTTCAAATATTTCTTTTAACCAAAATTTGTGTGATCATTGCAGTGATAATAGGGACATCTGGATTTGGTCACATCCAGTTGTATACACATCCATCTGCCTATCTGACATTCCTGAGAAGCGTGTTAGCAAAATTGTGCAAAAAAACATTCATTGTAGAAAAATGAAATTTTGCTTGCATATTTGTATCCATATGCATCTGACCTTACTAGATATTTGGATCATTAAAGCATTTTTAACTTTTTGTTGTTACAGTTTTGAATGCATACATTTTCTTGACAAAAGCCTTGTTAGGATAATCAAGCAAACAATAGGGCTTGTTCAGTATACAGATAAATAATCAGAGTTTTCTCAGACCTTTCCCACCCCATGTTTAATTTGACAGTTACATCCCACCACAACCTAACTGTTGAAATATCTATAATGGAGTTGAAAGGTCAGTGGAAAGTCAGACTAATCGATAAACCGGTATATATTGATCTTATGTGCCGATAACTAATAATCATTCTCAACTGTATCAGTTGTATATAAATTTTAAAATTCCAAAAATGCTCAACTTGATATCAAAAATTATGTTCAGTAAACAGAATAAATCAATAAACAGCTGTTTTCTGTATGAATTATCAGTTACATAGTAATTACAGGAAGTACAAAAATTTGACTTTGTAGAGCTACATGTATTAGTCTTAGTTTGGCGTCTGTTAAACTGATAAATCTTCCCCCCAAAACAAGATCTATATTTCGATGGTCGTTATCAAAAACAAAAACGACCATCAGAATTAAATCTTATTATTGAGACAAACGTATTTGATTTATGCATCTGTCTGCACTTAATGATGCAGCTAGTGTGTTCCTATATCCTTGGTAAAGGGAACATTTCATTGTAATTTAGCACAAATAACAATATACAGGAAAACATGCTTGAACAGCATTAAAGGTTTCTCTTTAATACATATCATTATCCTGTGTGAGCTGCAATACCTAACATTAGTAAAATCCACATGCAGTAGACAAATGAAATTTGGTAGGCATATTTATATTCATATGTACATGATCTGATTAAATTAAATATTTATATTCATATGTACATGATCTGATTAAATTTTCAGACTACTGCAGTAATTTTTCCTTTTTTGACACATTTTAGAACTTTTTGTAGTTTGGATTTTTTTTTTTTTTTACACAAGTCTTGTTTGCACAGATAACCACAATTCATTTGAGAAAGAATAATGAAATTTGGTAGGTTTATTTCCATTTGTATGTAGATGACCTGATAAGATTTTGATGCCATTATAGCAATTTGTAAATTTTTTACACATTTTTTAAAACTTTTTTAACAATTCGTCACAGTTAAGCAAAAACCACTTTAGATACACAAATTAAATTTGGTAGGCATGTATGTATGCATAATTATATGACCGGATTAGATTTTCATGCCATTTCTCAAATTTGTTTTACATTTTTGAACTTGTGCATTATCCGTACAATTAAATCATGTTAATAGACCAAGTAATTTAACTATGTGGTAGAAATTTCATGAAAATTGGATGTGAGATGTTAAAGTAATAAAGATTGTAAACTGTATATGTTATATTGTAAAAGCCTCATCGATGACTGACATGGCTTTAGTTCAGCCACCTAACCATGCAAAAACATGTGGAACCCAAATTGGTTGATTAAAATGGTCACTGGGCCAGTTGAATATCTGTTTTGTGAAAGTTTATTGGCTGCAGCATCTCTTGGCAGAGAGGTTATTAGACAAGTCAAATGTTAGTGCTGTGAAACAATCAATTTAACAAATCCTGACAGAATAAAAGAATATTAAAATCAATTTACCCATCAAATACACTTTTGTGGTTACTGAGTTTTGGCCAGGTGAATAATGCCAAATGTCAATCCATCTGTCAAAACCAAACTCAGCTTAAAGTTTAAGATCCCAGTATAGAAATCCTAGTCTTGTATTTTTATCATTTAGGACTGCATGTTATGTTTTTTGGAAGGGTTTATCTTCCTAATGTGTTGGTAACTGTACTGAAAAAAATTTATTTGCAATAAAGAAAATTATCAATGAGATGCAGGCAATAAATTTTGACAATTAAATTTCTACATGAATGCAATATTTCTGTTCGAAACAATACTTCTGGCAATAATTAGAAAATGAAAAATAATAAAGTTAAGTAAACTTCAAAAACCATTAACCTAGTAATCCATATCCATTCAGTTGTCCCTTACTGTAAAGTACTTCAGTATATCACAGTCTTTTTTATAAGGCAGGTACGGTCATGGATCCCATTAATATAATAGTAATTTAATTCTGCGTGTAATGCACCCCAGCATAAGGCAACCTCACTGATAACATAGTACACTTTTATGGTTCCTTTGAATAGTATGTAGTGAAAGAATCTAACACTGTACAGAAAAACCAGTTTATTTAGATACATAGGAACAACGAAAAATTTTCCTTGGGGAAACATGTCTTTTACGTAGAGCTAGATCAGTAAGTGAAATTGAGTAGAAGGTTTTCTGTTGTTATCCTTTATCTGTATGAAGGTGTCCAATACTGCAGGTTTTTACTGTAAATTTCACCCAATGTTTGTCATCATACATTAGCTTTTTGCTTCAAATAATTTCCTTGTAGCATAGCATGCTTGTATCAAACTGTACATTTTGTTTGTTTTTGACACTACCTCTTCAGAACGAATATTGATTCCCCATCTAGACAGCATGCAGTGAAATCTGATAATTCCCAACCAATGGTGCATTTGAAAGGTAAAAAGCATGCTCCTCCAACCAAAGCTCAGAGGTATTTTAAAGAGCACAGATTTCAGAGAGCAGACTCAGCACCAAATTTCTTCCATGCAGGACCACTGCAATTTCCAATAAAGCCCAAATCAAGTCTGCCAACAAGAGATGAGCATCTGAAAAGACACAGAACAGATGACAGTCTTTCTCACCCAGATATCTCTGAACCAGCTAGTCTACAAAGTGTACCACATACATCCCACTTAGTGAGATGGCAGCACAAAATCAGACTTGAAGATGTTCAGCAGGCTGAGCCTAGAGTTATGCATAGAAATAGACATCAGCAACACATGGTTTCAAAAGGAACAGAGGAAAATTCTGATGGTATGAGGAGAGGAATTCAAATTGGGCAAATTTCTATTGTTGTGAAGCAAGGAGATATTGTAAAGGAACAGGTATGTTAGTCAAGATCAAGAAATCAATCATCAAGAGAGAAATGTGATAATTTGCATCCCAGTTTTGTTTTATGATTTGGCTGTCTCATCATAACATACAATTCTATGTTTTCTCCTACAATCTATGCTTATTTGCCCTTCTTGATGGTAACTTGGCAGATTATTACACTCATTCTTATACATTTTTGATGTAGACTTTACCCATGTGTGGGCAGCATGTGGGATTTGCAGAGTTCCTGCCCACAAAATTCTGATCCTGATAGTGGGATTTCTCAATCTCACACCAGTGCATAGAATGAATTAATAGAATCTTTCATATGAATCAGTGTAGGATAGGAAAATGCCACCCAAGGGTCAGAATTTGTGTGTCAGACACGAGGCTTTGCATGAAGCATAATGAAGGATTCTTTTTCTCACATTTCTAATAAAAAAATGAGGGTCAAATTAAAAATGGCATATTGTGAATACTGATGTAACTTTCAAACAACAAAACATCCATTTAAAATTTCCTTACCTTCAGATAGAGTGTAAAAAGTTAGGTTTACACTGAAAAATTAAGTGTAAACTTTAAATGACATTTTAACACACTTTAGCTTTCAGAGAACAGTGGTTGAAATGGCTGTGGTACTGGCAATACACAGAATCTGAATTGTGTACTGCAGATAAATTGAGCAATGAAACAAATGTGAACAGGCAAAAAAATAAAGTCTACTCTTATCGAAAAGATTAATTGAGACAGACAAAAAATAATGAAAAATAGTCCTCGATTCAACTTTGATCTAGAATTGATTTACCCTTCAGAAATAATAATGAGAATAAGATTTTTACAAATTAACATTTACAACATCTTTTCAACTGAAAATTGAACTAAAGAAGCTGTACATGTATCTAGGTTGATCAGTACGAAATGGCCTGTTTGCAGGACACTTAACTTCAACCACTGCTTGCTTTAGTACATAAATGTGTTGCAATTAATGTTTATCTTGATTATTGTGAAAGAATGTTAAGAGTGATGATGGAAATCGGGTAGTGTTTGTTACATTGCGTGCACTATGCTCGCAGTAGACAGTCAAAATAGTCAACGAGTCTGGATAAAGGTCACGTGTGAGATGGGATTTAGCTATCCTGCACTGGTGTTCTACACTGGAAAACATGATCATACACATATAGGAATGTGAGAATATTTTTCTCTTTATTTTAATCAAATATGAGTGATGAAAAAAAGATGGTAGGTCATTGTTAAACTGTTGCTATAGAAAGACAGTATTTCTAAACTTTTGCATCTTTGGATAGAGCATAATAAGTTTCGTTTATAAAAACTTTATTGTAAACAAGAATTGCTGTTTATTCTCTAGAAAAATTGAATATTAAAAATGCTAGAAATAATCCAGACATTCGTGTTGTCATAAGCGTAGTAGTGTCACTGAGTGCACTTATGTGGAATAGACATGACCCACATGGCTTTCTTACACATTTAGACTGTGTCACACATATATAGGAATGAAAGAAAATCCTTTCTTACACATTTAGACTGTGTCACACATATATAGGAATGAAAGAAAATCCCTTCTTACACATTTAGACTGTGTCACACATATATAGGAATGAAAGAAAATCCTTTCTTTCATATTTATACATTTTTTAATTACTTTGACCATAACATGAAATTGATGTTGTTTAGTCTTTGTCCCAAAAATTGCCAGTTACAACTGTGGTAAATGCAATTTATCCACCATTATGATCGTAACCACATTATTTGATACAGAAATGAGAGAAAATACTATATATGGGGAAATGTCCATATTCTTAAATTTGTTTGAAAATACGATTGTGGAAAAATCTGCATGTTTAAATGTTTAATGTTTGGATTTTGGCACTTTTTAGTAGAAATTGTTTTATCCCCTGATTGTTTATAAGGCAAAAATTTTGTCTATTTTGGTCTTGAAAGCAAAAGTTCACACAAGTTCTCACCCAAAAAACAAATGGAAATTTCCCCATAAACAATAACCAATTAAATGTGTTGGTGATGGATAGGGAATTCTTGCACTTTGAGTCAGAATTTGTTGGCATGAACTCAGCAAAGCCTCTTTCCTGTAGGCAAAATCTGACACTTAAAATTTCCATACCCCATCCCCCATTCATATGATGGATTCAAGTTGTTAAGTCTTACGTGGGTGCTCCAAATCACATGACATTTACATCATGCATTTCACCCAAGGAATATCCATTACAATTGCAGCACATTGCTGATTTGCATCATTTAAATAGAAATGAGAAAAAAACTTGGAGTGTTATCACTGAACACAAATGTTCCACCAGTGTTTGAGAAATTGACTTAACTGTAAAAATTTACGAAACATACAAAGTCATATGAATGGACAATTAATGGTAACACTATATGCAGCTACCATATCTGTAATGGGGCATAATAATGACATGCATTGGTGGGGGATAGTAAAATCAATACTGGGGGTGGGAGGGATGGGGGTACAAGTTGCTAACAACAAGATAAAATCTCTGTCTGTAAATTTGGACACTTTAGTGGGATTTTCCTCTTCCACGTTTGTGTGCATATGATTTCCCAAGTATACTGCAGAACTCGCTGTTTTTTATGGGATACTATCTTCGCGGATTTTGTTGTTGCTTGTGTACAAACCTCAAATTTGAAGACCCAGTGAACTATGATTCTTGTGTGGAGACAATAGGACTCCTTCCATAACCTATGAATTTAAATCCTGACAAAACTGTCATTACTTACAAGACCATGAAAACTGATACCACCTGAAATAAATGAATTGAGAGTTTAGTATGACTTTTCTCACATTTCTTAATAATGGAATAATTTTAGTTTATATTTTGGGTTGAATATTTGTGTTGAAATGTAGGACAATTCATATGTGTTAAAATCAATTAAATCTTCATTTGCCTTTATTGATTAAAAAAGCATAAATAGAAACCTAATTTCCATCTGGAAAGAAATTTTTGACTTTCCTCCTTAGTACTAGAAAATAGTCAAAATATCTTTGTGAGTTTTTCAAAAATTAAGGTTTCATTTCATGGCAAATATCATATGTATATCCCTCTGCTATATAAACTTCAAATGTACAGTTTTTACAAGTTGGATTTTTTCACAGTGTTTGGATAAAATATGAAGTGATGTTTATATTCTCATGGTATTTATTTAAGAGGTACAAATTAAAGTTCAATGCAGAAAGAAACAGAGTAAGGTTAGGAAACTACGTGGTGTATGATACAGTTTATTCCTACAGAAAAAGTTTGAAAATATGCATACAACTGTCTTGCCTAAATTGTCAATCGAGCCTAGGTAATTTAATGTCTGCCATCTATTCCCAAATGTTATGCTGACCTTTACAATATATTTTTTTTCAAGTATTGTAGGCTAAAGACAAGAAAAAAAAAAATTATAAATTGAGTGTGGGCTTTATTTAGATAATTTTTGGTTTTAATCATGACATGATTTGTTTTTTTTCTGATTAAGTTTTGCATTTTTTATTTGAAATATCTCAAACATTTAGTGAAACCATATTAATATATGCCATTTCCGATTGTTGTGAACATGATTTTAAATATTTATAATGTTTGCAGGCATATGCTCTTATGAATATTGTCCCACCTTCAAGAGATTTGAGTAAGGGAAGCGTGATTTCACAGTCCTTTGTGAGAGCAGGAGGCCCAGAACTTGTACAGGTTTGTAATTTTAAATTGTAATTTAAACAGATTTTTTAAGAACAGTGAAAACCATTAATTCAGACTTATTTTGCTGTCAGCCCTTTCAGGAAATCCAGAATAATAAATTGCCTTTGAGAACAATAGAGAAAATGTGTTTTCAGAAATTTTGTTTGCATGGAGTTAGAAAATTTTGTTCAGCAAGGCTTTACTAACTGTTCTTTAATTTGTTCTAGCTTTAATTCATGCAGGTCAAATACGGACTGTAGTCAAGGCTTGGTATTTCCCCTTATTCAAGGGGGTGTGACATCATCATGGTTAAAGCTGTACCCAGATTAATGGTATTAAATAAAAGGGAAAATATTGAGTTTTTGCAAGGATGGCAAATAAATTGGATTATCTATACATCTTACAAAGTTAGAGCTGAAATACCTGAAATTTTGAGATCCCAATATTTGGTGTCAAAAATATCGCTGGTACCTGGATTGGAGTATAGTTCTGAATTTTAGGCAATCTATTGTCTGTAAACCAGTCGGTTCAAAGTGTCAAACAAATAGATTAAACTTTGAAAAAAAATAGGATAAATGTGACACTTGTCATACAAATTGGGGCCAGACACTGAAATTTTGAGTTGAAAGAGCAAATGAAAATGTCAAATTTCTGATGCTCTGCTCATACACTGCCAAAGTAGCCAATCAAAACCAACATTATGTGGACATTTTAAGGACAATGAACTAGAATTTTCATTTGTGCCCTGAATGAATATACTAAGAGAATGGAAATGTATACCAAAAGTTTATTCAAATCTGGCCAATTCATTCAAACATTTGTATCTGTAGTCTAGGCTACAAGAGTCATTATGATGGATAGAGTTGTGATGTCACAAAGTTAAATGCAGTTTCTCACTGACCCATTCACAGTTGCTGGAGATACACAAGGAAACAGTTTATTAAATTGTCAGATATGTGCAGCATACTCTGGGAACCTACCATCTTTTACTGCAGGAAGATAACTATTAGTGATTCATTATGCAAACTTAATTTTTTCAAGATACTTTAAGATACTGCTAGGATGTATACTTTCAAAATGAAATCATATTATATCCAACTCATATTCAAACTTACTAAAATCTACCAAAACTTCAAGTCATTTTCAAGCAACTGACAACTTGTTGTCCCTTTACCTCATAGCGTTGTTACTGTGTAGGCTGTCAGTATACACGTGCCAAAGCCAGAGTGCAATGTGCTATAAATAGAACAACTGTTACCTAAATGACTCTATGCGAATAGGACTGTCTGTAAAATTTATAGCAGCATAGTATATGTTAAGTTCAACATAAATTTTAACCATTTTACCTTTTTTGTACACATCTGTTATCTATAGATAAGTTTAAGAGTGAAATCTGATCTTTATAGTTGTGTGATTATTTTTCATGGAAGAATTTTTTACATGCTTTAAAATCTTGAGAGAATTCATTCACCATCAAGTCATTGAAGCTGTGTGACCAACCATAGCTGACCTGTGTCAACCTCTACATCTACCTGTTCATTTTCTATGTCTGTATCACTAAATCATATGAATTTTTGATAAACTTTCAAAAATCAGTGTTGCCTACATCGATATCAGAGCCTATATCTGACTTATTGAAGCCTTCATAGTCATAATTCAAATCATCCAAATTCAAGAAAATGCTGAATGCAATCTGCGGCCTCCATTTTGGAGAGTGGAGAATTTGACCCGGTAACTTTAAACAGCAGATTACGACTCTATCTTAAATAGCAACCATGTGATATGACATAATGGTCATTTACCTCATTGCCTGTAGTTTCTAATAGGGGGTTTCCCTGAAGGTGGTGCTATGAAAACAGCTAAAAATAGCTGATGTTTACTGTAGGTGTCAAAACATGCTTCCATGCAGATGGTGCACAGGCATCCAAACACACTTGTATGTGACCCAGATAGAGTAGTCCAATAGTGCTTCCATGAGAATGCACTAGAGGCGTCCAAAAGCGCTTATATGAGGTAAAGGGTTGGCATCCACCTGTGTATTGGGAAAATCATCAGTTGCAGAAAAGAAAGTGAAAACCTAACTTTGGTAAACATTTAAGTTTCTATGCAATTTGTATTCAATAAAACTGGTTTGTTGCAAGCAGTGCATTTTCCTTTCACTAACTAGTAAAGCAGAAATCAACCACAATTTGATTTGATTGGATTTACTTGAAAGTGATGTTAAAACTTTGTTATCTACCACCATGATTTTATATGAAATGTAAGACTTTTAAAACTGTGCTTACACTTGGAAGGGTTTAACAAATATAGACACAAATCCAAAATGCCAATGGTACATGTATCACATTTAATAAGCAGGTTGGTGACACAGGGGCATGTAACTTACTTCACATACAGCATATGTACCAGGGGTGGAAAAATAGAGTGCCCAGCAGTCTGGGACAACCAAATTTTAGCTTTGGGCAACCAAACTTTGTACTTGACTGGACAATGAAACTTTGGCTGGTGGTAGTTTATGAAAATTGTGTATTCACTTTGATGTCAGGTCAGTGATAGTGTGTATTCACTTTGATGTCAGGTCAATGATAGTGGGCCTCTAATTGTTATTTCATTCACTACAGCTGAGAATACTTGTGCCTGGTGTCACCTGTACCCAATAATTACACATATAATTCTCACTGAGTGTTATAATGTGATTAAAATAGGTAACTGAGGCCAGACTTTATTGATCCACAAAGTGGCACCATGACTTTACTTGCATATATACATGTGCTCACTTGAATTGGTCAAGAAAAACAATTTGTCATTGGTCAGTTTCCCATTAAAAACAATAACATTACTCTTCTACTTCAATCAACAACATAAACAAGCATTATCTACTGATCAGCTGATCTAGATAAACATGATACTTTTTAATGCTTTTCAGTGTGATTAAGAAAAAGAGATGACTCGGTGGTCTGTATTAATCAAAATGGATAAAACAAGATTTTCATATACCAGGGGCATGACTGACATGAACCAGACCTCAAACTAACGAGCTCTGTTTGACTATGCTTGTGTTAATAGTGATGAGTTTTCTGTTTTTAAGTAGTAATGGATTCTGTGACTTGGATGAAGATCAGCCTAATTTGACTGTGTGTGTTGTATTGTGTATTTACTAACATGGCCTATTATTACAGTATGTGTTGTAATGTGTATTTACTAACATGGCCTACTATTACAGTGTGTGTTGTCATGTGTATTTACTAACATGGCCTACTATTACAGTGTGTGTTGTCATGTGTATTTACTAACATGGCCTATTATTACAGTGTGGTGTAATGTGCTTTTACTAACATGGCCTATTATTACAGTGTTATAATGTGTATTTACTAACATGGCCTATTATTACAGTGTGTTGTAAAGTGTATTTACTAACATGGCCTATTATTACAGTGTGTTATAATGTGTATTTGCTAACATGGCCTATTATTACAGTGTGTTTACAGTGTGTGTTATAATGTGTATAAACTAACATGGCCTATTATTATAGCTCTAATTTTCATGAAGGATTAGCATTTTATAAATAACTTCATATTGATCATAAGATTGTGTCAAGTTCAATGACATGAGCACTGTTTCATTCCTGCCACATGTAATCAGTGATGTATGTATTCTCTTTCGTGAGAACTTGACATTTATGATAATTGACATGTCATTTGAATGAGGCTCTCTACACTGAAAAAAACATTTACTTACCTCTTCTTTAATTGCTTACGTATCAGCAGGATTCTGATTTACAGAAATATCTATTTGTGTCTTTCAAGCGATTTGTTTTTCTTACTCTGAAAGTAATTGGTAAAGGCTGTTAATCATAACTTGTTTTCTTTTCCTTATGAAATGTTACATGGCCAAATAAATACGATATTTATATAACTGACCACATTATTGATATATGAAATGCTACATGCCTAAATAAATACTATATTTATATATATATGACCACTTTATTAATATATGGTATCTTTGGACCTCTTCTATTGGTCTGATAAAGTTCCAGTTACACAACAAAATACAAATAAATAAAAATGTATAAAATACAAATAAATTAAAATGTTGTTTATTTTGTATTAGAAGAGATTTTGATACTATTAATTGCAGTCTAAACCAAGTTGCTCTTCATTTAATAATAGTTTTAATTCTTTGTGTAATGCAAGTGGCATTCGAAAAGATGAATTATAGAGTAATTTGAACTATAGAAATTTGGGGCAACCAGATAGCTCTGTTGGGAATGGGTGACCAAGCTTTTTGAAATTATTTCCTCTCCTGTGCACTATACTATGACTGTTGGCAAAATATACTTCAGGGTTCAAAATTCTAGACCCTAAGTCTTCTATACCAAAAGTAAACAGTATGTTACAGGTCCCAGAACTCCACCACAACTGCAAGGCATCATGTGACTGGCCCATAGCAACCCCCCCCCCCCTTATGAATGTATATGAAGAAGAGTTGATTTGGATACGAAAGAGAAGAGTTGGGATTTGTATTGGACACAGTTACATGATGCCATACAGTTATGGTCAGTCAGAACATGCTTGGGCCTTTCCACCAATAATTGGAAAGAAATTTTTTGTGTCTTTGACAGAGAAACTGCATATTATTGTTTATGTTGGACTTGGATTGTAACTATTTGCTCATCCTGATTTTAAATATCTGTTGATTTGTTCCAAGGCAGGCCTGTACTTGCATAGCATAAGGAACCAAAATGGTTGTGGCCTGAAGTTCAGGATTTCATGGTTTTGAATAGACCAGCTTAGCTACATTGTTTTAAATTTCAGTTGTTTCCCCAGTTTTGGTGACATGGCAACAGCACTCCAAGTACCTGTCAAACTTTAATAGCCCAAGGGCTACCTTATTTGACATTTTGAAACCCGTTTCAAATTGTATGTTGCAAACCCCAAATAATTTGGTTGCATTAAACACAGAGACAAAAAAGTGAAGGCTTTAGCTAAAGCAAATTAAAGAGTAATTATAAAGAGGCATAAGGTCATAAGGTTATTTTTTAGCTTGACTGGTCACAGACCAGAAGAGCTACTGGGATGACCTGTTGTCCGTCATCTTTCATACATCTGTCTGTTAGCACAAGTTTATTATTGCTTCTCCTGCTTAACTACTAGGAGGAATGCCATAAAACTTTGCACACACATTCATCTCAAGGTCTAGTTGGTCCTCTATGAAAATGCTGCCACTCAGACATCCAGTATTGCCACCACAGTGTCCATTTTGAAAATCTTGTTATTCCTACTTCTCCTGAACAGATGGTCATATCAGCATGGAGCATGGGGTTTTTACTAAAGACTTGTGGTGCCTTGTTGGTCCTAATTGAAAATGGTGTCAACTGAAAACATGGTTGCCACAGCAGGAGCCAACATCTTGTTATTGCTGCTTTTCCTGAACAGAAAATCATATCTACAAGGATTTTCACTAGAGGACTTATAATGATGTCTGGTTGGTCCTAAATTAAAATGGGGCCAATCTGATTTCCAATATGGATATCATGGCAGCCATCACGAAAATCTTGTTAATGCTACTCCTCCTGAACAGAAAGTCATATCAACATGAGGTTTTCACCACTTCTTACAATGTCTAGTTGGTCCTAAATGGAAATGGTGCCAATCTGATCCTCAATGGATGGTCATATCTGCATAGGGATTAAACCAAAAGACTTCTTAAAATGTCTAGTTGGTCATAAATGAAAATGGTGCCAATCTGATATCCAATAGCAGCAGTCTTGTAAATCTTGTTATCACAACAGCTTTTCCTAAGTGGAAAGTCATATCAACAGAGGGTTTACGAGAAGACTTCTTATGATGTCTAGTTCATCCTAAATGAAAATGATGAAAATCTAACATCCAATATGGCCACCATAGTCGCCAGCTTGAAAAGTTTGTTATTGCTACTCCTCCTGACCATGTTGACATGTAGTTTTCAGCAAAACACTTCTTATCATATCTAGTTGGTCCTAAATGAAAATGATCCAGTCTTACACCCAGTATGGCTGCCTTGATAGCCATATTGAAAATCTTAATTGACATTACTCCAGGCCTCCTGAATGGATGGTCATATTGACATGGGTTTCCACCTAAAGACTTCTAATGATCTCGAGTTGGTCCTTGATGAAGATGGTGCCAATTACGTTCAATATGGTCACCACAGGCTAATTTAAAAATCTTGTTATTGCATAAGAATATCAGAAATGGTTTCAACCCTCAGCAGTTAAAACAAAGAAACAGTTTTAGCTTGGATTCGTGGAAAATTCTTTTCAGTCAGTAGAGCATCAGTCCCTATGAGGAGCTCTTGTTAATAGTAATAGTATACCTGGATTTGTCTGACAGACCTGTCAACAGTTACCATATGCTTCAAACTCAAGCCAGCCATCAAAGTTCATTATTTGGAGTTCTCCAAACCATCACTCTACATATTGTCTAACCTAAAATTTAGTAAAATAAAGGGTCACATTAACTTATATTTTATTTTGATTATAATTTATATTAATCAAGCCTTAGCCATATCTGCATTTATGGAATTAGGACCGACGGTAATTTTTTTATTTGACACCATGTGACATACCTGCCAACCATTACGCTTTTGGCATAATCATTACACTATTTTTCACTGAAGTACGTCTTTCGCTCACATGTAAATAGATTATGCTTTTTCGTTTAAAAATAAATTTTTTTAAAAATATATACAAATAAAGCAATAAAAAGTTGTATTCTCCTTTTTATTAACAGCTCATTATTCCCACACATCATATTCCAGAAAAGAAGGCTTCTGCATAACTATCGTATAAGAGTACACGTGACCATCTTAGACCAACATGCACTTTCCAAAAGTATACTATCATTATGTTCCAAAAGTATACTATCATTATGTTCTTTTTATAGCAGCTGTCACATTTCCAATAAAACAGACTGGTTATATACTTTTAAACCCATTCCATCAGATTTGTTGTTCTGATTCATATTTGGTAGAGAACCAGTCCATAGCTAGTTTGTTGAAAGTCAGTACAGTTGTCCACGGTTGACCTACATGTACATGTACACTATCCTTACATGCTATTTATGCTGGCACTCTCCAGTTTTGTACTTTGCATAGGGTTAGATTTTTAAAGAAAAAGAATTACCCAGGTTTTCCTCACTGGTTGTCCTGGCTATTTAAAAAAGACCTTGTATATCTTAGGTATTGTTAAAAGAACTTTGAATTCCCTTTATTTTGGTGTATGATTGATCGGTGAAATTTGGGTTATAGAGTATACAGCTTGGTCTTACATAAGATGTGCACCTCTCAATAAACTGCTAGCTCCGCTTGGTCATTTTCACTTCCTGGACTTCAAAGGTAAATATTTAAAAAAAGAGCCGATAACTTTTTTTACTTTTTATATATTTTGTAATTCATTCATAGTACTTTCAGAGGCTGGTATTGTCTGCTTTGGCAAAATTTGTTTTCCTATTTTAATAACTGCTGAAAATAGTGCACTTTTGACTAATTCAGGCTGATTTTTCGAGTACTTTGGACCGGCCAGTTTGTCTGCTGTGTGCTTAGATCATGTCCAGTTTCCACAAGTACAATATGTAAAGAAATTTCAGCCACAGTACATGAAAGTAACATAGAGGTATGCCAACATTCTCTCCATTGTGCATGTTGCAAATGCAAAATACTTAATCTTACACCTGTCACTCTCTCAGAAGCATGTATTATCTGTAGAGCGCCCCCTATAGTAGTTTGTGGTGCATATTTCCAAGAAAACAGACTGGTTTTCTACTTTGAAACTTTGGTCTCAGATGTATTGTTGCGATTCATATTTCACACAGAACCAGTCTATAGTTATTTGGCGCTAAAAGTCGTCAAATGGATTCTGTTCAGTGTGTAGGAGAGGAGAAATTTTAAAAATAATTTTAACAAGATGGAACAGAAAAAGACAAAAACCAGAATCCTCCAAAGATTCAAAGATGAATACATGGATGACATAATAGCGTCCCGATCTGGGGCAGCATCATGCCCGATGCAAGCTCCGTGGAACGGATTTTATGATCGGTCATGGTGGTAAATTTGATTTGGAAAAACACTTGAAAACAAAGAAGCACATCAAATTAGCCAATATCACTAATTCGAATACTAAAGTAACTGCCTTTTTACAGCAAAATTCCAGTAGAGACACAAGTGTAATAAATGCAGAGGTGTTATTTACCAAGTTCTTAATAGATCACGGACTTCCCCTAGCAGTAGCAGACTATGCTGGTCCTTTACTTAAACAGATGTTCCCAGATTTCCAAAATTGCAGAAAAATATGCATGTGCAAGAACAAAAACATCTAGTATTGTTCAGTGTTTATCAAAAGATACTTCACAGAAAATAGCAGAGGTCATGAAAATTGAACCATATAATGTTGCTACAGACGGGAGTAGTGATTACGACGACAAAAAGTTGTACCCTATCTGTGTTAGATACTTTGATAATGAAAAAGGCAAAATCATGAGTGTTCTTCTTTCCTTACCAGAAATGACAGTAGCTTCCACTGGAGAAAACATTTTTGATTTGCTTGACAATGTGTTGAAAAAACGTAACATAAGTTGGCAGAACTGTATGGGGTTTTCTGCTGATAATGCATCAGTTATTCATAAAGAAGTTGCATCCTACATTTTGAAAACATCTCCATCAGTTTATGTAACAGGTTGTCCCTGTTATTTGATGCACCTTGCTGCAGGAAACACTGCTGATAAATTAGTAGTAGATATTGGTAGTCTGTCAATTGACATATACTATTATTGGAGAAAAGTAGTAAAAGGAAACAGGCACTCGAGCTGTTGCAAGATGAGTTTGACCTTGAGGATTATAAAGTTACAAAGCATGTGTGTACAAGATGGTTATCTCTTGGCAAATGTATTAGCCGTTTACTTGAGCTTTGGACAGCTCTACTAACTTTCTTTCAAAAGGAAAGTGAGTCTGCAGAGAGAAACAGGGAAAAAAGAGTGAAGAAGAGTAACACTAAAGCAAAGTCTGTTAGAAGTCAGAAGAGAAAAGGAGATGAATGTAAAGGTAAAAGTAATGAAGAGTATGGGTCATCAGAAAGAAAGAAATTTAAATCTATGGAAATTTCCATATGGAGATGAAGTGCTTTTAAATGCTTCAGTTGCTGATGTAAATGAGAGACAGTCAATAAGCTTTAAGAGTGTCAGATTCTTTGTTAAGAGACATCCCTTTCCATTGCCTCCTTCATCTACTTTGGATCATCTGGAAGGAGAATTCCTAAAGTATCAAGTTGACATTCAACCTGACAGTGTACTTCATGCAGACAGAGTTGATGTACAATGGCACCTTATTTACCATCTAAAAGATCCAGCAACTGGAAGACATAAATTTCCTCTTCTGTGTCAGATTGTGAAAGGAATATTGGTTCTTTACCATTCTAATGCTGACTGTGAGAGATTGTTCAGTATTGTCAAGAAAATTAAAACTGAATTTAGATCCAGTCTCAGTAACCCAGTGCTTAGTGCTCTACTGGTGTGCAAAACATTCATGGTAGCAGCTGGTGAGAAGTGTTTTGAATGGCAGCATGACAGTTTGTTGCTTTCTAAAGTTAAAAGTGCTACAAATCAAAACTTGAAGCAGTAAATTTTTTAAAAAAGAAAAAGACCAGAGGATTAAATAAACACTTGTAAATATGTTTAACATGTACTGATCCATTTATATTGTGTCCATTTTTGTACAAGGACTGGAACTAGCTGCTGATTCAGGTTAGTAGAAAATATAGCATATTATATGTAGATTACTCTTTTTTTGCTTGGATTACTCTTTTTATCCACTTGGATTACACTTTTGCCTCTCAGGGGGTTGGCAGGTATGCATGTCCACACATTTTTCCAGACTTTTACCATTAAGTACAATTGTTTTCACAGGTAATGCATTAGACTGTTATCTTTAAACAGGCTGCAGGCCAGACTTGTCATATGTAAAGATGGTGACTTAATGTAGGAATCGACAGTCTCTCAATCAAAAAGGAATTATGCTATGAATCAAATTGCATCTGCCGAATGTTTTTAGAGTAAAATGTGTGTATACCAGGGGTCACGCTACCAGGCGAAGTGGGCGACTAAGTCACCAAAAACATGTAAACTTCACCTTCTTGTATTAGGAAAGCGAAAACGACTTTGACCTGTCATTTTTTTTTGTTTTTTTTGTTTTTTAGCTACACCGAGGGCCTGTAGTTTATGGGTTTTGAGACGCTTCCTCAATCCAGCCAAGTAGTGTTAAGCCCCATGCGAAATGGATTGCGTGTTGCCTTAGCATGTATTCATATCAATTGCGTCAACAAACAAACTCTTGCACATTTACAGGCATGTTTTTTAATAGCTGACTGGCCAATTAAACTCTTTGGCCCCACAAGATATCGCTGCCCGAGTTCTGCAAGTTATCATTTGACGCTGAAAACTTAATAACTTGTGTTTCGAAACTAAATCATCTATATGTAAATAACAATTTGTGTTTTAAGAATAGAATCAGTGATAGCACTTTCTAAATATATCGTTTGAAGATTTTAACTGACGTGCTTCTAATATTTTCTTCATAAAATCAGTTTGAAAGCGTAAGTTAACATGCTAAGGGGTAATAATGGCAGACATCGCTGTGTCTTGGAAGTACATCTTCATTAGACTGTCTGTTTTCGTAATTCATTGGGCACAAACATTAAGGAAATTATACAATTCATAAAAAGCAAAGTTTAACTATTATGTGATAAAAGATTTAGCCTGAAATAAAAATTTGTTGGTTAGAAACATATTGGACAATTCTATGTTGTCGAATTAATAAGCGCTGTAACTTAAGGTCAAGGTTGTTATCTACATCACACATTTTTATGCAAATACGAGAAAAAGTAGCAAAGAAAAAAATATCCAACCTGTACATGACGTTATTATGCACACATAGACAAATATTAAAAGCATACATTTTCAATCATATATAGGGATTGTTGCAATGAAGTTAGAAAGTGAGCGGTCAAATGAAGAAAATCCTCGTTTCTAAAAGTAGATGCATCTACTTTTAAAAACAATTACAAAATTGACAGTCAAAAGATTCACATTAATTTAGAATCAACTCCCTTAAAATGCAATTGTAAAGATGAGATTACTCATCAGTGACCACTGTGGTTTAAATGAATGAACGCTATGATGTTGAAGGCAAATGTTCATGTGCGTGTTATAGCCTAATATAGGGGTTGTTTCAAACGAATTTCATAATGTTTTCGACTGCCATTTTCTAGTGAAGCAACTAACAAAAAATTTAATTTGTTCTTTAAGTGGCAGTTGCTTAAGTATTTTTATCTATTTGTAATTACAATACTGTAATCTAGGTACTCCTGTCAGTTAAAATTAATTACAATGTATAGTTTCTGTTATGCTTTTTTGAAGTCATATGGCCAAAATACATTGCATATTTCTCTCCATCTAAACTTACACACTTTTTAGTATGAATACACTATATACGAGTATGATACATTCATACACTTACAAACTGTTTATAATATACATACAACATAGAGAATTTTCTACTTGAAGATAAAATATTACTTAAAACTAATGTTGAATGCAAATATGCATAATGAGAAATACAGGACACCGTTCAAATAAGAAAACCATAGTGCACACACACACACACATATATATATGTATTGCGTTTCTTGCATCACTGCCACTTCTCCCTGTTCTGCTCTAACTTCTCCCTATTCTATCCAATAGGAGAAGTCACTTCTCCCTAAAATTCAAGTCTAGCTTGACCCCTGATATACATGGTGATCAGTTGACCATTGTCACTTGCCAGTTCAGTGGCCTCAGGTGACCGAGTGGTCGAAGGCACTCGCCTTTACCGATCACTGCCATCTCACCTCTGTCCGCATGGGTTTAATTCTTGGGCTCGGCCTGTGTGGGTATGTGAGAAAGCTTGCCAGTAGCTTTCTGTGGGTCAGTGGTTCTTCCTGGATTTTTCCCAGGTTCTTCCTCCACCGCTTATACAGGCTACCGTGTATAGCCTATTATGTGTTGAAAAATGGCATTAAAACCACAACCACTCTCCAGTTCTCAATTTTTAATTGAAAATGCAACCCTCTTATTCGCAATTTGAATGCTGGGTAATAACGGATATTGTGACTTACAACAAAAGACCATATATGTGTGTGAAGTAATTATGTTACAGGCCCCTGTGGTTTGTGTGACTTCTATAATGTAAATGATGACTGTTGCTTTGACACCTTTTATCAGTTGTAATGGGCCTGTACAAAACTGTCAACTATTCATGATGTAGAATTAAATATTTCCACAGTGACTGTAACTATGAAATATCTTTCACTGTATAAAATCACTATTACATTTTTATCTCTGGAGCATTGCTGCATTTTAGATGTCCAGTAAACATCAAAAATATAACTGAATAAAATGTGTTCAGTGGTAAAAAGCTACAAGGGGGTCAGTGCGCATGACCTAAAAAGTGACATTGTCCAATTTAGAATAAGTTAAGTATTTATATAAGCCTATAGAAAATAACTGGAAATTCAAACCTGAACAATAGAAAATAAAATATCTATTTATTTAAAGCATTAATGCACTTTCAAACAGAAAATAGTTGGTAGACTTAGGGACCAACCATTGAATTGGGGGGTGGGGGGGATTTGCTTTCGAACCAGGATTATTTTTTTTTAACCTCAAAGATAATTAATTATTTTCAAATAAAAATAATGGATCTAATTAGTTCTTTTTTTTTTCTTCAAATCAGATCAAGAATAATTTTTTGAGCTACAGTACAGCTCACGTGATTTTTCAGAACCCCATGCATTGCAGTGGAGGACTTAATCCCCTTCACTTTAGCTCCACGATAACACTCTGCGATGGAGGCATAAATTGGCATAAATACCTACAAATCACCACCGCGTTTTGGTAGGCACGCCGATGTCAACTCCACCGTGGAGGGGCTAGTCGACATTACTGACTGACATCTGAACGGCCAATGAATGAAGACCACCTATGGAAAGACCGAGACGTCAAGAGTGATTTACAACTGGATACCATTGGAAGAATCAGTCGTCTTTATTTCGATCGTATTTGGACAATAAAAAAATAATTTCAAAAGGCTTGTATATTCAGTACACATTACTGTTTATAAAAGGTTAATCGACTTCTTTTGCAATAAGTTTATGATTTTAATTTATTTCAAAGAAATATGAACAAACTTATGCACTGACTTGACGAGAAGCACACATTGCTGAGCTTCTCAAGCAGAATAAATTTATCATTTTGTTCCAAAGGAAAGTAATTTTCTGAGATATGAACAATTAAAATCCAAATTGACATCCGCTTCTGCTTACCCCCCCCCCCCAACAACAACAACAACAAACCTAAAACACTGAATTTATACTGAAATACACACCACGTGCTTAGTCTTTAAGCAGTAATAGCAGAGTCACGAGGCTGAATATTATGACTGCATGTGTACTGTAAGGGACTGACCATTTAATATATGGGGCTTATATGTTGTTTTGTTTTTTTTCGACTGGGATATTTTTTGTTCTTTCATCACAATATTTATTTTAAGTGAAATATGGAACAGATTAAGGTCTTTTTATACTACAAAAATCAGAGAAAGACAATTGTTTTCATGCATTTACCCCCTCCCTTGGAAAATTCAATTGTCTCTCCCTAATATAGACTTGACTTCAGCGGATGTTCTACAGAAATCAAGGCAGTGACCATTGTGAACACTCTTGTAAAATATTAACAAGGGTTTGCATCAAAGGATGATGTAAGTTTCAGCTTGGGAACAGTGTGTTTTTATCACACGAAGCCATCTGACTTGGCACGTTGTACTTTACAGATGCAATTATGGTCCCACCATTAACAACAGAAGTTTGATAATTGTTAGTAATTAATCTGAACTTGGCTTATTACCGAAATGAAAAATAATTTAAAAAATTCTAAATTCTGAGATGTTCAGAGATTTTAATTTCCAACAAGTTTAGAGCATTTTGCATGGATGTATCGTCTCCATGTGTATCCTATTATTTGCTCATTTTTCTACGGCAAAAATATAAAAATTAATTATTTTTACGCAGATGTTAAAGAATGCAGTTTCCTGTTTGTGACTGTTAGAGCCTTTGGTTATTGAGCGTGTTTCTGTATGTGGTATATTGCTTTACAGCTAGAGAGCTCGAGTTACTGTGACCCAGTGGATAAAATGTGCGACTCACACACACACACACTTGGGTGTCTGCAGGGGGAGGGGGCATGTTGCCTCGTCCCGCCCCGATTTTTAAAAAATATATTTATATCCCTTTTACTTCGGCTCCCCCCCTCCCCCGAAAATTCCTGCGGATGCCCATGAACACACACACGACTTTAGAGCACGTGCTCGGGAGTTCCTGTGCAGTGGTGGGAAAATTTCTTTCTTTTTTGCTCCATAACGCTATAATGTCTAGCACGTCGTTACTTTTTTACCACTACTGAACGTTCCATATTTCAGTTTGTGTACGTCAAGATTTATAATCAGTAAGATTTTTATATTTTAATTCTGACAATTGACTAAAAATGTTGACATGTCAAGCAGCGAAAAAGAAAAATTTTGGTTAACATTAATAAGAATTTTAGCGTTATTTTTTAAACTCGCATTAGTGAAAAACTCTTCAAAACATAAGCAGAATCACGAAAAACTTTAATGGCTAGAACATCCTTTTGGTTTCAGTTTGGGAAAGGTGTGTTTTTATCATATGAAGCCATCTGACTTAGCGCGTTGTACGTAACAACTCCAATTATGGTCCCGCCATTAACAACGGAAGTTTGATATTTGTTCGTAATTAAGCTGAACTCAACCTACTGCAGAAATGAATAATAATATGGAAAATTGTCAAATCTCGGATGTTCAGAGATTTTAATTTTTAAAAAATATGACATTTTGCATGTATGGTCTCAGCATGTTTCCTATTATTTGCTCATTTTTGTAAGAGGAAAATATAAAAAAGATTTTTTTATCATCATAGAAAAATAGTAAATCATATGGAAATGATATGTCAGTAACCCAATCGTAATATATATCTATTTCTTATAATAACTTTTATGCAGATATTAATTTATGCAGCTTTATCTTTGTGACTTTGGAGCAGTTGCTTCTTGAGACAAGAAATAAACTAATTTCTTTGAATAGTGTTTGGCATGTTTATGTATATGGTATATTGCTTTACAGCTACAGTTACTGTGGCCAAATGGATAGAGTGTGTGTCACACACACACATTTGATATTGGAGCACGAGGTCGTGAGTTTGCAACCACCGACAGGAAAATTTTGTTTCTTTTTTTCCCCCTCTATTACACTATAATGGCTAGTACAGTATTACTTTTCTTACCACTTGCAAACTTTTCCAGATTTCAGTTTACGATAACTTGTGCAGTAGTGATTTGGATTCATATTTTATGAGAGAGAGAGAGAGGGGGGGAGGGTAACTTTACTAAGAAGAGTTAATGATCTAAAATTATTCATCTTATTTTTCTGTATTATGCATATTATGCAATAGGAAAATGAACAGAAAAGAAAAAGTTAAACATTAATTCCATCTGATGAGCAAGTTTGTCAAATCAATGGCAAAGAAAACAAACCCGCAGAAGCGCTGCTGTTGTACTTTTAGGTTAACAGTTAGCACATGAAATTAACACGTCAATATAAAAAAAAACAAGCAGTATTGATGGATTCTCTTGTGCTAGGTTACTGCACGTGTCAACTACATGTATCTAGGATGACCTTTTGCGACCATTTGTGATTTTAAAAAAACCCTCTACTTTGGTAATTAATACAAAATAGTACAGTTTAAAATAAAATAACGATGTGAAATCTTAATAATGCTTTATTTAAGCGATTGGATGTCAGAAAAAATCATACAATATGTGAATGAGTACTCGTGCATGGAGTAACCATCGTAACTTGTGCGATTTTGTTTCACTTCAGTCAGGTATGACTGCAGTTTTGTTATTAATTTGTTCGATGTTTATCATTCTTTTCATTGCAGGTAGTACAGTATCACTGACTTTCATATGATCATTAAAATTTTATATTGCATTTACTGAAAAAGAAATAAGGATATGAATGCATGTTTAGATTCCGATAACAGAGTATTGAAGAAAAAAAAATTAGATTCATTGCACAAAATGTAGTATTAATACAGTTTGTGAGGCATTGTCATTACGTTATCATCATCTAAAATATGATTTGGCACTATGTATCATACATTATGTTCGTTAGAACAAGGAAATATTTATAATTAACTGAATTACTACGTATTTTTCAGTATAAAAAAGTTAGCAAATCGCTCCCCAGAGGGATAACGATGTAGATAAATCGGTGCCCCCCCCCCCCCCATCTCTCTCTCTCGACCTCTGTTTGCATGGGTGATAAACAGTAAACCACACCCATATTATCGAGACCATGTCCACTCCGCGGTGGTGATTGGATGCAACTCCGCAAGAAAGTGTGGTGTGCAGGGTTATTCTCCGCGAGATGCCACGACAACTCTGTCAGGACGCGTGGAGGAATGGTGGAGGGGTTTTTCTTAATCCTGTCCACTCACTCTGCACCCCCACCATGATGTGTGGGGTTCCGAAAAATCACGTGAGCTCTACTGTAGTTGGGGGGGCCAGAAATTGATTTCCCACAAATAGTTCAGCACCCTCCCCCCGAAATTTAAATGATATGTCCCTTAGCAATCTCAAAAATCAACAGCATAACACACACACATGTATGTATGCAGAATTACAACCACACAGACTTTAATTTTTAAAAATACACAAAGTTTCTGTCATTACAATCCATTGAACAGTGGAATACAGTCCTAACTACATGCAGTTTTTACTGCTCTCAGTAGTTCATTGGGGGGGAGGGCTTGAAGGTGATGCAAGTGTCATTAGAGTTCATCTTTGCGTTCAGCAGAGACTGGATGGTACTGTTCAAACTTCCCCAAAGATCTTGTGGAATTTGTTTCAGCATTGAAAATTATCTTTTTGCATCTGCATTGCTGTGAGGAAGTGTCTAACATACAATATGTGCCAACAATAAAATAAACCCCCCTTTCTGTTGAGCTTCATAAAGTCGTAATCCATCAACCCCACTCTGCTGATGAAATCACAGTTGAGATGGGCTGGCCATGTCACCAGGATGTCAGAAGAGCAACTACCAAAGAAGACCCTCTACAGCAAGCTGAAGGAGGGAAAATTATCAGGATAGTCAGAATAAATGCTTCACAGATTCCCTCAAGTCATCTTTGAAACACTTCAACATTAACCCTGAGTCTTGGGGAAGATCTTGCACAGGATTGCTCCACCTGGCGGAGTCTCATCCATACTGGAGCTACAGACTTTGAACGGAGGAGAATTGCAGAGGCAGTGCAGAAGCAAGAACAGCATAAATCTCAGAACTGCAGCACGTCCTCTACTGATCAAGCAAACCTAAGTGGCATCTTTTGTCAAATGTGCAACAGACAGATCAGAGCACAAATTGGCTTGATCAGCCACTCACATACTCACAGAAACCAAACCAGTTAGTGATGTCATGGTCATCTTCGAACTCAAAGGATGAACAACACTCCATCAACCAGGAATTTAAAAAACTAGTTAGGCTGGGCTTTGTCCATTTAACCGACGGGTCGTCCTTCCCTGAATCACAGCTGCATTTTGACATTTTGCCTTAAAAATTGAATCACACTTCCAGACTATATCAAGTACCAAAAATAATTTATGGAGTATAATCTGACTTCAAAGAAACATTGCCGCTGATCACAACATAGCCATTAATCTTTAATAAAGATGACTTAAACATTATCATTCAAGGCAACAAATAGTAATAACTTTTGTTTCTTCAACATGCATCTCATTGATTTACCTAACTTCAGATTTATTGGGTTGTTCCACTTCATGTACTTTACCTATGAAAATTAGCCTAATGGATTCTCCCACAAAGGATTCATAACACAATATCACCCTTTATATCGTCAGTCAGTTATGTAATCTGGGAAAGGGTGTCTGTTTATCTCTGACCAACTTACCTTTTTAATCACCTCAGTGAAAATCAATATTAGAAACTGCAGTGAGGTTTTCCATGAGCATTAATCATGACTGTTCACTGTTTAAACAAGTTTTGGGCATATCTTGTGGTGTCAAGAAAGGGCTCTCTCGTTTCTTTTTTTTCACTAAGATGATTGAAAATCATGTTTTTTAAAACACGACTGTGTCTGAGGTATGGCAGTAAAAAGTCATGTATTTTGCATGACACATGTTCTGGCAGGTACACACGTGGCAGGGAAAAAAAATGTTCCTGGGCTTATATCTTGTTATATCCTATATTCATCAGAGTTCTCCAGTATGGCAGAAATGGCATAAAAATATGCATATTTTTCAGTGTGGATGCATAAAAAAACACAATGGAAGTCCCAAGGATGAATACAATTTTCACAAAACACACTACATGTCAGTTATTTTACAAGAATTGTCTTATTTACATTCCCGAAGAATAGTGACCAATTTCAAGTTTAATTTCATGCCAAATGATATGATAAATGTTTTAGATGATTTTTAGTCTGTAATTGCACACCATCATAAAAAGTATATCATGCATCAGTCTGAAAATGAAACTGAAAGACAAATCTCCTATTCAGTCTCCTATTTTTGACATTTCATATGATATATATTTTATGTTCTGCTAGCAGTTACCAAAATTGCCAGAATGGGGTTGTTTGTTTCAAGTTGTCAGTTATTTCAGTTTTAAACGACAACTGTGCTGTCAGAAAATTTAAGGTTTCTTTTTCCAGCTGAATTAGATTGCAAAGCCACCACTAATCACTAGTTCAAGGTAATTTCAGGGTTGTATTGATGACACAAGAGACTCAATTTTTGAAGGGAAGAAACTTGCAGAAGTAAATCTGTTCCATTAATTCTGAGAATTATTAGTTTGAAAAGAAAAATAATTAAGAGAAAGATGAAAATAGTAATGAAAACACTGCTAAATAATGGGTGAAAACTGAAGTTAAATGAGTCAAGACTAAAGTTAAATGTGGGCATCATCAGATCTGGTATTGAAAATTCCACAGTGCTGTCCTTTTCTGGTAAACCAAATAATCAAACATGCCAATAATTTTCATTGGACCAAATGTTTATACCAAATGAAAACTTATAGTGCCAACCTAGATATTCCCACACCAATAACAGACTCTTGAATACATGTAGTAATGCCGAGATGAGAAAATAAAAATAGTTAAAACATTGTTTTTTCACTTTTTAAATTGATTCAACCAAGAAGGGATACATTTGGCAAATACAGTATTTAATTTGGTAGATTGCATTAAAAACACTTTTGGCTTATTCAATTATTTTAGAAATTTATTTATAATAAGGTTGGGTTTTTTTCATAGTAACATATCACTTGTGTTTTCAAAATGAGATATCATATTCAATAAAAATTAAGTTTTTATCATCACTGTTAATGCTACAAATACATGTTCAATGTGGTTTTGGAGAAGATCAGGTCAATTCTGACTTTGATAGCAAGCTTTTCTCTGTTAGCTCATTGTTTAAAAGGTGTCTTCTTCCTAAAAGTCAGGTTTCATTTAATTTGAACCCTACTATGCATTTCATGTTATTTATAAATTGGACACAATATCAATGCTGACAATTGACCAATTCATTGTTTATTTTTGTGCAGTACAATTTATGCTTATAGCACTATAACATTTCGAAGCTGAAAAACAGTTTGTGGTAATCCAGATTTTAGGATTAGGATGCCAGTTTTTTTAGCATGGACTCCAACTATTTCCAGGTTCTGAGTCCTGGACTACAACTTTTGAAATCCTAGTGAGAACCCTGATTCATTTTTATATTTTATTTCATAAGATGCCCACATGTTTGGCCATTTACTGGGGAAAACAATTAAGATCACATTGGTATAAGAGCTATATAAATTGTGGAGATGTACATACTTAAATTGTATTTCTTGAGGATGTATTTAATCTAGACTAAATAGACTCAAATTAAAGAAATAAATGCAATCAAATTTACCAGAAGATTTCAGATCCTATTTATAAGTCTTATTTACATGACATCCTTTCTGACCTAATTTAGTTACATGACTATCTCATTACATTGATGTAACTTCACCTTTTTCATCAATATTGAATATCAGTAGGGTCTAGCTTGAATAAAACAGACTGGTTACATGGTTTCCCCATAGTTCCTGTGGGTTACATAGGATAGAAATCCAACAGACTGGTTAAATGGTTTCCCATACTTTCTGTGGGTTACATAGGATAGGCATCCAACCTTATTACCGGTACTTTACTAAGGAAAACAAACATGGATTCATGGATTTTTTTTGTTCTTTCAGATGTATGAAAAGGTTCAGTCTGAGGAGGATGGATTTGTCGTGACACAAAGTGCTGGAAATCTGAATTGTGACATGGTTCTTCATGTCATGTTGAGGACACATGTACAGGACACTGAAAGGGTATGCTATTTACTATCTTCCTGCCGTTTGTAACTTGTCTTTACACAGAATTAAAGACTTTATGCTTTGCTCAAAGTGTAATTATTTTCAGCATCTTCCAAATCATATAGCCATTAGGAGGCGCTCTACAGTTTCGTATTTTGCATAGAGTTAGATTTTTAAAGAGAAAGAATTACCCAGGTTTTCCTCACTGCTTGTCCTGGCTATTTAAAAAAAAAAACTTGTATATCTTAGGTATTGTTAAAAGAACTTTTAATTCCCTTTATTTTGATGTATGATTGATGGGTGCAATTTGGGTTATAGAGTATAGAGCTTGGTCTTACTTAAGATGTGCACCTCTCAAAAAACTGCCAGCTCCGCTTGGTCATTTTCACTTCCTGGACTTCAAAGGTTAATAAAAAAAAAAAAGAGCCAATAACTTTTTTTACTTTTTATATATTTTGTAATTCATTCATTGTACTTTCAGAGGCTGGTATTGCCTGCTCTGGCAAAATTTGTTTCCCTATTTTTAATAACTGCTGAAAATAGTGTGCTTTTGACTAATTCAGGCTGATTTTTCGAGTACTTTGGAGCGGCCGTTTCTGTCTGCTGTGTGCTTAGATCATGTCCAATTTCCACAAGTACAATATGTACAGAAATTTCAGCCACATTACATGAAAGTAGCATAGAGGTATGCCAACATTCTCTCCATGGTGCATGTTGCAAATGCAAACAACTTCATCTTACACCTGTCACTCTCTCAGAAGCACGTAATATCTTTGGATCTTTGCTGCTGATTTCAGAAGGCTACACTTCCAGCATCAGATTTTTCTTGCTGGTGAATATGGACCTACCTCTGTTTTTCAGTCAGATAAAATTAGTTTAATAGTTCAATACAGTACTCCTATATAATGCTGTTCATTGGAATGGTTTAGTAGTTTAATACTGTAACAGTACTCCTTCTGTATAATGCTGTTCATTGGAATGGTTTAATAGTTTAATACTGTAACAGTACTCCTTCTATATAATGCTGTTCATTGGAATGGTTTAATAGTTTAATACAGTAGCAGTACTCCTTCTATATAATGCTGTTCATTGGAATGGTTTAATAGTTTAATACTGTAACATTACTCCTTCTATATAATGCTGTTCATTGGAATGGTTTAATAGTTTAATACTGTAACAGTACTCCTATATAATGCTGTTCATTGGAATGGTTTAATAGTTTAATACAGTAGCAGTACTCCTTCTATATAATGCTGTTCATTGGAATGGTTTAATAGTTTAATACAGTAGCAGTACTCCTTCTATATAATGCTGTTCATTGGAATGGTTTAATAGTTTAATACTGTAACAGTACTCCTTCTATATAATGCTGTTCATTGGAATGGTTTAGTAGTTTAATACAGTAGCAGTACTCCTTCTATATAATGCTGTTCATTGGAATGGTTTAATAGTATAATACAGTAGCAGTACTCCTTCTATATAACGATGTTCATTGGAATGGTTTAATAGTTTAATACTGTAACGGTACTTCTGTATAATGCTGTTCATTGGAATGGTTTAATAGTTTAATACCGTAACAGTACTCCTTCTATATAATGCTGTTCATTGGAATGGTTTAATAGTTTAATACTGTAACAGTACTCCTTCTATATAATGCTGTTCATTGGAATGGTTTAATAGTTTAATACTGTAACAGTACTCCTTCTATATATTGCTGTTCATTGGAATGGTTTAATAGTTTAATACTGTAACAGTACTCCTTCTATATAATGCTGTTCATTGGAATGGTTTAATAGTTTAATACTGTAACAGTACTAATATATAATGCTGTTCATTGGAATGGTTTAATAGTTTAATACTGTAACAGTACTCCTTCTATATAATGCTGTTCATTGGAATGGTTTAATAGTTTAATACTGTAATGGTACTCCTTCTATATAATGCTGTTCATTGGAATGGTTTAATAGTTTAATACTGTAACAGTACTCCTATATAATGCTGTTCATTGGAATGGTTTAATAGTTTAATACTGTAACAGTACTCCTTCTATATAATGCTGTTCATTGGAATGGTTTAATAGTTTAATACTGTAACGGTACTCCTTCTATATAATGCTGTTCATTAGAATGGTTGAATAGTTTAATACTGTAAACGGTACTTCTATATAATGATGTTCATTGGAATGGTTTAATAGTTTAATACTGTAACGGTACTTCTATATAATGCTACTCATGGGAATGGTTTAATAGTTTAATACTGTAACGGTACTTCTATATAATGCTGTTCATTGGAATGGTTTAATAGTTAATACTGTAACGGCACTTTTATATAATGCTACTCATGTGAATGGTTTAATAGTTTAATACTGTAACGGTACTTCTATATAATGCTACTCATGGGAATGGTTTAATAGTTTAATGTAACAGTTCTCCGTCTATATAATACTGCTCATGGGAATCATGACTTGTGTTTTAAGTGATGGATCATTATACTTAGGTATGTTCCAACCGGCTGTCACATTAGTGCATAAAAACACAATATTGTATATAAGAATGTGAAACTGCATTACAACTGGTGTTTTTTTTTTTTTGTCTAGAACTAAAATTAAATGAAATAAATAAATTAGAAGATGATACAGCAAAATTCAACCAAGTGAATGGGATCTGTGATCATACCTCCATTATAAGATGGGCAATGGTATACTGAGTAGTTTCATAAGATGGGCAGTGGTATACTGAATGGTTTTATAAGATGGGCAGTGGTATACTGAATGGTTTTATAAGATAGGCATTGATATACTGAGTGGTTTTATAAGATGGGCATTGGTATACTGAGTGATTTTAGAAGATGGGCATTGGTATACTGAGTGATTTTATAAGATGGGCATTGGTATACTGAGTGATTTTATAAGATGGGCATTGGTATACTGAGTGTTTTTATAAGATGGACATTGGTATACTGAGTGATTTTATAAGATGGGCATTGGTATACTGAGTGGTTTTATAAGATGGACATTGGTATACTGAGTGATTTTATAAGATGGACATTAGTATACTGAGTGGTTTTATAAGAAAGGCATTGGTATACTGAGTGGTTTTATAAGATGGGCATTGGTATACTGAGTGGTTTTATAAGATGGGCATTGGTATACTGAGTGGTTTTATAAGATTGGCAGTGGTATACTGAGTGGTTTTATAATATGGGCAGTGGTATACTATAGTTTTATAATATGGGCAGTGGTATACTATAGTTTTATAATATGGGCAGTGGTTTACTGAGTGGTTTTATAATATGGGCATTGATATACTGAGTGGTTTTATAAGATAGGCATTGATATACTGAGTGGTTTTATAAGATGGGCATTGGTATACTGAGTCGTTTTATAAGATGGACATTGGTATACTGAGTGATTTTATAAGATGGACATTAGTATACTGAGTGGTTTTATAAGAAAGGCATTGGTATACTGAGTGGTTTATAAGATGGGCATTGGTATACTGAGTGGTTTTATAAGATGGGCATTGGTATACTGAGTGGTTTTATAAGATGGGCAGTGTATACTGAGTGGTTTTATAAGATTGGCAGTGGTATACTGAGTGATTTTATAATATGGGCAGTGGTATACTATAGTTTTATAATATGGGCAGTGGTATACTATAGTTTTATAATATGGGCAGTGGTATACTGAGTGGTTTTATAATATGGGCAGTGGTATACTGAGTGGTTTTATAATATGGGCAGTGGTATACTGAGTGGTTTTATAATATGGGCAGTGGTATACTATAGTTTTATAATATGGGCAGTGGTATGCTATAGTTTTATAATATGGGCAGTTTTATAATGAGTGGTTTTATAATATGGGCAGTGGTATACTGAGTGGTTTTATAAGATGGGCAGTGGTATACTGAGTGGTTTTATAAGATGGGCATTGGTATACTGAGTGGTTTTATAATATGGGCAGTGGTATACTATAGTTTTATAATATGGGCAGTGGTATACTGAGTGGTTTTATAATATGGGCAGTGGTATACTGAGTGGTTTTATAAGATGGGCAGTGGTATACTATAGTTTTATAGTGAGGTACCACAGTAGTACTGTCCACACTTAAACAGTTGGAAGGGTTCATGAAAAATGAAGGTAATAATTTTGATGATTGCATACTGTTTTACAAATCCTTATCTACCACTTGCCTAGCTTTTCCATCACCCAGCATGCTTCAAGTCATATACTGGCTTTCTGTGTCTTTGTTATAAAAAATATGCAATATGGTGTCATGCTGGTAGTGTTGGATATCACCAGAATTTTGATACTGTGATACATGATGTTGTATTGTGGTAATTATTGCAATATATTTAACAAATCTGTAGAAAGTGCAAAATAATATTAAAGAGTGAACAAGAAGTCAAATTTCCATGTAACTTTATATCTAATTTCTTTTAAAACTCTAAGTAAACAATGAGTGGAAAACATTCTTACATGTGGGAGTCCAAGCTACATTACATAGGCTCATCTTCTCAACCTTTACCGCATTGACAACTATAATGTGTTGATGTTGGCAAACATGAGCAGTCAAGTTCATTATCCCACCAGCAAACTTCAACTCCACATTACATTCCCAACAAATGGCATAGGTATAGCCAAAAGTGCTGCCAAATGAGTGATTTTGCCCTTTATTTGGCACCAGCTCATACAAGACTTAAATCTCCATGTCCACTATTTTGGGTCATTGCTAATGCAACAGGCAGGATTATAACATGCATTTGAACTATTTTCTCAGCAGCAACATCTTTTAGAAATCTTTTGGACTTTTTAGAACAAAAAAACATTGAAACAAACAAAAAATTGAAACAAAACAAATGAAGACTGAAGTATACATTTTATTTGTATACTATTTATAGAAATACATGTATCTCAAAAACTGGTTCATTACCAATGTACTGCAGTACATGTACTGTCATGATCTGTACCATTGTATACTGATATACCAGTAAAACAGCACACCATTACATTCTGGAACATTTGATGACCAGAGATGAAAACACTTGCTGAAATGTTTATTGTGGTTAGTAGGCATTGGAGATTTAAATTGAAAACATAGAAATAAAATACTCTTATTGCTTCTTTTTAACAGATTAAAAAAGAAATGTTAGCTTTGGTGGTGTAAATCAGCAATTTTTATCATTTCAAAACAGTGCATCTGTTATATTGCATTTTAGATGCAGCAGATCAAACAGCATGCATTGTGCACATGTGCACTATGTATTTTGAAAGCTGTAACATACACTCATGAGAAGCAAGTTCCCACTTCTTATGCAGTACAAAAGACTAATTATTATAATAGTCAGCAGCTGATCCATTATAAATCGTAAACAGAGCAAAGTATGGTTTGAAATTTGTAAAATATGAAGGGCCTAAATAATGTTCAGTGAGATTGGAATTTGTGCCAGGCTAAGACTTTCGGAAATTGAAGGCAGGGTACAATTCATTATCATACATGTGACAACCAGGATTTCAAACCAGTAGATTTAAAAATTATGATCAGTAAATCAGCTTATAAACTAGTAGATTTTCTTATTGGCACAAATTGTATGTGTTTTAAGGGGATTGAAAACATAAGTGCATTTTTTTATATAATAATGTATTCTTAAGAACATGAATCTGATCCAGATTCTGATGGAAAATGTTACAGTAATAATTAATATGAGTCAGTATATTGTCAATTAAATAAAAAAAGGAAAAGTTGTTTATCCTATAGTTCACTGCAAAGATTTTTTTTATGTATAAAATCCAATAGCATTTTTAACTTCCTTCACAAGATTACTGTCTAGTGACCACTTATGACATTAATTGTGCTTTTTAAGCTTCACACTTAACAGGCTCTCAATAGTTCTCTGGTCCAGATTTCCCCTTGAATCACTTTGTATTTTGTGAAGAATGGAGAATGTTTTCTCTGTATTAGCATTAGTATGTGTCAACAACAGGAAAACAATGCTCAGCCTGCAAAGAAGTTATAACTTCAGTTTTCCTGTTGCTGGGTTTGTAAGGTTGCTGACTGCTCTCCAATACTCCTCCAAGCTATGTTCACCCCAAGGAGGAAGTTCCTGTTGAACTTAGGATGTATTCCAGAGCCGTGTCGTAAAGGGCTTCAGTCTCTTCATAGCTCAGATCCAAAAATCTATTGGCAAGTTTCACCACTGTAAATAAAAAAAAATAAAGATTGATTTAGAATTTAAATAAACAATGAAAAATACATAATATATTTAGTAATATATTTCTGCTTTTGCAAATAATTTATACCAAATTTAAAATCAATTGTTTTGTAATATATTGTTAACTGTTATATTTTATCTAGTACTTGAACTTAATTTATGTGCATCAAACTTTCAAAGAGTTTATTAAATACAAAAGATGCATACCTTTGAAACACATAATGCAAACTCAGGACCTGTGCTACTCACCTGCACACACTTAAACTCTGATATCCAAGCACTGTTGAACTTGTAATAATTCTTAGCCGGTGGTTTCTTAGCATTGGCAGAAAGCACAGATTTCGGTCTTTTGACATGAATTGAAAAAAAATATGTGAAAGCGGTCCTTAAATATTCTTCTTAAAACATTTTGAACAATACAATAACAATTAAACAAGACAAAAAATAAATATACTTACTAATACTCTAGTGTGTCTTGTTACAATCAGTCTCTACATTTTATCTCCACCACCAGAGGTTGGCCAAAGGTTCAGATGACATCATGGACCACCTTTTAATCCCTTTATTACTTATAACACCTAAACAAAAATCCCGCATTTGGCCTTAAACTCCCCAAATTACAACAATATGGTAATCAATTAACAGCTTGCTGTGTACACATGTTAGCTGTTCTTTAACAATTCTAATCCTATTACTCTGCCATGCATCATCGCACTGGTCGTTGTACTGGTGGAACATTTCCAGTCCCCAGTAGACTGGTCCTAGTTGGTTTCTCTAATGTGTTGACAGAACATGTCAAAATATCATGATGAGGTTTTTTTATTCAATTTTTTAAAAAATTCTTTTAATTTTCAAAAGCGGTAGATTGCCTTTAAAACAGTATTTTTGGACTACCGCCGGAAGAATCACATGTATGCATTATAGATTGGCTGCTGACTTTCGTTAAAAACTTAATCATATCTGTATATCTGAAGTATCCATTTATTGTTCATAATCTTACTATAATGTATTAGCAGCATACTTGTCCAAATTCTTGTTGAATGTTTTATAGAATCATTTTTGTGGGGAAAAAAGAACTTCTGCACTGCCTACTTGCTTTTATGTTTGAAATATATATACATTAATTTTATTGTATACTTCTTTAACAGGAGGTGAGGAAGGTCATGAAAACCTGTTACAAGATATGTCAGTTGTATGGAGTGACAAGTTTGGCCCTTCCACCACTTGGGTGTGGACGTCTTCATGGCTATGACCAGGATTCTGTAGTGGAAGCTATGTTAGATGAAACATCCAAGCTTGCATTGGGTGCTTATAGACGGATAAGAGTAAGGGTAATGAAAAACAAGTCACTCAGGTTTTCTCTCTTTTGAGTAACTTATTTCTGTTTCTGGATTTCTAGAATCGAGTATGACTTCCTTTTTTTGTTGTTTTGTTTGGATTTCCACCTTGAAGTCCTAGTCTATGTATACAGCAGTATTTTGCATCATTAATTATTAAATTTATAGTGTCAGGAGCAAGAGTGAAGAGTTGGAGAGAGAAAGTTCTCAGTTTTTACTGAGTCCTCCTCCAAATGTTTGCATGAGAGCCAGTATATAATTGTTATTCCTACTTTATCAGTTACTAAATACCTAAAATATATACCAGATATCTACAAAAAGAAGTTTTTGTTTAAACATGGAAAAACATGTAGTCATGCAGTACATGCAATTGTAATGTTTGAGTATGACAAAAATTCATGTGTCGAACAAGCTGAAACTATCCTGTAAGAGTCTAGTTTAATACAGGCTTATGTTGGAAAAATGAGCATGTAAATAATACTGAGTAAATCCCGACATAAAGCTTACCTTCATTCTTTTAACTAATAGAACAAAGTAGCAAACAAGAAAATCACATCTTAGGATATTGTTGTGAACAGGTTTCTTTTTTAAATACGTTACTTGATCATAATGCCTTAAGAGAACTATTTCGTCTCACGAAGTTAGGACAGTTGCCACAAGCATTGCATTTGAGCAAAACTGCTCCCTGACCGACATTATTCATGCCATGGGATGGAGGTCTGAGTCCACTTTCTCCAGCTTTTATCTCTGAGATCTTTCATCCCAAAAGACTCAGCTCAACCTGGCAGGACCTTTAGCTGTGGCACAACAGGTTACCTTCCCAGGTCTGTCGACAGCTTCATAGGAAGCGGCTTCATGACTCCCACTGGATTTGCGCGGGAAAAAAATTTTCCCTTCAAAGCCTCTCCCCAACATATGAAATCTATTCTCCAGTCAGGTCATCTAGAAGCTATCTCACATGCCTTAGTAAACCGGAGATTGCCTCTCTGAGGTAAGGGGATGTAACTCCCTCCACCTCTTACCTATTCTCCTAAGGTATTATGATCGGGTAACGTATTTGAAGAAGAAACCAATTTTTCTAAGTAAAATATGTTTCTTTGATAATATTTACCCGATCATAATACAAATACACCCTCCCAGCCTCCCCACAGTTACATCCTTATCAGAGAGCGTGCTTCCCACCCCAGTAGTAACTGGAGTATGCATGGGATTTAGCACCAATCCCTGTACCAAGGGGAGATCACTCTAGCTAACTGCCACCTAGATAGGCAGATAACTTTTAGCTTTCAGCTAAAAAAGTTTTTAGCTTATGAGGGCTGGATTTGCGAGGTAGTAGTAGTTCTCCTAAGATATTATGATCAGGTAAGTATTATCGAAGAAACATTTTACTTAGAAAAATTGTTTTTTTCATTAGTTTAATATGATGATTCTAAGGCAGAGTTCATAAGGTAAATATTTTATTGTGTATGTTTCTTTTTTCCAGAAAGTAACAATTGTTGCCTATGACCAGGATATTTGTCAAAAGTTTTTGAAGAAACTATCATCTCTTGAGACCCAATCAACCCAGAGTCTTTCACAATACCAGCCAGATTTGGATCTGTCAGAAGTTTGTCGGGAGGAAGAAGACATTGATAAGGAGCTGGTTATCTCTGATGACCAGAGGACAGATCATAATCAGGATGATGATGATGGCAGTGGTGGTGATGATAATGATGATGATGATGGCAGTGGTGGAGAATGGATACCTCTACCCCATTCAGAAAGCTCACCTGCAATGTTTGATCTTCGCGATCAACAGCAACATACTGACCAGGATAATCCTCCATCAAAACATCATGGTTATTATCTTTTTGTAGCTTTTAAATAGCCATACAGTACACCTAATAAAAAGCAAGAGCTGATATAGCAAGAATCTTCATATTATAAAATTAGAATATTTTATTTCACTTGGAAAACTGAAAAATTCATTTTCACAATTTCATATAACAAGATCTGTATATAATGAGCTATGTGACATGTTTTTGATTCTTTGTATAGACAGCTTTTTTGCTTCTTCTGTGATGATCGTTCTAAAGGCAAAGATTAGCATTACATTCTGTATTTCAAAGGAGTCAATTGTTTAGCCTTGATTAGATTTACAAGGATATGTCATTCTTTGCACCCAATTTCAGTAGATAGAGAAAAATGTGTAAACCATAGGTGAAGAGATCAAAGGTGAAGGTCACACTGGGCAGTCTTTGTTATTGGAAAGTCTCACCATTACTTTCAAATATTGTTTTTCATTTATTTTCTCTTTGAGTACTTACCTTCCTCTTGGCCAATAATCAGAACTATAATGCAAGGATGGAAAACTATCAAGATGGAAATAGTCACAAAAAAATGTATCATTTTAATGTATGTAATTCAAGCAACATATTGAGTAAAAAAAATCAATTTTAAAAAAGTTTTGATAAAATAGGTTGACATTTATGAAACAACTTTGCTGTGTTTTATGATATGGTGAGAAATTCACAGGAAATTATTATTATTATTATTATCATTCATGCTTCTGTGAAAGTCATTGAAATTTTCCATTGTTTCATAAGATCTGTTTTGTTTTTTTCTCTTGAAAATAATTGTCTAATTACAAATTTAAAGTGTTGTCCTGCATCACTGGTATTTTATTTGTTATCTTTGTGCAATATATGGACTTGTGTTGGCTGGTGCCTGAACTTACAAAGCAGATAGAAAATGGAGTTACCTCCCTTTTATCATAATTGTCGTATGCACAAATGAATGCATAATCCTCTGAAATTTCTTTCTTTCTGCAGCAATCTTATGTGAGACAATTTTGTATTATATATACATTGATAAGAAAAACAATAATTTCTGAATATTTTAATAGTGTTCCTGTCATTATATATTATTTATTAATTACATTTATATACATCAGTAGGTAATTTTTGAATGAAACTACTAATCTAAACCTTGAAATGCATCTCCTTCAGGGAAAATTTGCATAGTGGATTAGGATTGCTAATAGTTCTAGTAATTATATTTTATTAAAATGTTTGTAGTGATGTCTTTTTGTAGTTAATATGTATTAAGTGTTCATTCTGTAAACTTTATTTCAGTATTTACATGAGGTTAATATAAATCATAACTATTTTGTTTTATATGTAGAAAGAGAAATAGCACCCAAATATGCCAAACAGGTGAGAGCCGCAAACGTTTCAACAGTTACAGTGAAAATTGTTTCCAAAGACAAGCAGGCATGTTTTGACTGTGTAAAGAAACTAGCTAAAGAGATGAAGGAGAATTACCTGTTTGAGAGTGAACCAGTCAACAAGAAACATAAACTGCCTCCAGAGGACAAAAAGAAAATAAGGGATATATTGTCAGAGCATGAAACAAGTGTTGAACAGAAACAAGGTCTGTATTTGAGTTATAAAAATACCAATCATATTTCTCAATCTCTTGTTTTTTTGCACAGCATTGACTTGTGTAAAATCCATGCTAAAAATGTCATGGATCCAGAGTTGGCTTTGGTGGGGGTGGGGGTTCAGTCTGATACCTGCCCTCTTTTTTGTGGTTAAAATAGTACATTTTTCAGTGAAAAACAGAAAAAAGGTGCATATTGTAGGCCAAAAAGATCACCCTTTTTCGTAATCAGACCCCCACAGAACAAATCTTTTATCTGCTTTGATTATTGTATGTTGGTTACAAGTTTCTGTTTTGTTTACTGTTTTTGTAGTGTCAACCACATCAACATTGGCACTGGTAGCATCAACATTTGTTAAAGTTGTCTGAGGTTGGAAAAATGACAGAATGTCCATGACTACCAAAGCCTTTTAGGACTTGCTGTTTATAATTGTATTCACAGGGAAGGACTATTAGACATTGTGCTTTCAGATGCTCGCACCCTCACCCTTCATCTGCCCCATTTGCAATTTAAAATCTTAGTTAAGTGCGTGGTTGAAGTTGTTCTTAATGTGGCTTGAAGTCTGATGAACCTGTTCAGGAATTGCTTTCATGCTTTTGACTGAAGCATCAATAAGCATTACCCTTTCATTTGCAAGCAACACCCTCTCTTCAGCTCGCACAGAAGAGGTCAAGGTCAATTTAAATTAGAGCTAAACAAGGTTTTCCTTCTTACCCCTCTGCCCCCCCCCCCAGTACATAATACAGTGGTATATATCTATCACTATGTCTGCCTGTGTGTCCATAAATACTTTTGTTTCTGGCATATAACTCTCAAACCATTTAAGGTAGTTCAGACCAACTTGGGACACATGTCAAACAAGTTGTATAGAGATGCCTTTTTGATACTTACAGTTTTCTGCATTATTATATTTTATGTTGCCATGGAAACAATATGTTGCATAAGTAGTATAAAAATTGAGAGTGCTGGACTTAAGGTACTTTCAGTAAGAGTCTTTACTTAAGTGTGCGGCTGCAGGGATATGTCATCTGTATATGACTCTGGTTCTATATGGTCAAAAGTCCTATGTGAGGGATTGCTGTGTTATACTAAAATACTAAATGTTACATCAGTATATAGCCTCTTTCTTGTGCACAACACATACTATGTCAGCCTTTAAGGCAAGAAGAAGGTCTTTTTAAAATCTTCCAAAAGCTCTTAGTGTGAGTCATGTTTTTCAATATAGTAATAAATCTGCTGTCTCAACTATACAGTCATATAAATTAACAAGCAAGACAATTATTCTGCATAATTTTTGTTCTTATGATTTTTTCTGCATATCAATTTTTTTTCTTTCTTTGCTTATTTTATGGAGAAAAAAAATCAGTTGCTATCAAATTATTGTATCCAAAGTCAGTTCAAGTTCTGCAGTACATATTTTGTATTATATATTTCATAGTGAGATATTTAAATATATCAGTGGGAAAAAAATGATATCGCCACAGTGGCAATATCACTTTTGGAACTACTTTCTTTATCCCTTTAGAAGTATATCTGCCTTATATATGTTATTCAGAGCTGTATTTCCATATCAGAGCCTATTTCATTTTTTTTCATCTTCTTTTCTTTAACTCTCTCCCTCCCTTCCCCCTTCTCTCTCCCCATCAGAATGAATAGATCTTAAAATGTGTCAAGACTGATGACCCTCTAGTATGCATTTATGTAATCAATGAAAAGGCACCATCAAGAATGCATAAAAATGAACCACAAACAACAAAAAGCAGGCTTGAAATATTAACTTTTTATAATTAGTTTTCCACATGAAGCACACAAATTGTCAGTGACTGAACTTGCATGACCTGTCACTATTCGATATTCTGTGTCAGCCATACACTATGGTATACCTATTACACTCTACTACAAATGGTACACATTTTTAGGAAAAACTCTTGATTACATATAGTAATAAAATTGTTTAAGTAGTGATTTTAACTGTCATCACTATCATAATCATGTCTGAAAACGATGGAGAAATCAGGCATTGAGTAGTATCAATTGGAAACCTAAATTAAGTGACAATCGAAATTAGGGTGCAAAGTCTCTCCCCAAAATAAATTGCAAGCCTGCCAAGACACAGAATTCACATCTGTACACAGAAATAAACAAATATAGCAGCCAAAATCGCTACGAGTAATCTCACAATCATTAAAATCCATTGTTTAATGATGTTACACTCTGAAGCCTGTTTGTGCATTCTGTCATGTTGCTATATTACTCCCACCCCAGCAATGTTTACTCTATCAATCCGCGCAAGAAATGTGTTAACATAAATAAAAATTTCTTCATTTTCGCATGCAAACATTCATTAATTAGACAAAATACACAATTTGAAGGATTATATGTACAATAAACTTTTTTTATCGATGTCATAATGCAGCATTAATCGCATTGACACAGAATGGAGAAACAAATCCATGCAATTCGAATGTTTTTGCCTTAAAAATTATATAATAAAAAGAATATCTCAGTTTTTTTAGTAGATATAAGGAAATATTTCACTCGTGAAGTGGAAACATTTTGTATTGTCACTAATGGCTTAGCCACTTGTGACAATACAATGTTTCCACATCATGAGTGAAATATTTCCTTATATCTACTAAAAAAAAAACGTAGATATCCTCTATATATCAATATATGTTAGCTTCCTATTGTCAGGAGAATGAAAGAATATGGAGTACAGGTAAACAGGTAGCTCATTATCCACAACTAAATTTATTATTTCTTTTCTGTAGTCAAGGGAGATGCGTACATCCTTAAGGGATGGAAGGAGGAAGTTTATGCTGCCCATAATGCCATCTTAAAAGTTCTATCCGAGACAAGCGGAACCGTAAGGCGTCGAAAGGTTCAGCACAAACGGCGATCACCAGATTTCTGGCATTTTAAAGCCTTTGAAGAGCCTGAAACTCCAGAATACTGGAGTATGGGAAGTAGTGTTATAAAAGATATCTTTTCCAAGTTTATGGGTTTATTTAAAGGTATATACTTTTTGGCAATTCATTACTTTTATTTTTTTTAGCTATATTTTTTTCTATTAAAGGTGTAATTATTACCAACATTCAGTGTAGAATAATTTGTTCATAACTAAAGTTTCCAAAGCTGATTTATGCTGGATCCGATTAATGATACTAGTAACAATTAGTTAACATCTATCACACAGTATATTTTTTAATATCATTTGCATTACAATAATTCTTAACATACATTTTCAGTTTGCAGAATAAATTACATAAACCCACATTAATTCTTAACATACATTTTCAGTTTTGCAGAATAAATTACATAAACCCACATTAATTCTTAATATACATTTTCAGTTTGCAGAATAACTTATGTAAACCCACATTAATTCTTAATATACATTTTCAGTTTGCAAATAAATTACGTAAACCCACATTAATTCTTAATATACATTTTCAGTTTGCAGAATAAATTACGTAAACCCACATTAATTCTTAATATACATTTTCAGTTTGTAGAATAAATTACATAAACCCACATTAATTCTTAACATACATTTTCAATTTGCAGAATAAATTACATATCTCACATTAATTCTTAACATACATTTTCAGTTTAATTCAAGCTATTTAAATTCACTCCTTTTCTAGGACAATCCATTTGATAGGAGTTTGTTAGGATGTTATATTGCAGACTGGCTTTATTTTTCCTAAATGTAGTTTTCAGTAAAATGTAAATATATTTTTAATTCAATAAATTAGGTAAAAATTCGAAGCTTGAAAAAGTGGATAGTGAAACTTTCCAAGAAATAGTCAAGTTGGTGGATGATACTTGGCAGAGACATTTAATTGGCAAAGGAAATGATGCTATGAATCTTCTGCACACTGGAATTAAAGTCTCAAAGATCAAAAGGGTCGAAAACCTCGATCTTTATGAATCATACTTCAAAAAGAGGCAAGAAATTTTCAAATCATTATGGAAGTCAAAACAGGAAAGCTTTCCACAGCTGGATAAGATCAAGGGCTGCAGAGATGGATACATCAAGACTTCCAGAGGAGGCAAGTGCTTGTCACGAGAGATGTACCCAGAGATCAATGAATATTATTTCTTTCATGGGACCAAAGTGGATAAGATTGATGCAATCTGTGAAAATGGTCTGGACTGCCGACTTGGTAGTGAGAAGGGGATGCTTGGTGCAGGGGTCTACGGTGCTGAGAGCTCTACAAAAGCAGACCAGTATACAGGTAGAATTAGATATGTCAGCAGTATTTGCAGACTAATATACAGTTCAAATTAGATCTCTATGTCTGTCTGTGGTATTCACTAATATAACATGCATGCAACTGTAAACAGTTTAGACCCAGATTTTCTGGCACATAATGTACCATTCTGGTAAATTGTGGCTGATTATATTCTTATGATTGCAAGCTTGACTGTCACTTTATACAATAGTCTGGCAGATGAAAGATTTACTACATTGTACTTATGATTTCAAACTAACAGCCTAGGCCCAGATTGGCTGTCACAGTATGTACCACTCTGTCAAATCAGGGTTTTACTACAATGTTCCTTATGACTTCAAGCTAACAGCATAGACCCAGACTGGCTGTCAAAAAAGCAACAGTCTGGCAGATCAAGGGTTTACTGCACTGTTCCTCATGATTTCAAGCTACCAGTTATGACACATATTGACTGTCATATAATGCATCAGTCTGGCATGTCAGAGGTGTACTACACTGTTCCTTATGATGTCAAACTAACAATATAGACCCAGATTGGTTGTCACATTATGCACCAGTCTGGCAGATCACAGGTTTATTATGCTGTTCCTTATGATTTAAGCCAACAGTCTAGACCCATATTGGCTGTCATAAAAAGGGCCAGTCCTGCTTATTGGGGGTTTATTGTGCTGTTCCTTACAATTTCAAACTAACAGCCTTGTCCCTGATTGGCTGTTACATTATGCACAAGTCTCACAGATCAGTGGTTTTCTACACTATTCTTTGTGATTTCAAACTAACAACATAGACCCAGATTGGCTGTCACATTATGCAACAAACTGGCAGCTCAGGGATTTACTGTATTGTTATGATTTCAAGCAAAGAACCTAGACCCAGCTTTGCTGTCACATTATGCAACAGTTGGGCAAATCAGGGGGTTACTATGGTGTTCTTTATGATTTCACACCAACAGCATAGACCCACATTGGCTGTGACCATCACATTATGCAACAGTGTGGCAAATCAGGGATTTACTATGCACCAGTCTAGCAAATTGGGTCACTGTTGCAGATGATTTCAAGGTAACTGCATAGACCCTGATCTGCCTGCACACTATGCAGTAGTTGATCTTGGTTTTGGCTGTTTATTATAAGGTGCATCTTATACACAAGCAAATGGCAAATCTCTATCATAATCCCCCCACCCCATCCATAGTGTCATTGCACCCGCTGCCATCAGTCAGCCTGGATTTCTTTACTATAAAAATAGCTGTGTCAATTATTTTTATTTACATTACTTTTACTCTTTCCTAATGTTGAATTCTTCTTGCTTCAGTTTTGGAATTGTTTCTAGCTCTACTGGTCATAGACCAGAAGAGCTTATGGGATGGTCTTGTTGTCCGTCGTCTGTCATCCAGTGTCCATCCATCCATTAGCACAAGTTTGTTATCACTACTCCTCCTAGACTACTTGAAGGAATGCCACGAAACTTCACACACACACACACACACTCATCCCATGATCTGGTTGGTCCTAGCTGAAAAGGTGCTGCTCGCAAATCTTGTTATTGCTACTTCTTCTGAATGGATGATCAAATCAACATACAGTTTTCAGTAAAAGACTTCTTATGATGTCTAGTTGGTCCTAAATGAAAATGGTGCCAATATGAAATCCAATATGACCACCATGGCAGCCATCTTGAAAATCTTGTTATTTCTACTCCTCCTGAATGGATGGTCATATCAACATGGAGTTTTCACAAAAAGACTTCTTATGATGTCTAGTTGGTCCTAAATGAAAATAGAGCTGATCTGGGGTCCAATATGACTGCCACAGAGGCCACCTTGAAAATTTTGTTATAGCTACTCCTCCTGCATGGATGGTCATATCAACATGGGATTTTCACCAAAAGACTTCTTATGATGTCTGGTTGGTCTTAAATAAAAATGGTGCTGATCTGAAGTCCAATATGGTCACCTCAGCAGCCATATAGAAAATCTTCTTTGCAACTCCTTATGAACAGAAAGATATATTGACATGAGGTTTTCACCAAAAGACTTCATATGATGTCCAGTTGGTCTTAAATCAACATGGTGCCGATCTGACATCCAATATGGCCACTACACAGTGGCCTTCTTGAAAATCTTGTTATCGCTAGTCCTCCAGAATGGATGGTCGTATCAGTATGAGGTTTTCACTAAAACATTTCTTATGATCCAGTTGGTCCTAAATGAAAATGGTGCCAATCTTACATTCAATATGGCCACCACAGCAGTTATCTAGAAAATCTTATCGCTACTCCTTCAGAACAGAAAGTCATATTGACTTTGGGTTTTCACCAAAAGATTTCTTATGGAGTCTAGTTGGTTCTAAATGAAAATGGTTGGTCCTAAATGAAAACGACTAACCCTCAATATGGCCACTATGGTAGCTATCTTGAAAATATTCTTATCTCTACTCGTCCCAAATGGATGGCTATATCAACATCAGGTTTTCACCAATAGACTTCTTATGATACCTAGTTGGTCCTGAATGAAAATGGTGCCAGTCATACATCCAATATGGCTGGCATGATGGCTGGCATGAAAATCTTGTTGTCACTACTCCCTCTGAATGGATGATCATTATGACATGGGGTTTTGACCAAAAGATTTCAAATGATGTCTACTTTGTCCTAAATAAAAATGGTGCCAATCTGACATCCAATATGTCCACCACAGCAGCTAATTTGAAAATCTTGTTATCACTAAAGAATATCAGAGATGGTTTCAACACTCAGCAGTTAAAAGGAAGAAATGGTTTTATCTTGAATTCCTGTAATTCATTACGCCCAGTACAGCATCAGTCCCTTCAAGGGACTCTTGTTAATAACATTTTGCCCATATATTTATGCTACATTTATTGTCTTGTAATTGTGTCTTTGATCCAGAACTACTGCCATATTAGTTTTTGAAAAGTTGTTTTTAAAAAACAACAACATGGTATTATAATACTTTTTTTGGTTTTGTCAAAAAATGCAGCAAACAATTTTGTTTAAAATGGTTTGTTCATGAAACCTTTGTTTCCTCAGTGATCTTCAGAAAATATTTTTTTAACTCAAATTATTACTCATATTCAGAAAAAAAAATTGAATTTTGTTAAAAGATTATGTTACCAAATGCAGTGACATTGCAGGGATAATCCATAATTTTTTATTAAATTCCCATTAATCTTACATGGTTGATCTGGTGTTCAATATGGATGTTCAGTTCATACTTTATTATTGCATACATAGATGAACCATTGATTACGGGGTTATCACTAATGTCTGCATGTCATTATGTTTAGATACACCAAATAAAACTTGTATAAATCCCAATTTGAATTCCATTCACACTGTATATTGGAAAATATTTGGAAAGCAAAACAAGGGGCTTGTAATAAATATAAAATCACATTTGGGTTTTGTTCTGAGTTGGTAAAAGAACTTGGTTCATATGAATATGAATATATTTCACCCTGAGGGCTTCAACATGTCCCTACCCCATATCATACAGTTATTCTTTCTGCAGAGTTGGAACAAACTTGAATACCTTGATTATACTCTTTGGCTATACGACAGTCACAAATAAGTTTAGTTCAGATATTCTATATTAACAGATGCCTTGGTTAATACCTCAATACAAAAGAGACCTGCTCTTAAAGGACAAGATTCATAAACCCTTTCTTAATTTCTCTCTCATATTCAAACTCTGTGTAAAGTACACCTGTTCTCAAAGGACAAGATTGTCCCCTTTAGCACCCCCTTGTTGACAGGTTTTAGTGTAGGTAAATTCCTTTCAATTAAAGACAACAAGAGAGAAAATATCTGCAGAATTCCTATTCTTATCTTACAGATTCAAAACAAGGAAGAACACCTGGTAAAAAGAAAATGTTCCTGATGCGAATGGTCCTTGGCAATATTTATGTGTGCACAGATTCAAATCCACACAAATACAGAAGACCTCCCTGCAGAACATGCAATAAAGATGACTGTACAAGTGCAAAGCATACTGAGGGGTATTATGATTCTGTGGTTGGCGACATGGCAAAACTATTCAGAGAGTTTGTAGTCTATGATAAAAATCAGTGCTATCCAGAGTACATCATCACATATGATAGAGTTTAAAATGGAACATTCCAGATATTCTCACAGAAACTTAACTATTGATTCTTAGAATACAAAATAATATAAAGAATATGGCTGTTGCAAAGTTCTATAAATAGTTAAAACTCAATTCAGTTTTAGCTAATCAAGCCATATTGTCAGTTGAGCTTATGGTATGGTCTGCATTCATAATATGCTGCCTGTCATCCATCATGTGTCATCCGTTACCATCTGCCAAATGCAACTTCTTCTCAAAGATCACTGTACCATGCAATTTTAACCAAAAATAAAAAAGGCATCCCAAACAAATAGTGCTGATTTACCATCCAATATGGTCACCTTTACTAAAAAGAGACAATTTTTAGCTGTATTGGTCATAGACCAGAAGATCTTATGGGATGGTCTGTTGTCTGTTGTCCATCTTCCATTGTCCATCCATCCATTAGCACAAGTTTGTTATTGCAACTCCTAAACTATTTGAAACTTTATACACACATTCATTCCATGGTCTAGTTGGTCCTAAACTAAAATGGTGCTGCACTCGGACATCCAATATGGCTGCCACAGGGGCCATCTTGAAAATCTTGTTATCACTATTCCTCCTGAATGGATAGTAATGTCAACATGGATTATTCACTAAAAGGCTTCTTAGAATGTCTAGTTGGTCCTAAATGAAATGGTACTGATCTGATGTCTAATATGACTGCCACATTGGTCATCTTGAAAATGTTATTATTGCTACTCCTCCTGAATGGATGGTCATATCAAAATGGGGTTTTCACTAAAATACCTCTTATGAAAACTAGTTGGTCCTAAAGGAAAATCATGCCAATCTGAAGTCCGTTATGGCCACTACAGCAGCCATCTTGAAAATCTTGTTATTGCTATTCCTGAACAAAAAGACATATCAACATGGGATTTTCACCCAAAGACTTCTTAGTTAGTCCTAAATGAAAATTGTGCCACTTGCACATACAATATGGCTGCCACTGTGGCCATCTTGAGAATCTTGTTATCGCTTCTCCTCAATGGATGGTCATATCAACATGGAGATTTTACTGAAACGCTTCCTATGATATCTAGTTGGTCATAAATGAATATGGTGCCAATCTGACCTCCAATATGGCTGCCACAATGGCCATTTGGAAAATCTTATTACTACTTCTTCTAGATGACTGATCATATCAACATTGTGCTTTCACCAGAAGACTTCTTATGATGTCTAGTTGGTCCTAAATGGAAATGGTGCAAATATGATATCCAATATGGCCACCATGGCAGCTATCTTGAAATTCTTGTTATTGTTAATCCTCCAAAATGGAAAGTGATATCAACATGGGGTTTTCACCAGAAGACTTCTTATAATGTATTTTTGGTCCTAAATTAAAATGGTGCTGATCTGACATCCAATATGGCCAACATGGTGGCCATCGTCATAATCTTGTTATCGCTACTCCTGTTTAATGGAAAGTCATTTTTATATGGGGTTTTCATCAGAAGAATGTAATTAGTCCTAAATGAAAATGACGCAGACTGACCATCTTGAAAATAGTGTTATTTCTACTCCTCCCAAATCGATGGCTATATCAATATGGGGTTCGGGGTTTTCACCAATAGATTTCATGTGATACAGAATTGGTCCTAAATGAAAATGGTGCTAATCATACATCCAATATGGCTGCCATGATGGCTGATTTGAAAATCTTGCTGTCACTACTCCCTCTGAATGGATGGTCATATTGACATGGGGTTGTCACCAAAAGACTTCTAATGATGTCTACTTGTTCCTAAATGAAAATGGTGCCAATCTGACATCCAGTATGTCCACCACAGCAGGAAATTTTAAAATCTTAATATTGCTGAAGAATATCAGAAATGGTTTCATCACTTGGCAGACATGGTCTTATCTTGAAAATCCTGGAAATTCTTTTCACCGAGTAGAGTGTCAGTTCCTTCGAAGAACTCTTGTTAATAATTGACATGTTCAGAGAAACTTCACACTGAAATTGAGCTAATTCAACAGAATACATCTTGGTATGAAGGCCTGTCAAGTTTATGCAAATGATGCCAATCTGCCATCCAATATGATCATCGCTGAAACTAGGAAATCTTCAAAGGTCAAATAGGCAGGTTTTTGTTTAAACTTATTTTTTTTAAAGGGAAATTGAAGAAATTAAAATGACTAATGCTGCCAAATATAACCAACATACACTTTTTTAAAATTTATGGCTAAAAAAAACAAAAATCAGAATTATGTGCATTGTTGTGAAGAAATATGATGATAACATACACATACATGCCATAACACGATGTGTCATGCGAAAAACACGATTTTGGACTTCCAAACCCCCTGACACGGTCATGTTTCAAAAAACACAATTTTCAGCAATCTTAGTGAGAAAAAAAAATTCCGACAAAAAAATAATAAAAAATGTACATTTTTTTATCACAATGATATATGCCCATAATCTGTGGTATGTATAAACAGTAAACAGTCTTGCCCAGAGCTCATGTAAAACTATCCTCGGGGCAGTTTATACAGCTGTTTTAGAGACAATTAAAAGGTAAGGCGGTCAGAGATTAACAGACACCTTTCAGAGATTTACTGAATTGGCTCACAATAGCTAGGAGATGTGTCGTGTCAAATCCTTTGAGCACTGCTGAGGAAAAGTGGAGCCATATTTATGAACACAAATGACACTTGCATTACCATCAAACAAACTACTGAACTATTGAAAGCAGCAAAAACTGCATGTAATTAAAACTACATTCCACTGTCCAATGGATTTTAATGACAGTAACTTGGTGTATTTTTGTATTTAATGTCTGTGAGGTTGTGACCATATTTGTGGTGATGTTATTTGACAATGCTAAGTCTACCATTTTTTTTATTTGTAAGTATATTAAAAGCTTCAGAGAAAACAGATGGTATTTTCTTTTATTCAGATTTGAATTTCCAGTCATTTGATATAGGCTGATTTGAAAAGATAGCTTATTCTCATTTGGATGATGTGGCTTTTGGGGGATCATGCACACTGACCCCCCTTGGGACCTCAAAACACACTTTTTGAGTCTCAAAAAACCAAAAAAACTGTCTGGGAATATGGCAAGTATGCATACAGTGCATCAGCACAGTTTTGGCATTTATTTTTTGTATTTTCTAACCTTTTTTGTTATTCGCAAAGATTTTTTTTTTTTAAAAAAAGAACTATTTTGTCAAAATTATCAACAACAGCTCTTTCATATATGGTGATTGGAAATATATTTAAATATCACTCTGACATGATCATTTTGTTTAGTAATCTTTTGCCAGATTTTAGTTGATATTCTGTTGCTTGTATATCTCTCCTTAGTTATTAGGTAAAGCAAGAATAAAAAGGAAGAAATGTGCATTTGATTTTATATTCATTACATTTATGGATGGCACACACTTATTTTCCATCTTTATTTCATTCACCTTCTTTTTCTTTTTCTCCTCTTTTCCAGATGTGCTGTACTTGTGAATCTCTTAATGATACTTTCTTGTTAATGATACTTTCTTGTCAACCCCAGTTTAATTGGTTAATCCATATTTTCTGTACTTTTAGTATTCCACAAGTTAAGGAAATGACAAAAATAAAAAAGGGCTTGCATGTTTGGAGCATATGTGGCACATGAGAACCATTATTTCCATTAAACTAACCATTCTTCTAATAGCCTTCTACAGTAAAGGATGGTCTGCTTATTCACCTATGACATCACACATAGCAGTAAACAGAGTCTTAGTCAAGGAAGGTAAAGCGGTCTGTAATTTTTTTACTAGGTTGCTGTATATAATTTTGACACTAGCAATTAAGAGTGAACGATTGTGCAGAAAATGCAGATCTGTAATTTACATATATTGGGCCAGAAAATTCATGAGAAAACATAGAAGATTTTCTCCTCTAAAAGGAGTTCCCAATAACAGCTTGGTAGAATTTGACAAAAAGAGTCCCAGCTTGAAGGTATTTTCAATGTTTATAACTTATATCTATCCTACTTCCAATATGGCCACTGTTACTAAAAACTGACAACTATAAAATAATGTCAGCTCCAAGACCCCTGATTAGAGTTTGACCAAAATTTGAAGATATCCTATTAAACCAGATTATTCAGCCATCAGTTCTAGTATTGGGCTTTTAGGCAGAATTATCAGTCAGGTGAGCAATCTCGCTTGGGACTCTTGTTATTATAACAAATGCAAGAAGAGATGGAAGTTACTGCTAGTATTAAAATAAAAATTCTTTCAGTTTCGACTCCCTGCTCCAATGTAGCATGAGAGTACATCCAGGATCCAAATCTTTTATTGTGAACTACTAATCCTCAAAAAATATTATGACAAATGAATTAACAGTTGTCCCCCGCTGTTAAGACCCTCAGTATACTGCAGCACCTGTTATGATGTATGTTCATGGATCCCATTATATTGGTCACATTTTGTTTCAATATTGCTGCTTAATTTTTTTATTACACTTTATTTTTTAATTCTTGGCTCATGAGAACCAATTATGTGATTTTCCATCATTAAATACTGTATTTTTGTGTTATAATGCACTATTAGAATATAATCTTGTTAGACCATTACTCAATATAAGGCTTTTTCACTTACAATACGGGTCACTTTTATTACTCACATGGACAGGGTCATTACAAGGGAGCACTGTGTGTAACCTTCCTGAGTGGTGTAGATGGAGTTCATGATCTGGCTAAACTAAATTTGTACAAATTTCACTTTAAACAGAGATTTTACAATACCTTGCATATAGTAAGTCTGGCTAAATTGGGATTTGTTTCAGAGGTAGATACAGCAGAAAAATATATCCATAAGTTTGAAAATGTACACCTTGGAATGATTCAGTTCTGGATAAACAGAGTTGAGAAATGCAAAGAATGTGCATAAATTCTCAAATATTCCTGAAAAATTAAACATTACTCTTTCAAACAAAAATCCAGTTTATTATGCCAGTATTATAATCTCTAATGCCTATTAAATGTGCTTCCTGTAACCAAATCAATCTTTCTGAAATCCAACTGAATCCATTTTTTATGACATCATACTTTTGAATGAACATTATTTCTGGAATTGTTCCCACCTGTTCTATTCCGGATTTGTTTGGTCATTTTGGTGTTTAGTATTGACCACTTGGAATACTTCATAGTTCTTCAATTTAACAATCAAAACTAGCTGGGAATATATAAATTCATATATGAAACAATTTTTTTACAAATAAAGCCTACCTACTGACCCAAATTTATTCAAGCCATTTACATGGAGCTGCAGTAGCTCAGTTGGTAGAGCATTAAACTTGTAATTCAAGGGTCACAGGTTTGATACCCACCCAGGCCAGTCTGGGTCAGCTATCTTGGTGTGTCCTTCAGAAGGATGCTTAGCTCTTTTTTGATTGGCACGATATATCCAATAATATGTTAAAAGTGCCATTAAAAGCCACAAAAACAAAATAAAATCGTGCCATTTACAGGAAAAATATTTGTTGTTACTTAGCCTTATCCAAGTTTTAGTGTACTATGTTTTAAGACAGGATTTGTATAGAAATAACATCTCTCATAATGTGGTAATGTCTCACAGAAGGCTTTATATGTTATTTGGTGGCATTGCAACACATGAACGATTATATCATGCCATGGCAATTGGTGTAAAGTACCTTAATCATGAACATACCATGGTAACTGACCTGGCCTAATCTCGGCAAAATTTTAAACAACAACATTCTGGTTGTGAGTTAAGCTGAAATTATCCTCATAAATTTACATAAAAATTGAGTAATTAATTGACATGGTTTATATTAAAGTCAAAGTTAAATCAAATGGTCATTATAAATGTATTCCATGCAAGTTGCAGCTTCAGTAATTTGTACATGAAAAAAATAGGGACCATTTGTGTATTCCATGCAAGTTGCAGCTTAAATAACTTGTACATGAGAAAAATAAGGACCATTAGTCCAAGGACCATTAACATATTCCATGCCAGTTGCAGCTTAAGTAACTTGTATTTGAATAAAATGGGGACTATTAGTCCATGGACCATTGGTGTATTCCATGCAAGTTGCAGCTTGAGTAACTTGTATATAAATAAAATATGGACCTTTAGTCAGGGACTGTTGGTGTATTCCATGCCAATTGCAGCTTAAGTAACTTGTATATGAATAAAATCAGGACCATTGGTGTATTCCATGCAAGTTGCAGCTTAAGTAATTTGTATATGAATACAATAGGGATCATTAGTCAAGGGACAATTGGTGTATTCCATGCCAGTTGCAGCTTAAGTAACTTTGTATATGAATAAAATAGGGACCATTAGTGTATCCCATGGAAGTTGCAGCTAGGTAACATGTATATGAATGAAATAGGAACCATTAGTCATTATTGTATGAATACACCATTCCATTTGTAACTTTGTTTATTTCACATACAGGTGAACTCAAATAGTTCATTTGCATTTTTGCAATCATTTAGACAGAAAAAAATTCACAAGAGAAAAAAATTGACAGAAGTACAGTATTTCATATTTACAAAGCCTTCATTGATCTGGAAACTCGTAAATTCTTCATAGTATCATTGTACATAACATATGTATGACACAATTTCATAATTATGTTTATAGTCATATAAGCCTTACACTCCATATGCTGATTGTTCAAGTTTTGCCTGTAAATGGCAAGACATATGAATCACCTTCCCTGTGGAGACATGTATTACTATATGACTAATGTTTGTACCCTGATATGCTCTGGTGTATTACTATATGACTAATGTTTGTACCCTGATATGCTCTGGTGTATTACTATATGACTAATGTTTGTACCCTGATATGCCCTGGTGTATTACTATATGACTAATGTTTGTACCCTGATATGCTCTGGTGTATTACTATATGACTAATGTTTGTACCTGATATGCTCTGGTGTATTACTATATGACTAATGTTTGTACCTGATATGCTCTGGTGTATTACTATATGACTAATGTTTGTACCTGATATGCTCTGGTGTATTACTATATGACTAATGTTAACTTTGTACCCTGATATGCCTTGGTGTATTACTATATGACTAATGTTTGTACATTGATATGCTCTGGTGTATTACTATATGACTAATGTTTGTACCTGATATGCTCTGGTGTATTACTATATGACCAATGTTAACTTTGTACCCTGATATGTTCTGTTGTATTACTATATGACTAATGTTTGTACCCTGATATGCTTTGATTTTCTGTTTTGCCTGCTGAAGCTGATAGCTGTGCCATCATAATATTGCTCATAGGTATCATCATGACCATCATAAATTTTGTTTGTAAAAATTTAATTTTATTAATTTATTTTTTATGCTAATTATGTTTAATTTATATGGTATTATTGTATGAGCTTACATTTAATTTTTATTATGTGATTTATACTGTACTTTTTTATATGACACTGCTTCTTTTACTGCAATTTAATAATTCATATTGCATAATATATTTTTCTTAAGGGTGATATGGCTTAATTATGTACCATTTATTGAAATACAATATTTCAAGATTAGATGCTGAGAAACCTTATTTGAAAGACCACCATATATGGCAAATAAAAGTTGTCTCTTAACACAGGTGGTATTTCGTGAAAGGTCGTTATATAAAATCAAACCTGTTAGAGCAAGCACCTTCATATAACAGCCACTTTATTTTTATGCTAAGGTCAAAAACAATAAATCCACCTGATCATATCTTAGAAACATTTACATGTATATAAAGATCATATGCTGATATAAATGTAGACCTGAGTCTGCTAGTCTCTTTTGATGACCTTCACAGAGACAGGTTTTACTGTAATAAAGTTTTAAATGGGTCTTCAAAGAGTGGATATATGTGTGTGTGTGTGTGTGTGTGTGTGTGTGTGTGTGTGTGTGTGTGTGTGTGTGTGTGTGTGTGTGTGTACATACATACATGCAATCTTGAGAGTCTTTATTTGGCAGTTTTTTAAAATGTGTTATCCAATATAACACTGTATGTACATTACTCCCAAATTTACTGTCCGTTTTTTTGGAAGAGAAAATGTTTTTAAAAAAGGTGTTATATTCAAATAAGCTGTAACTTTTTTTCCCTTGTGAAAAACAAATGTTCCATTATCCATTAACGTCTGACTGTTTGAATGTATATCACTTGTTCATTGTATATGAACACTTGAACCCTTTAATTGATTTATCTATCAGTGTTCTTAAACTGGTCACACAGTACATGGTTGGCTTCACTTGAATTCTTTGCTGGTTACTTAACAGTTCCACTGAATGATTTCCCTCGGCAGAACGGCAATGAAGTTTAATGAAACAAATGACTCCAGTATTCAAGTTATCAAATCAACAAATGCAGTTAAAACAATTTTGTGAAGGAGCTATAATTCTGATAAGAATGCCACAATTCATGGATGGCTTCAATGAAGAATGCCATGCTGACATAGGTATGGTCTTATAAACACAAGCTATGCAGAATCATTAATGCACCATGGATTTACTTTAAACCACATTTAGTTACAACTACATGAATTCATTGCTGTTTAATTACCATGCCCAACAAAACACATTGAAGGATGAAAGGGAATAAACTTCATTTGAAATTAAAAAGAATTCAGACCCTTTACATGGAGATGCTTTTGTGAATTTACACCACCAACTTTGCATCCAAAACAACAAAGAGTGGAATGTATGGTTTTGCTATAAGCAAGTTTTATCAAAACAAATATGCTTTTCCATCAATACTGATATAACTTAGTCATTATCTTTTTAAAACAATGCCATGTTATCGTCATAAATCTTTATGGTATATTTATGAGCCAATTATGACGATACCTGGATAAGGGGGATGGGGGAATAAAATATATCAAGCCAGCAGTATGGAGTTATCAGTTTTACTCGATGAATGAAGCAGTTTCACAGTCTTGGACATCTCATGGACTGGCTTCTTGGCTCTGACATCAGCACTGTAAAGTGTGTGTTTCTCATTTGGGAGTCCAATATTTAAGCTCAAGATCAGGGATCAGCATTGTAAGTTTTCAATCACTTTCCTTCTACTTTATAACTTTCAAGCTATACGAGATTTAGAAATGAAATTTGGTGTACTTATATGTCATAATTAGAAGGTGTGTTGCATACCACATTTAGGGGATTTATGTTGAAGGTCAAGGCCTTGTGTCAATATTTTGAATTTTTGCACTCTACTTTCTGTGCGTTTTGTCTTTTACACTTCAGAGCTATTTTGAGATTAAGGGACAAAACTGGTATGCTTTTATATATCATTGCCAGAAATTATGAAGTGTATCACCTTGGGATTCTGTCTTCATGGTTCTAGTTCTGTATCAAAATTTAGGTTTCAGTCATGTTGTCCACGGGTCTACATCTGCTCTATAACTTAAGAGATGTTTAATATAAATGGATCAAACCTGATATGCTTATATAGATACTAGAAAATGTGTTGAATTTCAAATACGGAGTCCTTACTTAACTTTAGTATCAAGGTCACAGGTCACTAATTTGGGGTTTCACTTGTTTCTTTATCATGTCTTAAAAAGTGTTTGAGGTATAGGGATAAACCATGGTGTGCTTGAGGTATAGGGATAAACCATGGTGTGCTTGAGGTATAGGGATAAACCATGGTGTGCTTAGGTTTCTTAGTTTGATCAAAGAATAGGTTATATCTTAAAGGCTACTGATTGAATTTTTCTCAATTTCTGCACATCTGCTCAAATGCACTCTGAGATGATGCCATGAATCTTCATTGCTTTCAATTTCTGCGAATGTAACTCTACAACTCAATCAGAAAGGCACAATCAGGTTTCATTATTGCATACTTTTGGTAACTTCTCCACCACCATGGTAGGCAGGGGACAAAATATCAGAATTTGCTCGTTTATATTGTTTGCATGTGTTAAACGTACATCCATCTGTGAATTTCATAGACCCAGATATGCGATCATTCTACTTATGATTTCAAATTAAAAGCATAGTTAATGATCAGCTGACAGAGTATACAACAGCATAGACCCTGATCTACTGTCATATTATCATCAGCATAGACCCTGATCTGCTGACAGAATATACAACAGCATAGACCTTGATCTGCTGAGTATACAACAGTATAGACCCTGATCTGCGGACAGAGTATACAACAGTATAGACCCTGATCTGCTGGCCAAGTATACAACAGTATAGACCCTGATCTGCTGACAGAGTATACAACAGTATAGACCCTGATCTGCTGACCAAGTATACAACAGTATAGACCCTGATCTGCTGACAGAGTATACAACAGTATAGACCCTGATTTACTGTCATTGTATACATCAGCAGAGACCCTGATCTGCTGACACTATATAACAGCATAGACCCTAATCTGCTGGCAATATACTGCAGCATAGACCCTGATCTGCTGACAGTATATAACAGCATGGACCCATATTTACCAATAGAGTATACAAAAGCATTGACCCTGATCTGCTGACAGAGTATAAAACACCAGACCTGTGTCTATGCTGTCTACAGTTTGATGTGTTTTATGTACAGATAAATATAAATACTTTATGTACTAATTGTGTATGGTCACCACAATCAGCCATATTGAATGCTACAGTAACTGTCAACAGAATTATATATGTAGAAGTAAAGTATTACACACATATCAGAGATGGGGTTTATATCAAATTATAGGTCTTGCATGATTTTGTAATTAAAATTTGTCAGAAACGAGAAGAACTTGGGTTCTATCAAATAAGTATTGAAGTCTCTTTTGCTTATTCATGCTTATTATGTATTTATTTTAATTTTGCTCATATAGTTAGATAACAGCTATTTGTCTAGGTATTCTGATAAATTATCCCTACCCTTTCGTATCAAGCATGGGGGATATGATAAATTATCCCCATCCTTTAGTATCAAGCATGGGGGATATGATAAATTATCCCCACCCTTTAGTATCAAGCATGGGGGATATGATAAATTATCCCTACCCTTTAGTATCAAGCATGGGGGATATGATAAATTATCCCCACCGTTTAGTATCAAGCATGGGGGATATGATAAATTATCCCCACCCTTTAGTATCAAGCATGGGGGATATGATAAATTATCCCCACCCTTTAGTATCAAGCATGGGGGATATGATAAATTATCCCAACCCTTTAGTATCAAGCATGGGGGATATGATAAATTATCCCCACCCTTTAGTATCAAGCATGGGGGATATGATAAATTATCCCCACCCTTTAGTATCAAGCATGGGGGATACTGTAATACTTCCATCTATCTGTGATTCTGTTCATCCATCTGTTTCGATAAACACGGTCTTCTAGCTTTAGATGTTTCCTTGGAGGTATTCATTTCTTCTACTCCATTTTTTAACAGAGTTATGTATCCTGTTTTGGTTGATTTTTAGATCTTCACATTTGAATTTACATGCAAGAGGTCCACCATAGCTTTGTAATATTAAAATGCATTTTTGATACACCAGTTTTCTCTGGGTTAAATATGTGCTTATGAAGACATTTGTATCTTCCTCCCCATTTTGAACAGAGTTGTTGCCCTTTTTAATCATGGTGTTTCAATACATTATCCTTTGTCACTCAATAACACTTTTTAGTATTGTAGCGGTTTAGGTATATGAGGCCTCTTACTAACCAGCCTAGCTGGTCTGGCCCTATAAGTCTAGTGGTATGTACGCCCGACTGTGAGACAGACGAACTGGGTTCGATACTCGACTGGGAAACTTAGAATTTGTCTCCCCTCCTGTTACATTTCGGGGTTCATCCGACTCTCAGTAGCTGGTGGCCAGGTTGGAAATGGGGTTCGACCGCTCTGAGAGGTGAATCTGGGTGACATTCGAGGACGAATGTAAAGGTAAGAGGTGAGGCAGGAGTGTAGCAGTCTAAGTTTATGAGACTACTTACTAACCAGTCTAGCTGGTCCGGACCTATTAGTCTAGTGGTATGTACGCCCGACTGTGAGACAGACGAACCGGGTTCGATTCCCGACTGCGACACTTATAATTTGTTTCTCTTACTGTTACAGTATGTTTGTATTTTTTATATTTTTGCACTCTTATTTATCCCTAGGGAGCAGCATATTTAATTCAAAGTTTTAAGGAGTGCATCTTGGCATTGTTCTCTTAAATAAACTCCTGATAGCCATGCAAAAACAAAAAGTTTTCATACAATCGTAGTCCATATTTTATGACTTCACATTGTACAAATTTAAGGTAATATACTTCTTCTTGTATACATGTTAGCTTAATTGGTTGAGTGTCTAACTCGTAATCCAAGTGTCACGGGTTTGATACAAGCCCAGGCCAGCCTGGGTCAGCTGTCCGGTTGTGTCCTTAGGAAAGGCATTTAGATCTTGATGCATTGGTTATATTATTATCGCTCATGTATTCATTATCTTGTATCTGCTATCAAGCATTTCAATACTGTAATCATTGTATTTAATAGTGCTTCCTATCTCGGTGCTAATTAAATAAAATTATGTTAATCTTTAATCTTATGATCATGAATAAACCCATGCCTTGTAAAAAAAATCTCTAAGCCTCTTGCTCCATTTTTTGCTATGACTGGTCCCATGAGACATAAATAGAGAAATATTTACCTATAGATAAAAACATCCTGCTTACAAAGACCACTTCATTTAGTGAATATATATATATATATATATATATATATATATATATATATACATACACACACAAGAACCACGTGACCTAATTCAGACCTAATTCAATTGGTCCCGAATGATGTTTCCTGTTTGGTCTTCATCTTTATGCAGAGAAAGACAGACAGGCAAATACCACATCAAACACTCATCAGAGATCAGCAGGTTTTCATTCCAGATTGATGGAATGCCAGCTTCAACCATCGTATCAAACATGTTACATACATCACAAACACTAATGGACTGCTGACAAGAACTGTCACTGACCAAGTGCGAGTCATTACATAACATCTATACCTGAGGTTTGTCAGAACTTTAAGATCTAACATCCAGACACCTATGCGATATTTGCCGTATAACATGTACAAATGCAAATAGTTAATATTTCAAATTTTCTAATCCGATTTTATTGCCGAGCCCATGTTGGTGGACAAGCGTGACACAGACTTCACATTTCCGGTGGAGGCTGCTTCGTCGGTAGTTAAGTTATTTTTTTAAAAATCCCATTGTATTTGTTTATTTATTTATTTGCTGATACGTAAATAACAAATTCTGAATATAAAAAGTGAAATGTTCCGTTTTATATTCCCTCATAATTAAATGTATAGTTTTTTTAATTCATTTAATTCAATAAATTAAAGGACTTTTCAAGGATACAATACAAACAACTTTTCAAAAATCTAGGACTTTTCAAGGCAATCCCTCAAATTCAAGGACATTTCAATGTTGTACATATCATGTCACAGCTAAGCAGCTATAGCGGTGATCTTTCCGACATGTCAATCAACCTTGTTGGGGGGGTGGGGGGGCGGGGGGCTAACAGCTTACGCCTGGTGTGAGTAGGTGGATGGATTATATTCCATTAAATTCGGAAACATCCTCGGCCTTTTCAGTGAAGTCGAGAAAATACCTCGGATGTAATTCGCTGACATTGTGAACTTTATTCAGAACTACTTTTGTCCACATGGTACTATATGGCGGGCGGCAGATGAAGACAAAGTCACAATCGAAACATCGTCGTCCTTTTTGTATCGCAACATATGTGGTGCACTCCGCCGAGGAGAATCTCTAAATAAAAGTATGTGTATTCCTACAGCTACATCTGAGGTTATTTCCCTAATTGACGGAAATGGCAGAGCGATGTTCCAGTTCATTATATTAGGACAGGGGAAGGTGGTAAGCTGGGATTTTTAAAAAAACAAACTTCCGGACCTCAAATAGCTTTAAAACAATACTTTTCTTTTGATTTTGTAGAAAAGATAATTAATTATTATATCTATTATGTTACTTGAAAAGAAAATTATCCTGAGGTAAAGTACAACAAATATTAAGGACCCCCACCCCTATGCGCCGGACAAATCAATTGTCAGTCCTTATGTGGATCAACATGTGAGAAGTGTTCCCATGGCCTGGACTAAAATATAGGAAGTATATAGCAACTTTGAGCCAACATATCCATAAGCTACTGTTTTGATTTTGCTAAAAGTTTGAATTTAACTTCAATTTATTTTATGCAATGCGTCTATAAATTATAAAATATATTTATGCATTTTAGGGGATTTTATTATGTAAATGAGCGCGGGCGGGGCTTGGAATTCATTTCGGAAAGGTCCATTGTTAGTTGCAATGCAGTAATTTTGGACTGCATGGTGGGATGAGTCGATGATGCATCCAGTACACCTTTGTTGTATTATTATCGGTTTATCAAGGGTGGGATTTTGTCAATCTGACCGAACGAGTCAGTTCATATCGAAATTTTACAACCCAAAATATGTTCATGTTTACGGGAAAAAAAACAGCTTTGGTGGAACCAGATATGAATACAAGTTTTGCTTTTGTTTTCTATTTAAATTCATTATTTTTCACGTTTGACGGGAAAAGTATATTTTATTAACTTTATTAAATTTGTTAGTGGTTAGATTTCTCTATGACGACATGCACTGTGCTTGAGTACCTATAAAGCAGCTTGCCAAGATTTTATAAAGGCTTGTAGGGTCCAGTTACATTTTGATCTTAACAGCGACGTCTTACCTGTATAAGCGGCGGCATTATTATCTTTGGCCTGTCCTTTGTGCAAACTGTAACAAGTAATATCCAAACATTCATTATATTGAGAATTGTTTTAATAGTTGCAGTCAAACCTGTTACAGCGACCACTTGGATACAGTGACAACCCGTGTATAAATGCCACTTTTGATAGATCTCATTGGCACACAAATCCATACAAAAACATGTATGTTAAGGCCACCTGCTCAAAAGACCTTTTCAAGATGGTTCTCTTAATGATCGTTGTGTACTGGTGTGAATTAAAGTTAAATTTTCATGCAAAAGAAAAAAGCGCTTCTTTCGGTTGCATTATTTATTTATATGCTTTCCTTTTCTTTGTACATAAATAGATACATCAGACGACAAAGATATGTAAATACTGTTTTAGTATTAAAACATAAATCCTATATCTCAATTCCAGAATAACTGTAAATAGGTACATCAGACGACAAAGATATGTGAATACTGTGTTAATATTAAAACATAAATCCTATATCTCAATTCCAGAATAACTGTAAATAGGTTTATCAGACGACAAAGATATGTACATAATGTTTTAGTATTAAAACAAAAATCCTATATCTCAATTCCAGAATAACTGTAAATAGGTTCATCAGACGACAAAGTTATGTACATACTGTTTTAGTATTAAAACATAAATCCTATATCTCAATTCCAGAATAACTGTAAATAGGTTCATCAGACGACAAAGATATGTACATACTGTTTTAGTATTAAAACATAAATCCTATATCTCAATTCCAGAATAACTGTAAATAGGTACATCAGACGACAAAGATATGTGAATACTGTGTTAATATTAAAACATAAATCCTATATCTCAATTCCAGAATAACTGTAAATAGGTTCATCAGACGACAAAGATATGTACATACTGTTTTAGTATTAAAACATAAATCCTATATCTCAATTCCAGAATAACTGTAAATAGGTTTATCAGACGACAAAGATATGTAAATACTGTTTTAGTATTAAAACATAAATCTTATATCTCAATTCCAGAATAACTGTAAATAGGTTCATCAGACGACAAAGATATGTACATACTGTTTTAGTATTAAAACATAAATCCTATATCTCAATTCCAGAATAACTGTAAATAGGTTCATCAGACGACAAAGATATGTACATACTGTTTTAGTATTCAAGCATGAATTCTATATCTCAATTCCAGAATAACTGTAAATATGTTCAAGGTACACTGTTGACCCACCACAGTGCTGAAAACAGACATAAAAACAAAACTTAACATGTGACGGACGTACCCACAAATACACACAAATGTAACACTATACCCCACCACAGTCGTCTTTGTATGCAATAAGTTTTAGCCACATAGCATAACTTAACGGTGATGCTTTTACAAGATATAGTTTATATTTTCTGTGCACAGCGCTATATTTGTATACAGTTGTGCACAAATCTTATGACACATGAGTTTTGTAATGACAGAGGATTGAATTCCTTTATTATACACTATTTTCAGCTTGATTTCCCCGTCTCCAATTTACGAGAAAATTGGCTCGCCCCATCTTTACAAAATAAGCGTATCATCAAATCAATGTAGATCTGTATTATACTTATAACTATTTTCAAGTACATGGTCGAGGTTAAAACAGACGATGACTTGTATGTCTCAGACCAAACTTAAAATAAGATGTATTATAACATGCCATATTTTCCAATCAAAATTTATCAATTGAAACAGCAATACTTGACGGACAAACGTCGGGCACAAGGGGGCTTAGCAAGATTTAGAAGGTCTTACGGTTCGATGCAGTCAAACACAAAACAAGCAAACAAAATGAAAGAGGTACATTTAGGGTTTACACAAATCTTCGGACCACAATGTACAGGTGTTGGATAGTATCCCAATGTTTATGAGTCAAAAGAGATGTTTACATAGAATTATCGAATATCTTCATCTAATTCTTCAATGATGATACTGTTCGCTCGTTACTTTTCTTTATCTCAAGATCATAGTATCGTCACTTTTGAGAAAGATACATCAGAAACTCAAGCATGCATCAAAACCAGGTGCGTCGGAACGAGTTAATAGTTTGGGCAGCCCTTTTGGGTTAGGGAAGAATTTTACACAACGAGAATTCCTATTTCCACAGCGGGAATCTCTCTGTCTCAGCCACGCCCCAACCACCCCGGTTCCGACACCCTTGATAAGGCACAGTGTACTTAATGCATTCGCACACCATCAAGCACTTTGTATAAATGAATGTCGTAGTGATGGTGATCATGATGCTTATGAATTCAGTTCATTCAAATGGACAACCCTTGAACGATCCCTTTCTTTAAAATTGGACCATTTTCATGCAAGAGTAATAAAGGCCAGACACAATAGTCTACGTATTTCTCTGGCTTGGTGTAGGGGAGATAAAATTCCAGGTTGAAAAGATCCACTCTCTCTCCCTGCTTCCTGTCAGATGGCCACTTCATACATACGGATGGTACCTGGGTACAAAATCCCCACACAATTTCCACAGACCGTTCCACATAGCGTCGTATCTTCATCCGGGCTATTTCGTCTAGGGGGTAGTGGGGAAGCAGCCGTTCATAAACAAAATCGAAATATTCCTGCAATATCGAAAACAACAGTGACAAAAGAGGCTACGAATGGATGTATCTCAAATATTTTCTTTTTACGCCCTTTTTGCGATAGCAGAAGGGGGCATATTGTTTTGCTGCTGTCCGTACGTCCGTCCCGAATCCATTTTTAGCGAGGCAGTACAAAAAATTTGAAATCTGAGCCATAAATTGCTGCATACATTATCATGATAGTTAGTAGATGACTTTATCTGATTTTCTGACCATTACAGCGATTTTTTTTGTACACATTTTTTTAATTTTCTTGTACTTATTTGGACAAACAGCTTGGTAGCACAACTAAGCAAAACACATTTGCAGTGGACAAATGCAATTTGGAAAGCATATTTTATTCATATTTAGATGACCTTAATATATTTCGATAAGCATATGTGTGATCATATGTAGATGATCTAATTAGATTTTTATGGCATTACAGCAACTTTTCCTTCTTTTTATATACATTATTGGATTGTTTGGACTAAATTTTTTGACAAAATACTTGTTTGCACAATCAAGCCAAGACCACTTCAGATAGAGAAATTAAATATTCGATAGGCATATTTGTGTGCATAAATATATGACCTGATTAAACTGTTATGCCATTAAAGCAAGTTTTCTAATTGTTTTAAACTTTTGAAAATGTTGGACTATATGGTTTCTAACAGTGTAATAGTAACAAAGATGCATTTCTTTCCTGTAAATGTACATCTTTACCTGGTATCAGTGCTTACAAATTTACACGCTGATAAGCAGAAAATTGTTTAGTTGCGGATCATAATGTTCCATACTCGGGGACAACATTGATTTGTGATAATGATGATATGATAGTGATGATGATGATAAGAAGCATCTGATACTAACATTACCACTCATTTGGTTGAAAAAGATGTCTTCTCTCCTTGAAGGACTGTGAATTTACTGGTATGTAACTCTTTTATTTTTTCTTTCATCTCTCTCTTGCACCCCCCCCCCCCCCCCGAAAAGTACAGATTTGAACTAATACAGTAAAATGATTTTATACATTATTTGCCAACCTTTAGCACTCTGGAGAGTTCAAGATTTGCAGTCCTTTTGCGTCTCTGAAGCAAAAGTCGTCTGAAACCTTCATCAAGTTGCCGACTCCTGATAGCCTGAAATTACATAATTTTTCGGACTTTTAAACACATGGTTCTCTCTCTCTCTCTCTCTCTCTCTCTCTCTCTCTCTCTCTCTCTCTCTCTCTCTCTCTCTCTCTCTCATATATATAATATATATATGAGAGAAAGAGAAGGCATCTTCAACTTTATAGCTGCACAGTATTGTCCTGTAATTATACTATTCCACTGCAGAATTTACTGGTCAATATTTTGCTTCAAAGCTTGAACTAACTTGTGTTAAATTTCATATTGTGTAATCGAAGAAACCTGCAAAGTTATAACTTTACAGGTGATAATCTCGCAAAAGCAATTAGAGAAAACTGTTTCTGCAAAACCTAGCTGACAAATGGTATTTTATCTCATTTCAGGTGTCGATTTCAAAGGAGGTTTGGGGGTCAAGTTTACCGTCGAGTGGGGGTCAAGGCCCTTCTCAAAGAAATTGGTAGATTTCAACTTGCTGTGGCACAAGCTGCTCTATGAGGTGGCAGTTCCGCTTCTCTCGAAACACCACTGCTACCTCCGGTTGAAATCAGCCAATTTCTTGCAGAAAAAAGCCTGCTCTTGTTTTAACCTCATTGTTCAAGGGATTCTGAAAAAGTAGCGAAAAATATAGAAATCTGAAAACTTAGGCCAGCAACTCTAGCACTGTAATTGTAAACTTTTAATCTTTCTTCGCCAAAATTAAACGTAAATATGGCTGAAACGACAACCTTAGTGAAGACTGACCCTGGGGTCAAACGGTCTCCAGGCAGTGCCGTTGTTAACGTACTTTACTTGAGAATAGTTTAGTGGGCAGTGTAGTCTGCTCCCTTGCATCGTGTGCTCCTCTGCTACGCATTCCGCTAAACAATGCAAGGAACCAGACCAGTGGCAGGTGGCATTTCGAAAGTAAGTTGCAATCGGAACATCGTCGGCTATTTCTGCGCGACAAAATTATGCTTCGGATGTATATCGACGCAGTAATTTACAGAAAAATCATACATTTTATTCGCCGAAATTTGTCCTGAAAAAAAAAACAGTGACCTATTCGGATCACCTCGGCTATTTCTACCATTGGATTGATTTGGATTTATGGTAGGATTGACCGAGAAGTCACAAATGAAAAAAATGGTTCGAAGCATTCGCAACTTCTCGGTCAAACTTTGTTTCGTACATAACTGAGGTATTGATGCTTTCCAAATTGGTAAGTTTCGCGGACGAACATCCGGCTAGATGTGCGAAGAACAGATTCTTATAAAATGATTGGTGTGGAAAATAACATTCGACAACATTTCAACAATCAATGCATGTTTAATTTTTAATGTTATTCCGGCAACTGTGGAATGAAAAAGTTGAACAATTCATTTGGTTTCAATAGCCCGACACTATTGCTTACCTTCCTGTTAGTGATGACACGTACTCTAGTCATTGTGACGTCATGAAGTTATTAGATTTGGCATGTATTAATTATTTGGACATTGCGAAAAAGATCTATATAATTACTAATCAGCACCAAGGAACAGCCAACCATAATGAAGAAACAGTGATATCAACAAACATTTCTTTATAATTCAAAAATCGGGAACGTAAACATCGATTCGATTCGGAATATAATCTTATTTTACAACTTTTATGTAAACCTTTAACAACAGTCAACGGTCTACCTGTAAAATCATGTAGCCTATAACTTACAGCTCTGCTCTTAAAATCCAGGCCGTTGACTTCCTCATCCAGCATCCTGTCCCTATGTAGCAAGCAGAAGTCATAAGCGTGCTGAAAACAAACAAACAAACAAACAAACTCATATGTTAGAATCTTTCTTTTGAATTATTTTGCAACATTTATTAAGAGTAATATTTTGACAAATCTGAACGGTTATTAGTATATCTCTGTTAAGAGTAATATTTTGACAAATCTGACCGCTTTTTAGTATATCTCTATTGATTCATAGTGGAAAGGGTGTTTTTGGTAATCTGCACGCGGTATCTGAGTAGATGTGTGCGCCATTTTTTATATGCTCTGTCCAACGTTTATCGCTTTACAGCGTTAGGATTATTTTGTTTTTTGTTTTTGTTGGTTTTAACGGCACTTGTAACACATTATTGGCTACATCATGCCGAGGAAATGCAATTTAACAATTACATCGCTCTATATGTTTAGAAATTTCATGCAGTATCTTTTGTTTTAGCTTCTTTTGAAAAAAGGGTACTATATCATAATAAATAAATCTTAAACCAGAGAATCGAATCAATAAACCTTAACAAAACGGAGAAGGTAGAATACAGCATCCCGTTCAAAGTAGCGATGACGTTTAAGCTCTCCGAAAGCCTCAACATATTCTTTTTTGTAAAGATCTGCAAATCTTTCCGCCAGACGCACTGCCCGGTTGTAGTCGTCAAGGGTCTCGCCAGAGTCATCATCTTGTCTAAAACAAAGTACATTTTGTCACGATAAATTTGTAAAATATCATGTATTTTATTTAATGGAAATGTCTCAAAGAAGCTGAAACAAACTCAGATCTTCAAGCAAAATATGTTTACTCTTAGACTGATACTTTGTTGACTTTTATATTTAAACAATGGCGAAAACTTAATTTCATTGTGAAGGAAATTGTTCCGCAAAGGCTAGTTTAAATTATACTTTCACAAAAACTACAAACCCATTTGATGACCTATTCTTTAAGAAGCAAAGAAAGCATCGTCTTAGAGTCGTATAAACTCTGTCGGTCAAGGTTTAGTATTAACGTATGAGGTTTCCTTTTCAAGATCAATTTGCAAATCCAATTTTAGACCAGCCCTGGAGATTATTAACTCTCGATGAGCTTGGGCTAAAACTCGGGATCAAAATCCAAAATTGAATATTAATTGTTTATATATATATATATATATATATATATATATATATATATATATATATATATATATATATATATATAATTTTATTTTAACAAAAAAAGTGGGGTTATATTTTCATATGATCCTATATATTTCTTTCAGTAGCTGATCAATCGGACCCATTTCCTCGTGAACGAGTCACATCCCTTCCCCTATCAGCAGAAATCCCCCTCCCCCCAAAAAGAACAATAAAAAAAAACAGAAACAAAACAACAAAACAGGATAACAATCTTACCTGTTGTTTGGCTTTTTACCACGATGATCTTGTGTGGCGCTATCCTCTTCTTTATGTCGGTCACGAACGCTCTCGACAGGCCGTGCATCCCTGGTTGTGTTTGGTTTCTCCTGATCGGACGATTTTCTTAAATCTAAACGTAGCTCATGTTTAACTCTGTCAGACCCATTCGAATGGCTCGGTCTGTCAGGGTCTGAGGCAATGGAACGGTCTTCTTTGGACATGTCTGTGCCTTCATTTTGGTTCTTTCTATATGTGCCCGGACGATCACTTCTTAATTTGTTCGGACCTTCAGGCCAATTAGTTCCTTTTGTACCAAAGTCATTGGAGCGATCTTCTTTATATGCATCCAGACCATCCGATCGCGTTTTTCTGTATTTATCCTCGACTCTGGGACGATCCTCTCTCGTTGATTCCGGAGCGTTAGACCGATCCTGCCTTTCTGTGTCCGAATCTTTAGGACGTTCCTCTCTGTACCGGTCAAGGTTTTCAGACCGATTTTGTCTATTGAATTCCGAATCTCTTGGATGATCCCTTAAGTACACGTCTGAATTATCGTAATTATTTCTTCTATGGGTATCGCCGTCATTACGATGCTCATCCTTGTACGTGCCCGGTCCATAGGGTTGATATCTTTCTACCGTTTCTTCATATGGTTCTGGTGCCCCCGGACGACCAAGTCTTGATTCTCCCAATTTGCCGGGTCGAACCCTTCGTATCCAGTTTGGGTGTTCACTAAGTCCTTCTTTGGACAAGATGGCTGGAAATTTCTCCCGTTTTTCGGGGTCAGCAGCATTATTCTTCCTCGGGGAACCGTAAGAAGATGGCCTGTTGTTGTCGTCCCTGTCTTGGGACCCTTCCGGTTTTGGTGGTACGTAAGATTTAGGCCTCATATTGGTTTCGGATTTGTTGCCATTAATAGTATTTGCGTCTGTGCCCTTAGTATTTCCAATTGATTTATCCGCACTCTCCCATTTCTGACAATAAACAATAGCTGCTATTTAACTATGGCAAGTTGACTAGGATAACATCATCAGTGCCTTATTATTTTCAAAAATATTAAATCGATAACGGCATAAATAAAAATTTACAATGCATGAAGAATTTAATTGCTAGCAAATTCTTAGAGTCTGTGAACAAAAAGTAAGTTGATGGTCATTAGATACATGTAACACACATTGACTTTGTCATCGGTTGGTAACTCTTCTGAAAGGAAAGAAAAGATCAGCAGAAAATGAGAGTATTAATTGTTTGCTTTATCGTTCTTATTTCTTTTGTTGTTGAATAATTTAGCTAGTATGTTAGGTAATTAGTTAACTGGCTAAACCAATTATTTATTAGTTAGTTACTTTTCTGAACTGAAGAGCAGAGGTCATAAATTCGTTGCGAGTCTCGTCTGCATGAAACGCTGATTACCTCAACTTACGGTTCTGTTTAGCCTTTTCTTGTTACAGTATATTTTTTTTAACATAAGCCCATGAGCCCTTTTCCTTGCAGCTATATTTTTAACCAGCTCAAGAGAAAAAGGTAAAATACATCACCATCTACTGGGTTGGGGGTGGGGGGGAGGTGGAGGGGGGTGCAGAGTACTACTACTTTTTTTCCTTCTAAATCAGCAACAACAGCAACACTCTTCAGACCCAACAAAGCACTGATGAAACAACCTTAAACAATCGCACCAAGAAATGACGGTTATTGCGAATGTAATGGCTAAAGGGACCCATATTGTTCAATAGAAAGATAGTTATAGCACAGTGATATTTGACTCCAGTTAGAGTTCAATGGGATTGTTTTGACTGTTTTTGTTACACGTTTGTTTCGTTGTTTGGCAAATTTCCAAACCACGAACTGTACAGTGTGCTTGAATTCTCGTGACAAACAATATATTCGATAACTTTTTAAAACGGTAGTGTTCTGATCTTTACACTTACAAGGTAGTGTACCTAAGCTACCGCGGCGATAACTTTCCTGGATACCTATCGCTCCTCTCTTTTCAAGTTTTTCCATCGCTTAAAATGGGACCGATTGCTTTAAGGAGTGTGAAACAAAAAAATATCTATACTAAATATTACGTAAAAAAATGTAATCTTTCACCTTAACCACACACACTCAACCCTTTATCCCTCCACATCCCCGTCTGTTGACGGACTGAGGGGCAAAACTGAACACTGAAAACTGAACACATTAAATCCGTTAAAGCGCACCCATCATGATTATGAAACTCCGTGAAAGTTCAACCTGATTAGTATCAGATCTTCGAACTTCGCTTCTGCTTACCGTGCCATAGTTACTGCACGAAACACAGGAGTAAAGCTATAAGATCTGATTTGAATATAATGGGAGAAAGACTAACTACTTACCGCAGTTTTTATATCCTCGACCACTTTCAGGAACTTAACGTATTCTTTCTTGGCAGATGGAAACTCTTCTCTGGCTGTTGTCCAGTGGCCAAACTCGAGGTCATTAACGAACGATTTAAGCTTTTTAAATGCTTCAGGATCCCCTAGGTATTTTCGTACTATTACCAGTGCGAGGACAAACTCCTCCTGAGCCTTTTTCATGAACTGAGGGGTTAGAGAGCTCCATTTTCCTCTTTCGAACTCATTTAAACACTGATCAAGAAGAGCGCTTCTGGATTCCATGTTTGTTTGTTTAGGACATCAGCTGTTTGCATGAAATGAACGGTATCAAAGTTGTAAAATCTACAGATCTCTCTCTTTCTCTCACTCTCTCTCTCTCTCTCTCTCTCTCTCTCTCTCTCTCTCTCTCTCTCTCTATATATATATATATATATATATATATATATATATATATATATATATATATATATGTATACAGGGCCGTCGTAAGGGGCGGGCGATACGGGCGACCGCCCGGTACGCCAAGTCCAGGGGGCGCCGTTTTGCCTAGTTTGCGATATTTTTCCGAATGGAGGGCCCAAAAAGGCGCCGTTTCGTATAGCCGAAATTTGCGACGGACCTATATATATATATATAAGAATGGGACAGATGTAATTGCAATACCTGTCTGGTCATCATCATGGTCATTATCGTAGCTGTCGTCTTCTCTATCTTCATCGTTGTCGTCGTCCTCTTTCCCCACATCATCGTCATTATCAACACCAATATTGGTATTATAATCATTGCAATCATTATAGCTTCTGTTATCGCTGTAGTTCTCATGATATTCAGACATTTTCTGAGTGTTCTATATCATACAAAGTTACAAAAGTAGCAACTTTTCTTTGGATTAATAACAAATTCTTAGAGCAGCCTACAACAAAACAGAGTTTACATCATGTAATATAGGTCACCTTGACTTGCTTCTAATCATCATATAATATAGGTCACCTTGACTTGTTTCTAATCATACTCTGGAACTTTAAAACAGTAACACAGATGTGTCACATGTTATAGGAAATACATCTTAACTTGAATTGCATCGAAGACTGTTCTTTAGGTTTGTTTATGAAAGTCGAATACTTATGATTAGTATGAATTTATACTTAAGGATCCTATTAAATAACATTTTTACAAACGCGGTTTAGAGATACCCCTGTCATAGTCTACCTTTTGCTTCTAGATTTTTCCACAATCGTACAATAACAAAAAAATAAAACTGAAAGTTTTTATAAATTTTCAAAACAATACTTGCCTGAAAATAACTGATCATATAGATGATTTAAACTCCTCAATCAAATATCGGCAAAATGGTTACAAATCCAAAACTCTCCAAAGATAAGCAGATTTAAAGGTCCTTTTCGAAAGAGTTGAAATTCTCTTGTAAGTCGTGCGCTTAAAATCTCAGGAGTATCAACAAAAATATTCCCGTAATATTTTGTTCAGAACTACAAGTTGTAGATATTAAGTTACCGTCACGGTGTGAAAGTTTGAAAAGGAACATTGACAGCGACGTAATTTGCTTTGTTAAATATGTTTCAACTGTCAACCAAAACAATACTTTCGCGCCAGTACTGCGTTCATTACCTTGATCAAAACAAGGCTTGGAAACTTTGTATGCATTCTTTTTCTTCTGATCTGGTGATCTACTTTTGTATGCGAGAGAGAAATCAGTTTTATAATAAGGGGCAAAACTGTTTTCGTCTAAATGAGAGGAGAGGACATTTATCTAACAATGTGACAATGTGTGCAAAGTCAATACATTTGAATTATAACTTAATAGGTGAATAATAATAATAATAATAATAATAATAATAATAATAATAATAATAATAATAACAATAATAATAATAACAATCATAATAATAAAAACAATCATATCCATATACAAATTCAATTTTTTTTTTTTGTTGCTTAAATTGTCTGTGCGTTCGTTCTTTCATTCGTGTATTGTCACAACAAATGGAACATACGGAGTAAGCAACGATGACTTCGTACGAAGGGTGGATGATTTAAATCTCTTGCACATACTGGTTTAAACAGAGGTAGAGGCCGCGGTGGCCCAGTGGTAAGAGTGCCGGATTCATGACAGAAAGAGTATGGGTTTGAATCCTACCATCAGATCGGCTGGGTCATCTGCCGTGGTGTGTCGTTGGGCACGGCACTTCACTCCAATTGCCTGAGCACTAAATGATTGTATTGCTGTGCCGTAAAACACCAAATCAAACCAAGACAGCTTAGACAGAAGTATTATCTATTCCCACGAGTTCGTTTGATAAACCGGGTTAAAAGCAAGGGTTGGGAGGTGAGTGCAGAAGTCCTGCTTGAATTATTAATTGTAATGTCTGTCTGTCTGCATGTATGTATGTGTTTCATTTGACACCCTACGTATTATGAACCACCCAATTTCACAACCATTACGATGACAGCAAATTCAAGTCTTCTCTCAACACATGGAACCAGAAATGAAGCTATCAGAAGACATCAAAGCACGCCAGCCCGTATTTATGTAGACAACACAAGTTTTTTTTTTCAATCAATATTGACAGATGATGAATGGAAACAATTTGATAGATGCGGGTGACACTGACCCACGTTTGGTATGGTGACGTAGTATTTCTCAGGAAAAGTACACATTTTATGTTTTGTGACTATATGAGTACAATAAGCAAGAGACTGGCCTAAAAATAAAACGTGTACATGATTACTAAAGGATGACAAGAAGATCACAGAGACCTTTTTTGTAGATGCATTATTCCTCAAAATTCTTGCAGATATGATGTTTCATTTCTGTACAAGCAGAAACTGACCTATCAACAAGTTGAACAAGGTTAATAGAGCATGAAAAGTGACCTGTCTTTGAAATGGTGTAGTTTGCTCGTTAAGTTTCTTAAGTGGACAGGTATGTACAAATGATCAATCGAGCGTGAAAAAATAGGTCACTATGAAATGCTCTGATATGGTTGTGTAGTAACCTCATTATATGATGTTTCATCAGTGTTGGAGAAACTGGTCTATCAACACCAACAACTCCTATGACTCCCACGACGAGGCATTTGGCGGCGGGGATATAGCATCTCTCCTGCACTTTGTGCAGACGAAAAGAAAAGAACATGAAAAAAGAAAATCCCCACAGGTTGGGCTTTATTTGTCCATATTTGCCTGTCAATTATTTAAGTAACTATCCATAAAAAAAACACTATACGTCTACACAAATCTGACCTAAACAATTTCTCAGATAACAAATTTTAAAACTTATTATAATACTAAAAGAAATATATTTGTCAAACTTTGGTCTAGACTGAGATAAGCAGACAATGCCTACACCTTGGTAAACTTGTTAAGGCTCCCTCTAACTTTTCACTTTAGAGAAAAAACGCCATAGCCCTTTGTGCACACATTAATGATCAGAGTAAAAAAATAACTGTAGGTTGGAAATAAACATTTGCCAAGTAATACAGACTATATGCATATCGCAAGTTAGCCTTCTCAAAGATGGTATCAAATTTTAAATGGGGTTTTGTGACCTGAAATATTCTCCCTAAATTGTAAATTGCATCCGTGCATTTAAGATTATATAAGAAAATGTATGCAGGTGAAGTGTGTCATCCCTCCAATTGGCTTTCCATTTAGTGCTAATGTAATCTGCCATCAATTTAACTTTTTCTCCCTCGTGTTTTACTAGGAAACAAAAATTAAAAAATACGAAGAAGAAATTTTAATGGAATATAATATATTTTCCTGCAAGCAAGAGCGTTAAACATTGATGTTGTTTTATTATATTAGACACAGATTATTTTTATTTGACAGTCGAAATAACGTGAAGATTAAGGGTTCCGTTTTGAAACATATCTTGCATGATTCTTTCATCTTTGGGAGCAATTAACCTCAAATTGGAGTGCAAGTCTGTTCATTAAAACAGAATAGGTTGGGGCGCTGGTGCATGAGATCTAGGCAATAGGTGTTAGATTCGATTCCTGCTTGGAACAAATTACAATTATCTAACCTGTTTGATTATATTGGTGTCATTCTATATAAATTAATTTCATATAATCATGTATCTAAACTTACGACGTGGGGTCCAGGGACAAGAGTTTTCCTGTCATTTATGATTATAATTTCAAGTATATACTTTGCATTTCTAAATATAAATCTTGTGGGTTTGTGCATATAGCTGAGTGTTAAATTTCTCTTCGTAGCGAGTTGCTCTCGTGTCTTTACCTTCGACTACGTGCCATCCTTTTCCTTACGCATGAGCGCATGGCCGAGTGGGTTATGGCGTTGGTGCATCAGAGCTAGGCGAGAGGTGTTGTTGATAGCGGCACGGGTTCGATTCTTGCTTAAAATGAATTCTAACTCTCTAACCTATTATATATATATATATATATATATATATATATATATATATATATATATATATATATATATATATGTGTGTGTGTGTGTGTGTGTGTGTGTGTGTGTGTGTGTGTGTGTGTGTGTGTGTGTGTTTACATATGAACTCCCCATAGTAGACTAATTAAAATGTTTTTGTATCGTTTAGGATACATACATACTTTTCATTACACCTTCGATTCCTACGGCCGTCACACATGCAAATAAAGGGTACATACATACATAGCCATCAAATTAACTGTGCGAGGGATTATATTTTTAGATATATTAAAATTGCAACCGAAAATGCTTGTCAGGTTCGAACACATCTACGTTCAAAGATTATAGGTGTTTTAATTGCAACAATGAGCTATGCCTTTTGCTAGTATCGGTCCGCTGTCATGCAATAGCACTAACGGCCATACACAGAAGTCAACAAACTGTCCAGACTTCTTATAGTAAATGAAGCTGTCGGGATCGAAACGGAATTTTCTTCCAGTGTTAGTCTCTAGCCATTCCAAACACATGGGAGGCCTTTGAATGCACATCGACCATATGACCTGCACACTTCTTTCTGCGAAGGTTCGTGTCTTCTCGAAGGCTTGGGCTTTCTTGCCGGGAAAGGTGGGTGGAGTGATGTAGGGATAACGAGAAATCATGAATTCCTGTGGATTAGAAATACAAATTATTGTCCTTGAATCTGAGTATAAATATGTAAAAAAAAAAAAAAGGATATGCTGAAAAGAATTTTTATTCGAGACAAATGTACAAAATATCAACGGAATTTGCTAAATTAATATCGACTTAGATAATTATGTCAATGTGATTAAGATGCAAAATGACCAAAAATGGGTAAAGTGCGGCTTTGCTGCTTCTTCTCAGGTATATGTCATAAAGTTCTAGATTTAATTAAAACTAATTTCAAGCAAGCTCATTGAAGTAACAGCTATACAACTCAAAGTGAATTAATGTAGCATACATGTTTAATGATGAAGTTGAAAAAAATGATTGTAGGCAATATTTATTTGTCAAATAGTCATCGACTACTAGAGCCTACAGTATTAATATAACGGGAGCATTGGTGACATATAGAGTATCTTTTCTCAGTAGATTACCTTTAATTACTAAAAAAATAATCTTACCATGATTCATCCCATCTCCTTCTATGTGATATAATAAAATAATTTAATGTAATTGCATAAGAATACCTTACAAACACATGGGAGCTTTTCCTCTGCTTCTTTCCTGCGATCCTGCATTTCGTTGTATCTCCTCATGTGTTCATCGGTTGACACTTTATTTAGGTTCTTCAAGTAAATAAATAATGCATCTGTATACATTATTGTTATGGTGTCGAAAGTCTGGGTAGTAAACCTGTGTCCCTATAGTATTAGACTACAAAAATTCAAGATCGTATAATTCTGTAGAATGAGAAAAATTCGTTTGGGATTTAATTTTGTTTATCTTTTGGACTTTGACGACTCTACAAAATTAAAATCCACTAAAATCTAATCGTAACTGTCAAGTGACACACCGTCAACCTTTACATTCACAACATTATTGTTGCACGAAAATAGCCTCAGTTAAATATTAACACATTTTTAACCTCACTAACATTTCTGATTCAACGGTAATTTAACATTATAAAGTTGAATTTCTTCAACACTACAATTTTAGGTTTGATCATTACAGAATGAACAATATCACAATAGATATATTTCAATGCCAATCTTCACTGTCAAGAACACAATAAGAGTCTCGTTTAAATCGCTAATTAATTTTAGGGAGAATAATAAATATGGAGAGAAGCTGAATTCTAAAAATGGACACCTCTTTGAAAAAATCAGTTTGTCACTATCTTAAAAACCAAGTTGAAATATATTTTTTTTTATAAACATTTAATGAATTCTGATAGAAATTTGAAACTAACTAACTAGATCTTAATTATATATATATATATATATATATATATATATATATATATATATATATATACATGTTGCACTTCAATGGAATATATGGAACATAATTTTACACATTGGCTTTCATCCATGACAAAAATATCCCTTTTTGTGTTCAAACTTCAAAAATTCTAAACCATTAGACCCATTGTTAGGCCTTAAGATGCATGCATGTAGAATGTCAGTTATTACAGAAAATAAGGAGTAATAGAAAAGTCAGAAAAAAACTCACCCTCAGTATATATTCTTGTCCAATATAAATTGAGGAAAGGTGTAAGTTTTGATGAAGATTTTATTTCTTGTCATATTTTCTTCATCAAAATACCTTAGCATCAACAAATAAATCTGGAATAACTTTATTTTATCGACAGGGAAAGTGGCTCACAAATGTCAAATGAATACAAGAAAGTAAAAAGTTGAAAACACTTACGGGTCCTATCAATTTATCAATATGACAATCAAGCAAACTTTTCTTTAGCTCCATGCAGCTGAAATACTCATGCTGAAATAGAATCAATGGAAACTAGACAACTATGTACATACAACATTAATCTGTATTTTTATGAAGCGCGAATGTCATGTTCCTTGGAAGCATTTTCCCTGAAATGTAAATGCAGGTTGATAGATGCTTACAAGGCAATGCAGTTCACAAACATCTCCCAACCCTCACCCTGAGGGTTTTCCTCTTTATTTTCATTGTACTCTTTTCGTAGTTTTTAATTTCCAAACATGCGAAAATAATATTGACCTTAATAATAATAATAATAATAATAATAATAATAATAATAATAATAATAATAATAATAATATGAGGAAAGCATGGGAAATTTTTTTCTTAAAAAATGAAACCATGTGCAAAGTACGAAACAATAAAGCGGAACCTTTACTACTCATCGAATGAATCGTACAGTTAGTGTAGCAAGAAGATCGGGAATTAATAATAATAATAATAATAATAATAATCAAACCATGTGCAAAGTACGAAACAATAAAGTGGAACCTTTACTACTCATCGAATGAATCGTACAGTTAGTGTAGCAAGAAGATCGGGAATTAATATTATTATTATTATTATTATTAATTCCCGATCTTCTTAATAATGATATTATTATTATTAATTCCCGATCTTCTTGCTACACTAACTGTACGACATTCGATGAGTAGTAAAGGTTCCGCTCTACTGTTTCGTACTTTGCACATGGTTTGATTTTGAAACAATAAATTTCCCATGCTTTCCTCACATATTATTCTGAAAAAATACCTTTTATATGATAGGCATTATTAAAATAACGTTTAATTCTCTTTATTTTGATGTATGATTGATGGGTGTAATTTGGATTATAGAGTATACAGTTTGACCTAAATCAGATGTGCATGTCTCAAAAGACTGCTAACTCCATTTGGTCATTTTCACTTCCAGGACTATTTATAAAAATAAAAAAAGTTTTTAAAAAATATAAAACAAATACCAAATAACTGTTTTTTAATATGTTTTTTTTTGTTGTTGTTGTTGTTGATATTTTATAATTTTTTTATTGTACTTCAGAAGTTAGTATTGTCTACCCTGGCAAAATTAATTTGTCCTAATTTAATAACTGCTAAGTTATTTCAAGATCATATCTAGAGCACATGGGATTAGCCATTTCGATCAGCTTTCTGCTTTAGGCAGCGCGTTGTTTCTCTATTCTCTAATACCACATGTAAAGAATTGTCAATCATAATACATGGAAGTAGAATAAATGTATATCAACGATGTCTCCACTGTGCTTATTGCAAATGCACACAACTTTACCATTTACCAGTCACTGTTTCAGAATACGTAATAACTGTAGAGCGGAACCAAAGACAAAACCTGCAAACAATCTAATCATTCTTATAAGTTATTTCCCTTTGTATTGTGACCGTGACCCTAATACCTTACATCTGATGTATCTCAATTTAATCCGTTACATCCTGAGATATTTACATGAAATATCCAGATCAGCTAATCTGTACAATATTTACATGAAATATCCAGATCAGCTTACTTGTTCAATATTTACATGAAATATCCAGATCATCGCACTTGTACAATATTTACATGAAATATCC